>CAJRAI020000292.1:191269-211269 GCA_907164885.2 Dolomedes plantarius
ATTTTTGTAAAAATCTGTAGTTATGTTTTCAAGTTCCAATTATATCTATAATGACAAATGCTGTCACAGTTTCGTTTCTAAATCATAGAAAGCTATAACGATGTTTAAGGTTAGTCCAAACTGAACAGGGTTCGTAAATATCATGATATTTTGGAAAATATCAGATATTTTGATTTATATATCCGATTATTTAGACATATATATCCGATATTTTCAAAATTGTCAACTTATTGCTGATGATAAATATTTTCAGATTTAATACAACTTAAACACCAATACATATTACACATTATATAAAAAATAATATAAAACATTATTCTAATATAAAATAGTACTTAATTTTATATATATAATTTTATGAATAAAAAAAAAAATTTTTTCTTCTTTTTTTTAAGCACTCATAACAAAATTTTAAGTTAAACAATTTTCTCTTTCAAAACACAAATTATAAAACTATCTCAAATTTCAAGAATGTTTTATTTCTTTAACAAAACTATAAGCACAAAATGAAATTTATTTATTTTTGTTCAAAAATTCAAACAAAAATGTGTTATTATTGTTGTTATTCTGAGGAGTATATCTCACAGATTGGAAATATTTTGCTCCACTTTAACGTGCTTTTAGAAGATTGTGTGTTAACTGAATTCTCTGTCTCATTAATGAATGACTGATGTTTGTTGTCTAAAATACTTCTATTTATGAAATTAAGTTTAGAAGTAAATCGTAATAAAGTTATATCCTATTTAATCCGTACTGAAGTGACTGCCTTAATTAATATTATTTCAAAGTATTCTCTTGTGTTGCTTTATGTATCATATATTGCCGAGGCTGTCATTAGCTTTTGAGCTTACATATGAGTATTTTTCTCTGGTTGTATAAAAGAAAATACTTTATTTTCCTTTTTGCATGATAATCGAATGAGTACTATTTTTATTAATTTCAGTTGTCTTAAAAGTACAGACCATTTAGTCGACTTGTCGATAGCTACCATTTAAGAAAAGACTTTTATAACATAATCTCTCTCAAAATTCTTTTTAAAAGCGTATTGTAAGTTAACTCTGTAATGTAAAATTTCATTGTATTTCTTAATAAGATCATGTTTGTCACAGTTATACATGAAGATGCATCTTATTAATTCTTTTTTTCTTTTCTTTTCATAGTTTCTTACAGGCAACCATCTCCATTATAATTTAGAGAGCAAGCATCAGTTAAATAAGTATACATTATAATTCCTTTATTATACTATAATCTTTTGTTTTATGTCGATTATTTTATGCACGTATGTGTATATAGTATGGTACATTTTATCCTCTTTTATAACTCTATTCCATAATTTTCTTTTATACTGAAACGCTTATTGTTTTTGAATCTTAATTATTTTTAGAGAACTTTAATGTGTGTGTTTGGAATTTACTCCAAGTATACTTTTCTTGAAGCTAATCAAAGCATTGTCATAGCACCATTTCTGCTTTGTTACTTTTAGTCTTGTTTTAAACTGTTAAAGATTAATCATTTTGAAGAGATTTATACGATTAAACGATGAAACTGTTTGTTCTACATGTCTTACCCTTTTATTAGACCTCAAGAAATCATTAAATTTGACTAGAATGGTCTCCAAGGCATTCTATACTTATTGCTCTAAACGTGCTTCTTTGAATATGATAAAGTTTATGAAAAGTGTTTAGAAATTTAATGGTATGAAATAAAATGATTAAAAAAGCATATTTCTTATTTCAAAAGCATGAAATGACTCCATAAAATTTATACTGTTACTGGTTAGTAATGAGAAATTATATAATATAAATATTTCAACATTTCCTTCATGCAATTTCCCCCTTTGTAAGAAATAACTGACAGTTCATCCTTTTAGAGCTGAATTTTGTTTAGAATAATTAATTTCTCATGTTTTGTTCTACACATGCAAGTTATATAAACTGAAATATTAATTTATAATTTTCCACTTAATTGGGAAAATGTTTTTTCCTTTTAATTTAGAAATGAAATGTTGTTTGACGTCTGAGTTAATTGGCACGAAAGTCAAATTACGATTGATTTTTTAGATTTAAATTGGAATATAACTGAAAGAAATACCCTCTGAATTACAAGTACTCTGTATATATTTAAGATTAGACCCAGGTGCAGAAGCTAAAACCTGGTAACTCACCAAGTTTACATTGCTGCCCCTAGGTATATTCTATGTATATCTTGTTTAATGTACAAATGAGATGTGTACAATAAATATTTGATTATATATAACCAATTAATTTTTACCCCTCGACCAAATTATTAGTTATGGAAATTTCATTTAATTTGAAATCGGAGGTTTCACTTGTTATTTTTAAAATGCTTCTCCTTTCTTAATAATTGTGATGTGTGTATTCACATTTTATTTCTATTTCAGACTATGCGATTGCCTCCCAAATATTTGGATAAGGATCTTGAAACAGCAGAGGTAAGAATTTTAATATAAATATTTGAATGTACTTTTGTTACGGACGTCTTTGATCGCTGACAAACCTCTTGCTTATTGATTTATTAATTATTATGTCGAGTCAATTTTTTCAAACACTTTTTAAGTGATGCTCTAAGGGATTCGTGATGGGATATTTTTGTCAGGAACTACTTTTTATAAGTTGTTTCATGTGGCGAAAGCAATTCGAAAGCTTAAAATGAATTGTTGTATTATAAGGTTGGGGTCAGAACCTTAGTGAAACCAAGTCTAAATTTTAAATGACATTATATTGTTAAAACTGCATATTTTTTAATTGTCCTGCATCTATATGTAGGAAATAAATATTTCTGTTCTGTATTGTGTTTTTCAGTCAAAAAACTTGGACTTTGTTCGCTATGAACATTCTATTGCATGGAAGAATACCACGTTAGAGATTAGTAAAGAAAACTATAATAATATACATTATATGAATGAAAAATAATAGAAATTTAATTCTTGATTCACTTTTCCGATGTAAAGAACCCATGACTCATGCTGCCATTTAACTTTTCTTAATCACAGTATACAATCTTTTACCGAACTAATGTCCTGGAGTCTAGTATTTGTTTCCACGGGAAGGTTCTTTCAAAAATGATGATGTATCGGTGGAATGAATGGAAGGATGTCTTTCTTTTTGGCAACACTAATCTTTCTTCTACCCATGTCTTTTTAAAGTAACAGATGACAGAGAGATTTTTGCAAATTTATGTCCAGGTCTTGATTCGAGGTTTCTTGAAAAGGACAACCTCTCATAACTCGCAACCATCTGACCATTGAAGCCAATTTAAAGGAGTGTCCTCCTTTCTGTTTGTGATGGTATCTTCTAATGATCTTGTAGAAAGGAAATGACTGTAAATTTAGGATTTTTTCTCTTTACATTTATTATAGTTTCCTTCCAATCCCTGGGAACGTAAATATGTTTTTTCTTGCAACTTGCTGCTTCAATCACTCCAAATTCTGCATCATTGGGAAGGAATTTTCTGTGCCATTGACTAGTTTCAGCAGCTTGAAATGTAAATTGAACTTTGTTGTGAAAATTTTTGTTTCCTTATCCTTATCTCTGCATACATGTCATATATTTTTCGAATATTAATCATGATGAAGATTCTCAGAATTATCTTTCTTGGAATAGTGACTTTGATAAGCAGGAAATAATTTAACAACATCAGAAATGTTAATTTTGTTCCCAGGGGTATGCTACGTCATATTTGGTTAAACATCTACAAACACGGCCCCGACTTTACTAAAACAAAATATATTATTCAACTGTACTGGACGTTAAAATGTCCTATGGACTATATGTCTGTGAAGCATTCATGAACTTTCTTTTCACACTGTTGCTGCAGGGGCCATCTCTGGGATTAATTACTTGATTCACTATGGCAGTGAACACAGAACATGTTTTTAAGTGACTCCAACATGAACCATCTCCATTTTTAAAAAATACGGTCCACTGTGGTTGTGAACCCCTCATATTTATGCTCCAAGTCCTAATTGATGTGCATGTATTCGATTTTAAAATATCGGTTAGTTTTTTAAGATTATTGTTTACAACTTTTAGTTAGAATCGTCTATAAAAGTTTGTATTTCTTATAGCATTGCTAAATGACTAAAATTTAGGCAATCATTTATCATTCGCGTAGTTGTTTGTAGCATGGAATATACTTTTACCAATGATGGTCAACATGGATTTTATTAACTGTACTTAAAAGTGTAATTTTCACCGGTCTATATGCATTAGGTTGTAGATTCTTCTTTGAATCTGCCATGGTTGTATATTGATGTTTAGAGATCGCCAAATAAATCGTTTTAATTTAGTTACTAAACTTTAGTTGCTGTTGTTTGCATCTACAGTTATTTATTTTACACCTTTGCAAGAATGATTCCAGAAACCACTTTTTGTATTTCACATCTTTTTCTTTCTTAAAAACTCAATTTTCTGTCTTATTAATGAATGAATTTTGTGTTGCTTTATGAAACTTGTATCATATTTTGCCGAGTCTATCATTAACTTTTGAGCTTGTATATGAGTTATATAAGGAGGGTGAAAATACTTTATTTCCCTTTTTGCATGATAATCAAATGAGTACTATTTTTATTAATTTCAGTTACCTAATATTGTCTTAGAACCATTTAGTTGACAACTTGTTAATAATTACCATTTAAGATTACCTATTACCATTAAGATTACCTATTAAAATAATCTCTCTCATATTTCTTTTAAAAAGTGTACTGTAAGAGAAGTCTATAATGTAAAACTTGATTGTATTTTTATTTCTGCGATTATAACAGAAACTAAAATCTGATAATTCCCAGTTTCATTTTCTGAATTTCCCCCGAGTTTTTGTCAATTCTATATCATTTTTGCATCCATTCCAAAAGTTTTGTAGGCCTGCATGAGTATTGATGTTGATTTCTTCATCACTGCTAACTTGATAATTTTTAATATTGATGTTATTATAATCCTTAGGAAAATAACATTGTGTTTTTAAAATGTTTCTCCTCTGTTAATAATTGTGATGTGTGTATTCACATTTTATTTCTATTTCAGACTATGCGGTTGTCTCCCAAATAAGGTTCACTGAATATAGGGAACAATAAGGTTCAGCTGTATAAGGTTCTTGAAACAGCAGAGGTACGAATTTTAATATAAATATTTGAATGTACTTTTGTCATGGGCAGCTTTGATCGCTGACAAAACTCTTTTCTTTTGCTTATGGATTTATTAATTATTATGTCGAGTAAATTTTTTCAAATAGTATAAGAGATATTTTAAAATATTGGATAGTTTTACCTCTCTTGAATCTTAAACAAATTTTTTTAAATCAAAATAAATTTGGTTGTTAAAAATATATTGGTTGAAAGTTAGTATTTAATGTGAGTCTCGAATTAAAAAGAAATAGTGTTTGGTCTTTCATTGAATAAATGGGTTCTTTTATATAGTGTTTTATTTCCGAACAGTTCATAATTTGTAGTAAATTTTAGTTTAGTATTCATGTTTTGAATTTCTTTTTATTCTGCATTCCCTTTGAATGTATTTTCTTTTAATTCTATTGTCTTCTCAGAGGATATAGAATTGGATAATTACATAGGTTTTGTTCTTTCGAGATTTAAATGTATCACTGTTGTCAACTTGCCGTATTTTTAATGTATATGGACACTAATATTACCGGATTTTTAGTTACATAACAAAAATATCTACTCAGTTCAGGTCACCTATGTCGAGGGAAACCTCAGAAAATTTGCTAATATGGAAATGGAACGCATAAAAGTATACTGTTATTAATAAACAATTTGACAATGAATTTTTAAAAAGAGCAAAATAAGCTACAAAACTTGCAAGATTTTCTGCAATTAATTAAAACAAACATAAAGAAATATAGACTTTCTTTGGTGCCTTTTAATTCTAAATATGATGTACATTAAAATGAATGATTCCAAATATATAACTTTTGTTTAATATTATAATTTCAAGAACAGTATGTGATATTATTCGAGATTACCTTCTAAACTATAAGTTATAATTTTATGATTTGTTACCGTACTGTTTTTTGTTGTCGATTATTAGAAAAATAGAAGGATTTTGCTCTTACTGAGGTCTGTATATATTATACAGATTTGAACTGATACTGTTTGATTATTTAAAGCATGCACAATATGTGTTAGAGAAAGCCAATATTTGTTGAAAAGGTGTTTGAATATTTTGTAGCTTCTCCATAATTGTCTCCATTTTGTAGGTATGTGTTCACTTTGGACCCATAATGGATATGAAAAGAGTGAGAATTAATTTTCAAACTGTGCAGACACATCAAGTAGTCTGTTCAATTTCATCTCTTGTCAATTTTCAACTTGCTATAATTGTATGTAGGTATTGAAGATTGTGAATGGGATTTTTAACACCCTGAACTTCAGTATATTATCTTAGAAATTTGAATTTGGCTGCATGAAATGGCCTGAGGCAGGAGTTCCCAAAGCGTTTTAGTTGCATCATGATGTATTGTTTAGACGAACTAATGTAGACTAGGATATGAGATCATAATTTAAAATTGTTTATATTTTAATTGATTTTGTGTGTTGAATCCAACAAATATTACAATTTTATTTCAGTTCTGAATGTTTTTTATGTCCTGTGCAGTTTATATAGTGTTTTATTTCTTTTATATAGTGTTTTGATTTGAATTTGCCTGTCCTCGTGTCACCTATCTGGCTTGTATCATCAGTATCTATCTGCATGAAATGGCCTTCCCAAAGTGTGATCCCCTATCGCTAAGGATTATACTGCAAAAGACCTCTGTATTGCAGCAGTACATGGTCTGTAGTGGCATGCTGACAGTTTTCACAACTAACCGACTGGTTCGCAAACTACTTCAAAGCCGACCAAACCGAGAAGTTGAAGCTCCAAAAGAATTCACTTCACAACAATTAGAATATCGAGTGACAAGAACCTTAAATGCAAAATTCGCTCGTTTGGATTTGACACAGTTTTGGATATCTATAAAAAGTGAGTATCCCATTCTTAATTCTAAAAGCTATGAGGCTTCTCATTCCCTTTGTAACTTTTTATCTTTTCCAAAGCTGGGTTTCCATCACTTTTCTTGTTATAATACAGAGCGAATACCTTTTGAAAAAATTAATGTCAAAAAAGAAATGAGAGTAGCTATATCAATGTTTATTTCCACGATTCTAAAATATTGTGCAGTGAGCTGCAGGCTCACACTAAAACTAAACTCGCTTATACCAAGAGCATTTGGAAGGTAATTTTATTATTAATTTTAATTAAAGTACTTGCGTGGTTTTTAAACACAAATTGTATTAATTCTTTAATGTTCTTACCACTTACTTCTCTAATTTCTTCTTCATAGTCATACAAATATGAAATATATATAATAATAATAATATACCGCAGATAGATATTATATAACTATTTTGCAGTGAAAAAATTCTAATTCTCTTTAGGGTGTCATGACTTGGATAAGTTTGGGGCCTAAGGGGAATGGAAGCTAATATTAATGGAAAATGTACTTTTAATTTTGAAGTATGAAATTCTATTAAAACTAAAACACATAGGCATAAAAATGCTATGAAAAGTTATTACTGTGATTGGCAACTTTCAGTTCTTGTCATTAAGAAATCGCTCTACCCTTCACAAAGGTTATCAAAAGAGGAAAAACTTGTTATAGTGTTTATGGATAATGTGATTATTAATGTGATTGTTTATTAATATCTTACATATTCTTTTTAAACAAAATGTCAAGCTAATTTTTTTATTTAAAATCAGATGAAACCATTCCATACTGGGTAAACTTCCCATCTTCTCTTAAAATAATTCACGAGTCTTGGAAAAGATTACAGACCTTTGATAATGTTCTCTGAAAGATGGCACTTGAAATAGAAATAATCTGTTAAATTTCCAACAACATCTCGTGCTGCTAAAATTAAAATGAATCAAAATCATTGATTTCTAGATCTTTAAATGTGTTATAATGAGGGATAATCTTTTTAGTACTAGTTAGTGAGTTTTTCTACACTGTATTTTGCCCTTTAAAAATAAAATTGAATGCTTTCTTATGAAATTAATGTACTTTATTATGATTATTAATCTTATAATTTAATAAAATTTAGGATATTGAAATTGTTTTTCAGAAGTTATTTACATTTGTGTCTCAGCTGATTATTTCAATTGAATCGTATTATTGCATAGTTAATGTTTACTGAAGTGCCGAAATGGTTTTAATTGTAATATAATTCAGTCGAAATGTCAAGCTAATTTTTTATTTAAAATCAGATGAAACCATTCCCAACTTCCCATCTTCTCTTAAAATTGTAAACTTCCCATCTTCTCTTAAAATAATTCACGAGTCTTGAAAAGATTACAGACTGTCTTGAAAAGATTACTGTTCTCTGCCAGAGGTACTTGAAATAGAAATAAACTGTTAAATTTCCCCCAACATCTCGTGCTGCTAAAATTAAAATGAATCAAAATCTTAGATTTAAATGTGATCTTTAAATGTGTTATAATCTTAGTACAAGTTTTTCTACACTCTATTTTGCCCTTTAAAAATAAAATTGAAAGCTTTCTTATGAAATGAATGAACTTTATTTTGATTTTTAATCTTATAATTGAATAAAATTTAGGATATTGTTTATTCTGAAATTGTTTTTCAGAAGTTATTTACATCATGTCTTAGCTGATTATTTCAATTGAATCATAAAGGTTATTATATATTATTGCATAGTTAATGAACTGTCCAAATGATTTTAATTGTGATCTAATTCAGTCTTATTAAATCCCCCCCCCCTTTTATGTTTAACGTACTCTATTACTACAAGTAGCTTCACAAATTTCAATAAAAAATTAATATTTTAGCAGGCCTTATTTGTTGAAAATTTTATACAAATTCATTTCATATAGATCTTATGTTTATTTTGATGTATTTATCAGTTCTCTTCACTTTAGAAGAGAAAAAATGAAATTGTTTTAAATGAAATGTTATCCTTGTTTTGTAAATGTAAGAGCATGAGAGTTACGTCACTACCAAAAGACAGAATGGAAATACAATTGTCAGCATTGTGACATATGAATTTACATGTGCCTTGTCAGAATTGATAAAAGCAGTTTGTGTTCTGTCATAAGTTTAATTTGTCAGACAATTTCTGTTAAAATGCCATTATATTTCAAGCAAAGGCACTTATTTTTGAAGAGCAGTTTTCTTCTAGCCGTATTTTCCTTAAATTAGAAAAGACGGAATGATAGGTAATAAAAATAATTTGAAATTCATGTGCTAGCTATTGAAGAATGTTGTTGAGCAAAGAAACAATTAACGATGTTAATAGTGTAATATTTATGTTTAGGTTTAGTCAAAAAAGCAGATTAGTAGGGCCCCCTTAAATAAAATATGAACATTCAAGTCCTCGACTGTGTGACGAAAGCATCAACTCCTTGAAGCGAGTATATTATTATTCTGAATCCCGTGGCTTTTTGAATTGGATTGAAACCATTTTTGTGTCCGAATGTGAAGTTGCGTTTGCTCATGCCCCCGAAATATGGCATCTGCTACGTGATTTCTATTTCAGACTCCTTACCTAGAAATCCTTTTGATTCTGTATCCTTGAAGGTACCCCTGAATAGATATATACAGTAACCACCGCTTAGAGTGATCAGTGGTTATGAGAACCAATATCGCAAAAACAAATGTATTATTTCCATGTTAAAATTTTCGCTTTAAAGAATCAATGCACCTATAACCAAACTTTGTACCCAATCAGTTGGTTCATTTACTTTTCGTAATTCTTTTATTATAATATTTTACTATACTCTTTTGTGTCATGTCATGTCGATTATTTTATGCACGGTAGACTATTGCCGGATTTTGCTCTTAATGAGTTTGGCACGTCTGCATATACAGAGTCTGTTCACACATTTTTTAGACAATGTATATTGTATTCACAAAACTCAATTACATAAAATTCTTGTGTTTTAAATGTTCTATTCGACATCCCTTATTCTGAACTATCTTTCGACACCGCAATTTCCAGGATAATAATGCCTTTTGAAGTGTCAGAAGAGGTATTCTATCCCATTCCTCCTGAACAGCTTTCCAGAGTCCCGTAAGGGTTTTGGGACGACGTTTGGATAATGCAGATTTTAAAAGTCCGAAAGCACAAAAATCCACAGGTGATACATCGGGAGATTTAGTAGGGATATCAGTGAAGGGTGATACCAGTTTTTTGTTCCATTTCTTTTAGGAAATTTACAGTGGATTTTGATGTGTGACTGCTAGCTTTGTCCCGATGGAGTCTCACAGATTGATGGCACTGTGGGTAAAGCGATGGTATTTCATTCAGAAAAATTGGCAATGAAATATGTTCCAGATAGTATTTGGAGTTAATCTTGACATTTTTTTCCACTCTCTTTATTTTGAACTTGCCATTATAAGAAAAACCAGCAACAATCACGAATCCCTCAGAAAAACTTTCTTTCGATTCTTTGAACCATGTACTTAAATTTTTTTCTCCCCTTTTATGATAATAAATGGCTCTTTTTTTTGTTGCAATCATTTAAATACACCCATGATTCATCTATTGTGACAATTTTTTTCCATTTTTGTTTGGATAAGTGTTTCATAAATATAGGATAGTGAGCATAAATGTAGCCTTCGAATCACTGCTTTGTTAAAAACGTTTTTTTGAATAAAAACAAAACTTTCAAGCCGCAGACAATAATTTTGACTTTCAAAAAAAGAGTACAATTGCAATTATTTCTTTTGCAGCAAAAGATTTTTTATTACCGCTTACCAAAATCGTCTAAAAAATTGTGCGAAGAGCCTCTGTATGTAGCATAATACATGAATATATAGTATGTTTATATTAAATTGAACATCCTACAATGCAAGCTTTTCCTGCATGCACGGCTGGTTTCCGCTAGGCCTACTTTTAGGCCTAGCGAAGCGTCGTAGGAAAAGTCACTTTACAGGGTTGGCTTGCTAGGAATTCTTTTTATTAGAAATCTGAATTTTTTTTTTCCGTGTCCTTTGATAAAGAGGTGTAAGATGTTTATAAAATGCACTGAGTATGTTTTGTTCAATATTTTAAGTATGTGGAATTCTTTTCTGAGATCACCTTATCTTTTGAAAAAACTACTTTAAAAAGCTGAAGGTTGTAGCTTTATATATGCAATGCATTTAACTGTATTATAATTCATAACTCTATCCAGTGGAACTTGGATTTATCATTTTTTATAGGGACCTATTGCTTTGAATGATAATTGCAGGAATATAACAAAATATTATCAGAACTGGGTGAGGTACACAACACATACAGGGAAAAATGATCAATGGAAATTCTCTCTATGCTGATACATTATGCTATCTACATGTTGTTTTACAAATAAATAAGACCCCTTTAAGAGGAAGGTTGTTTTTAAACACACTCTAATGATGAAAATTTGATGCCGAGAATTTGTTCTCGATTTCAAATTCCCGAAACAAATATGCGTATTTATATAACATCGAAAAAATTCTTGTTCTTTTGTCAGAATTTATGATAAATCATTTTTGAAAACAGGGGAAAAGCAATGTCTTAATAAGTTTTATTTTGCGTAGAACCGAAACTAGGCTTTGAATTTTCTATAGTACATTTATTTCTAGAATACAAGCGAGCGTTCAATTTTTAAATGCAGTTCTCGTGCGATTGGAGCTTTGCCAAAGATTTGAAAATTCGCGCGGAAAAGGAGATGTCACGTGACCCAAAATCCGCCGTTGATATATTTCAAACTCGGCCGGGATAGTGAAAGCGCTGCAACCTGACAAATCTTAACGATTTGGAACTGCGAGAAATATTTGAATCGGAATGACGGCGTAATTTTTTCACTTCAGGTTTTTGTAATCATACGAGATGTTCCTGATGCTCACAAATATTTTTATTACAACAGCGGGTTACACTCGGAAAGATTTCTGTTTGAACAAAAAAAATTTAGAAAGCTAAAATTTAGCTAAGAGATACGGTGGCTCCCAAAAGTGTTCGTACACATACGATTTTCAATGAAATAGGGGTCTATCCATCAATTAAAATGAATATTTCAGAATGGGTATTTAATAATAAGATCTATAATCTATTCTTAACAAAACTACATGAAATATTTTGAAAACATACTAAAACTTTATTTTTAAGTCATCGTACTCTGAAATATTTTCGGATAAATTCATAATTAAAATTATCGTCTGCCACTTTTTTTTATTATTTTTGAATTGTGGTGGCATTTGAAATATCGTTTGGCTTTCATTTTTTTCTTGCCTACTCCGTAATATTCTATTTATTATAAAAAATGAGTTCGGAATATTGTTAAATTACTTAATTTATCCCATTCTACTGTGCAGTATGCGATAAAACGCTTTAAAGAAGAAAATTGGACCGAAAACAAGGTAAGAAAAGGTCGTCCCGCAAAGTTAACAAAACGTGATAAGAAGGTAGATAAGAGGTTTATAGTTTGTGAATTTGGGAGAAATCCACGTTTGAGTGCTGTAAAAGTTTCTGCAGAATTTAATGAAACATTTTCTACTTCAATTTCGCCTGAAACTGTTCGACGAGTTCTCTGAGCAGCTGGATTACATGGGCGCCCGTAGAAAATTTTTTGTGAGTGAGAAAAACAGAAAGCTTAGGCTTTCCTTTGCACTATCAATGATAAATAAACCCCAAACGTATTGGAATTATGTCTTATTTACCGATGAAAGAAAATTTAACATTTTCGGTTTCGATGGGGAGAAGGGAGAAGAAAAAATGGGGAACTTAGTAGGAACAGTCGAGCATGGCGGTCCTTGTGTGTGTGTGTTGCATGTCAGCAGCAGGACTAGGTAATGTGGTATTTATTGAAGGCATAATGAATCATGCTGTTTATATAAATATTTTAAGAGACAATTTGAAACTATCAGCCCAAAATTTGGCTATTGGAAACATCTTTGTTTTTTATCAAGATAACGATCCTAAGCACACGGCTCTCAACGTCCGCCTCTGGTGTCTCTATAATTGTCCAGAAGTTTTGAAAACACCACCTCAATCGCCAGATTTAAACCCAATAGAACATATTTGGAGAGAATTGGAGGTTCGAGTACGAAAAGCGAACTAAAAACAATTATGACGGAAGAATGGATGAACATTGATGCAGAAATTACAAAAGAACTATTCCCAGGCGTTTAAAAGCTGTCGTGGATGCTAAAGGATATCCTACTAAATATTAATTTAACGGAAAATTAGAATATTTACGAATATGTAGAGATTTTTTACAAGTGTACGATGACTTTAGTGAGATGAAGTTTCCGTTACTTTTTGATTATTGGTTTCTTAAAAATAAAGTTTTACTATGTTTTTAAAATATTTCACGTAGTTTTGTTAAGAATTGATTATAGATCTTATTATTAAATATTCATTTTAATTGATGGATATTTCATTGAAAATCGCAAGTGTAGGAACACTTTTGGGAGCCACAGTACAGAAAAATGAGGTTCATCGGCAGGGCCTTTCCCCAAAAGTGTGCTCTTTAACGTGCAAAATCTCTTTAATGATGTTTCTCAACACTAAAATAGATAGGGTGCCAGATAAGTGAAAGTTTTTTAATGTCGCTTTAGGGAAAATGTTAAGCTATCAGGTTGTATGAGACGTAAAGCAGAAGGTGAAAGGCGATTTCAATTTGATGTTTATGAATGCTTCATCTTATCAGCCATACACCGTAATAGCAAAATATAGGATTCGAATGCCGGTGGCTGTGCCCTATCTTCGAGGCCTAGGAGGGGATTATTTCTTGGATCTTTGCCAAAGATTTGAAAACTCGCCGTCTTTTTGAAATTCGTGCATAAAAGGAGATGTCACGTGACACAAAAACCGTTGATATATTTCAAACTCGGCCGAGATAGTTTTGAAAGCGCCGCAACCTGACAAATCTTAACGATTTGGAACTGCGAGAAATATTTGAATCGGAATGACGGCGTAATTTTTTCAGTTCGGGTTTTTGTAATCAGACGAGATGTTCCTGATGCTCACAAATATTTTTATTACAACAACAGCTTACACTCGGAAAGATTTCAATTGGAACAAAAAAAAAAATTTGAAAGCTAAAATTTAGCTAAGACATACAGTGGCTCCCAAAAGTGTTCGTACACTTACTATTTTCAATGAAATAGGGGTCTATCCATCAATTAAAATGAATATTTCAGAATGGGTATTTAATAATAAGATCTATAATCTATTCTTAACAAAACTACATGAAATATTTTGAAAACATACTAAAACTTTATTTTTAAGTCATCGTACTCTGAAATATTTTCGGATAAATTCATAATTAAAATTATCGTCTGGCACTTTTTTTTTTATTTTTGAATTGTGGTGGCATTTAAAATATCGTTTGGTTTTAATTTTTTCGTGTCTACTCCGTAATATTCTATTTATTATTTAAAAAATATAAATTATTTATGGCCCGATCAACTGGATCTGAGCATTTAGTTGATGAGGGACCACTTTTCGAAAAAGGAAATAGTCCTGGACAACAACGCTTTAAGGGGCAAAAACCATGTGAATACGTAATGAATGTGTGATAATAAAATTCACATTTAAAGTTAAATATATCACCTGTCTTGACGCATTTTAAGCCAGATGGCCGAATGGCTAGATCGCTAGTATCAGAGTCCGTGGGTTCGAGTCCCACTGTCGGCATGGATGTTAATTGTAAAGAGAGTTCTGTTAAAAGCCATTACTGGAGTGTTTGTCTCGGAATCTTGAATATGAAATACATTTCATCATTTCATAAAAGGACTAGGGTCGAAGGTAGCCTTGTGGTACCACGTCGGGTTTCTTTTTAGATTCGGTGGGATATACATACATACATACATACATATACAATGCTGTAACTAGCCATTCCTGTGCCCTGGACAAGAATTTGCATTTGGGCCCCTAATATAATTAGGTCTAGGGAAATAATATAACAAATACAGCATTTTGACCCACTTTATTAACTAGGCCCACTTGCGGGTGCCCAGTTACGGCCCTGTGTATATATATATACACACACACACTAGTTATCAAAAATTAAGGAAAAATCATAATAAAAAGAGGGATAAAGCGTTCAAAACTAGGCCAATCTGTTTAAAATTTCAAAATGTTGTTAAGTAAAAGGCGCTGAACAATACTACATTATGCAAAATAGTGGCGCTGCAGTCGGTATACGTCATTTTCGAGGAGCAAAAAAGTGCATGTCTCATAGGAAGGCGGCAATTGTCGCTGCGAGGCTGAGATTAGACATCTGGCATAGCCAAATTGTAACAATGACTTCCAGGCATCATTTGAACGAAGAACTGCGATGGCGAGCTATTGGGAGATTAGAGGCAGGACAAAGTCAGACGAAAGTGACCAGATGGCTAAATGTGAGTCCGTCTGTTGTTCATAGACTTTGACAACAATATCTAACTGGGAACGTTTGCAGTGGGCACGTCAGAGATATCAAAGAATTCCTAGCAAACCGCCCCTGCAGGCCCTGATTTTCCATTAGGCCCGGGCCTAGGGCCCCCCACAATTTTTATTTTAAAACAAAAAATTCCTAAATTGGCATTTTTTTTCAATAGCAATTTTTTATATATCCTTTCAAATTTGATTGATAAGTTCATCTCATGCGTAGTTATATATTCATCATACGTATGTTATAGTGCAGGGGTGTCAAAATCAAAGGCTACCTTGGGCCAAACAAACAAGGTTTAACTATAGCCAAAAAAAAAAAAAAATTAATATTAATACACTGCTGGCCACCCAAATTGCAACACCAAGAAAGACAAGAGATATCACAACAAAATTTATTTTGTAGATAACATGTTGACCAAGTATCAAATGATTAAATTTATAGACTTCTGTGAAGTGTGGTTCCTGCCAAAATCAGTAGCCAGAGTAGCCGCCATTGTTGGAGATCACCGCTGCCACACGCCTCGGCATTGATTCAAACGGACTTTGGATGAGTTCTTGGGGTACAGCAGACCAAGCAGCTTCCACACGTTGCCAAAGTTGATCTGCTGTGGCAGCTGGGGATGGAATCTGGGTCAATCGTAGAGCAACCATGGACCACATGTTTTCTATCGGCGAGCGAGGGGGCCAGGGAAGATGATCGAAAGATGATCGCTGTTTTCGACGAGGCATAATTGATAGTTTTTTTTTTTAAAAACCACAAGAAAAACACAATTGCCGAACTTGAAATCGTCGAAATATCCAAGCCTTAAATAGCGCTTTGAAGTGGCGCCACAGGCGCGCGTGATGTGCGTCTGCGCTGAAATTCTAATCATTTGCATATCTCACCTCCGCTAATGCATGTTGTAAATTTCATGTTATTTGCATGTTTCCTTCAGGGTGTTGCATTTACAGTGGCCAGCAGTGTAGAAACGTAGGTTTATTTACCTAATTACAGTATATTCAACATAAATATATGCATTTTGTTTAATAACAGCAAAAAAAGAGTATCATTAAAAAACATTTAGCGAATTCTTCCTATCTTATTTGTTCTCATATTATTTGTAATGCACCTTTCAACTCGTCGGGAAGTGGGAATGATATTCTGGAATGTTGAGCAAAAAAGGGTCTCTAGATGCATCGTACCTCCTCCCACCCTTCGATGACTTCGTACAGAGATCTTGAGGTTTACGGATTGAAAGTGCCCGTACCCGGTCTAGAAAAGGATGTATTTAATGGCGCTTTTCGGGATTCGATCCGAGCACCCTCGGTTCCTTAAAATGAAATACATTAGTATGTGTTTGGATTTCAAATGATTCGAGTGTGCATCGTTAGGATGGAATTTCCCTTTTACAAAACCATCTCAGAATTTTAGAACACTTTGGCTTAAATTTTTTTAAAAAGTAGCCGTTTACATATTTATACCTGTTAATTAATTAATATATATATATATATATATATATATATATCTGTGTGTGTGTGTGTGTGTGTTTGTTTGTTTGTGTTTGTGAAAATAAAGATGTACCAGTTATTATACCAAGTCTATTCTCTATTTAATATATTTTCTTTTCACCATAAAGTGTGTCTGAATCTTCAATAAGTTAATAATTCTTGCGTGTCTATTTAAATTTATTTGAAAAGAGCGATTTCAAAACCCACTAATATAAAAAATTTTAAAAGAACTTCCTCCATTTTCTTTTTTGCACATCGAAAATGAATGTCGAGCCACCCGTTTTCACTACAGATAAATCTATCCGAATAAACGTTTCAGAAGAAATCGTAACGGCCGTTAAAGAGGAACAGCTCAGCAAAACAGACTTTCAAAAATGAAACTTCTGGATTCAGCAGGAACTTAGACTTCTATAGACAAAGAACCACCAGGCGAGAATGGAAATCATTCCCGTTGCAGCGAAAAGTCCGTTAGCCACACTCGTGTGTTTTCGAAATGGTCGGTTACGAAGAGATCACATTTTTTATTTTTTGATTAGTGCAAACGTCAGATACTCTTGATGTTTGACAAACACCACATCCTTGCTGGAAACTGCTGTCGCAAAAACGGATTGTTTGAACAGAGGAAATATTATTAATAACAGATATAGGATGCACGGTTTCGCTTTGAGAAATACCTCTACGCTGGGGCTCGCGATGACGGAAGCACAACCGCGACTTCAAAAATATATACCCAGAACGTTATTACGTTTACCATTTCTTCCCAATTCAAAAAGTTTAGCAATAATTCTTGTCGAACTATTAAATTGAAAGACACGCTTTAAATTATACATGTTTAATACACCCGATTCTGTGTTTGCATGGTTTTGAAATAACATGGCGCTAGAAAAATAACGAATTGTTTTTTAACACTTTTTTTATGCTATAACTCGGTTTAAATATCTAAAAACCAATAACAAATATTTAGTGCAACGTTATCGGAGAGTATTTCAGATAATGGAGGAGATTCCACGTTTTTACAGTTAAGCCTAACAGCTAAGCCTAACTAGCGTTGTAGCAAAACAATCTTTACAGGGACAAGTTTTGAAAAAGGTATATGTATGTGTATATATGTATGTATGTATGTATGTATGTATATATATATATATATATATATATATATATATATATATATATATATATATATATATACATACATATATATATATATACATACATACATACACTGGTGTAAGAAATTAAGAGAATTTGCAGACTTAATCGATTATCTCTAGAACTACTGTACCGATTTTAATGAAATTTGATATGTACACACTATACAAAACAAATAATTGAAATAAACACACGCATGATCGTGCGTAACACTCGTTGGAGTCCGAAGGTATGAAACAGCGGTTGCAGAATAAACAAAAAAATGGGTTAATAGGTGAAATGGGGGGTTTCTTAAAAATAAAGTTTTACTATGTTTTTAAAATATTTCATGTAGTTTTGTTAAGAATTGATTATAGATCTTATTATTAAATATTCATTTTAATTGATGGATAGACCCCTATTTCATTGAAAATCGCAAGTGTACGAACCCCCCATTACCCCCCATTAATGGGTTAATGGGGGGGGGAGGGTATGATCCCCTCTTACAGATATACAGGTATCGCAGCGTGATTTCATACTGGAAATAAGGCAGTTTATCGTTCCCTGGATGGTTCTAGGAGGGGGTTTGCGAGTTGCCATCCCCAAAGCGTCCCAGACATGCTCTATAGGGTTAAGGTCTGGAGATCTGGCTGGCCAATCCATCCGGCGAATACCCTCACTCTCTAGAGATTCGTCGACCAGAAGAGCTCTATGTGACCTCGCGTTAAAATGAACTCGGGGCCAACTGCACCCCTGAAAAGGCGAACATAGGGCTCCAAGACCTCACACCAGTCACAGTGCCTCTTTCAAAGACATGGAGAGGTGTGCGGCCATCCAACATGATGCCTGCCCAGACAATTAAATCTCCTCCGTCATAATAAAAGTCACATTTCAAGTTAAATATATCACCTGTCTTGACGCATTTTAAGCCAGGGATGGCTAGATCGCTAGTATCAGAGTCCGTGGGTTCTAGTCCCACTGTCGGCATGGATGTTAATTGTAAAGAGAGTTCTGTTGAAAGCCATTACTGGAGTGTTTGAATGCCATTACTGGAGTATCTTGAATATGAAATACATTTCATAAAAGGACTAGGGTCAAAGGTAGCCTTGTGGTACCACGTCGGGTTTCTTTTTAGATTCGGTGGGATATATATATATATATATATATATATATATATATATATATATAGTCAAGAATTTTCTGAATCGGGCCCTGCGCCCCTGTAAAGCGACTTTTCATACAACGGGCCTGCAAATTTTAGGCCTAGCTTAAACCTATTTTCACACGGATTACCGAGTAATGAATATATATCTGTTTCGGAATTAGTCTGCTTCACGGAATAACGCCATTTTTCGTTGAAAAATAAGTTCTTAATTTCAAAAGTTTCGTTTATTAGAAAAGAAAGATAAATTTTGAAAATTACATCCATACATATTCGCCCACTATTCTATCACTAAGGTAATTTGTAAGAATTCGGTACTCGGAGTCTATTAAATTGGCCCCCTCAATTTGAAAAAAGTCATTTATCTAACGGGAACAGAAACCACCTCAGCAAGCGGTGTTTCAAATAAATTCTTGCTCAGTCGACGAAGGAAGAGGGTGTTTTTTTGTTGTTGTTGTTGCTGTTGATCTCTCGAAATGAATGCCTGAAACGTGCGGGAATGTGTTCGATTCGCTGCTCGGGGGAAAAGCTACTTCCGGACGAGCGGTGTTCTGGCGCGATTTTTGAATTCCGAAAAATCTGTTCTCCGATCGAGTCACCGTTGAAAGATGGGCTCCGATTTAGAAACGTTAGTTTTCTATACGGTATATTTCTTGGAGCTTTGCCAAAAATTTGAAAACTCGCAGTCTTTCTGAAAGTCGTTTGGAAATGAGGATATACACCTACTGTGTCACGTGACCCGAAATGTATTTCAAATTGGGATTTAGCTAACAGCGTTGCGTTATTCGAAAC
>CAJRAI020000292.1:216269-349146 GCA_907164885.2 Dolomedes plantarius
AAACGTCATAAAGAAAACGCGTTCGCTTTCAAAAATTTTTGACCACTCGCGAACGCAAAGAGTTGTTTTCTGATACTATAACACGCGAAACCATTCATGTGTTTTTGGAACAAACTCCGAATTTAATTAGAATCGAAACTTTATCGCAACGACAAATTTTTACAAAATGAATAGCTGAAATGAAATATTTGCTTCTTTTTACGTGATCGTAGACAAAGAATTAATAATTCTAACGGCTTAATTCTATGCTTAAGATTGTAACGGCTTTTTATTTTGGCATCAGCTTTTAAATTCATGAAACGGAAAATCGTTCCCCGATGCACGTGTGTGACTCACTTTTAACGGTTTTTTAGATGCGACCATGAGTGCTGGAAATGATTAGCGAGAGATTTTCAATACAGAAGTAGTTTTATTTTAAACACCGGATTAATTATTTAAAACTGTTTTTAATTATATTTCATTAAGTCTTTGTCGAACTTTATTTCGTCCTGAAACGTTCGATTCGACAATGATTTTTGCAAATATCTTTTAAAACGAACATAATAAAACTTGTGAATGCCAGAACATAATACAAGAAAAGTGTGAATATTTTGGCATTAATTGGTGTAATTACTTATTAATTACTACGAATTACTTATTAGTAACGAGTTACTTATTAGTAACGAATTACTTATTAGTAACGAGTTTCCGAGTGTGACGACTGGATGACAAACGTTAAAACGAAAAATTTCAGACGCCCAGTCTGTATCGCTCGGACAAGCAGTAAACAGAAAATTATCAAAATGCGTCAAAATTTTGATATGCATCGAAAATACGTACATATATGCATACACATAAACATAACACAAAAGAGGTAAGCAACGATAAGTTAATAACCCGCGGTAGTTTCGTCAGAAGAGATATGAAACATTTCAATTTTCATGAAATTTTGACGAGTGGTTTAAAAAATTAATTTTAATACTGAGCTGACGGCATCGATATTTGAAAATATCGAAATATTTCTCTGCTCAAGCGTCAGTTACTGTATGGCATCTCATTACAAAAAAAAAAAAATGGCCAAAAAAATGAAAATTATATTTATATTTCGAGAACGACTTTGGAAAAAAAAAAGTTTGCAGTATTTTCAACTTGTACTTAATGGTTTATCGACAATTAGACTCTCGTAAATATATTTCCTACCGGTTTCCGATTTTGAATTTCCCGACGATTCTTACGAATTTAGGAATTTTCTTTCACGACGCAGCAAATCGCATTTAAATTTGTGTATAATTTTTTAAAGTCGTATGATTTTTTTTCTGACGGGTTTTTGACCATGCGAAAGTTAGTAACTATGCCAAGTTACTGATTTAACAAGCACATTACTAGATAGCGAAACAAGACGGCAGCACAGCTTATATTATATTATATTATACAAAAAAGGAATAGGAAGGAATCCGTTTAAAAAAATCAGAAAAACATGACATATCAGTGTTTGAAATGCATTCGGATTCCAATGCAATTCGGATCCAATTCCAATTTAAAAGAGAGAAAAAATGATATATAAACGTTTTATATCTTATTTTTATAAGATATTTTTAAATCAATCCTTGGGAAAACATTTCTTATTAAATTGTTGATTTTTTCTTTAATAAACTAAATTGAAATTGATCTTGTGATTGAACTTCGCAACAATAGCAAGATAAGACGCTAACAGAGAGTACTTATAATATTTTCTCAATATATATATATATATATATATATATATATATATATATATATATATATATATATATATATAGTTAACAGTGGGTATTAGTTTCAATTTCTCATGCATTCGTTTAAAAGAATTGGTTTGAAAAATTCATTCAACTCTAGATGGCGACACCAAGCAGACGGAAATTTATGATGCATTATTTTTCAATTTTCAGTTCATATTTACTAAAAGAGGATTCATATTTATTAAAAATGTTCATATTTACTAAACTACTTAGTAAAAATGAACATGACTAGTAGAGACATGTTCTAGTAGTCATATTCTACAGGCTAAGATAATAAGGGAGTTCAAGCTAACAGAGAGTACGAAAAATTAATCGAAATAATATATAATATAGCTATTCATATATATAAATTCGAAATAATATATAATATAGCTATTCATATATATATGAATTGCGCCAAGTGGGTTTCAATTTCTCGCTTGAAAGATATTGTAAAGGAATCAACACTAGATGGCGACACCAAGCAGACAAGATGTTTTATAAGATAAGATGTTTATTAATTTTATAATAAGTATATTAAGCTTATTATTTTTATAATATAATAGCTATTTTTATAAGATATTTTTATTATTAATGCTTGGGAAAACATTTCACCATTTTCTTTATGTGAAATTATCGCACGAATCAGAGATGTTTATTAAAATTGTCGATTGAAAATAAACTAAATTGAAATTAAGTACTGAGAAATTTACTAAAAGATTTAGATTTACTGGAGACTTGAAGTAAAGAGAGAAATGTTGTCTCTTTACTTCAAAGAATAAGTAATTTTTGGAAAAGAAGTTTTACAGATTTTAGCAAAATGGCCGCCCGGCCACTCGGCTTGAGCTGGCCATTCCACGGGGACTTGTACTTCCGCAGATCCTCCGGGCCGACAGCCCTGAGAAGAAAAGCCGGGCAAGCCAACCCGGAGAAAGTGCATGGTACTGCCCCATGGAATGCGCCCTCGAACCTAAACTGGTTCACCGAATGGCACTCCCACCCACCCACGGCCGGGATTCGAACCTGCAACCTAAGGGAAAGAGAAAGGGTAACATTAACGCGCGCCGCTGCCGCCTAGACCACGAGCTGCCGGTACGCGAAAGAAGATTATAAGAATATTAAACCTATCCGAGCGATACTTTCACCTTTCTGCCGCCAGAGGGCGGACAGAAGAAATTCAGACAGTCGACGGTAGTCGTGTCGTGAAGTCCTTCTCGTATATTGGCGTATATTAAGCGACGTTTTAATCGAGAACGGTAAGTCAATTTCGATAATTTTTCCTTTCGTTATTGCAACCAATCTTCATAAAATTGCTCATATTTCATAATTCATTCATAATTCACTTATAATTTCTGTTTCTTTTTCATCACGCCGTTATATCTTAAATGGCGTGTTAAAAATTGTGAACACGTGTCATTACAGATAATTAATAGAGCCTATTTTTTAATCAAATAATTGACGAATTTTATTGATACGTAATTTATTATTTGATACGTAAATAGAAATAGGTATAATATAATATAGTATTTAAAATGTTTGGTTAAATGTTTTTAATGTTTGGTTTTTGGATATTTTTCTGGTGTATGATTTTTTCCGATATCGACTCGATTTCATTGCATTCTACATGGCATTTTTAAAATTCTAAAATAAACGTGATATCTAAATGAATTCTTTGATTCCATCTCTGCATTCGGTTTCAGAACAGAGCGTACAGCAAAAATGACTCGATGTATAATAATTTTTGTATTTATTATGTAATAATTTTTGCGCGTTATGTAATGTACTTGTAGATACTTCGTGATCGAACTATCTTTGATCTCTGCTTTCGGTTCAGGATTCAGCTAACTCTGAGTAAAATATTATATATTTAGCTTAAATCCCCTTATATCTAGATATTCGGTATGTTTTTTTATCCACTTTCAACAACTTGATCTCTGCTTTCGGTTTCAGAACAGAGCGTACAGCAAAAATGACACTATGAATTTTTGTATTTATTATGTAATAATTTTATGTATGTATAAAATTGAATCTTTGCTTTCGGTTGAGGATTCAGCTAACTCTGAGTAAAATGAGTAGTATTTACTATAATATATTTAGCTTTGTGTGTATCGCCTTTCAACAACGTCATATGTAAATGAATTCTTCGATTTGACCTGCTTTCGGTTCAGCTATGCCTAACGAGCGAACGAAGTATTCCATTATTTTTAATAGTATTATTTAATTATATATATTGTTATATTATATATTTATTGTTATATTGAAAGATTCCGTTTCGATTTTTACTGGTGTTTAAACCGGATACCTTTTATACCGCGGTCGTTTCAAGTATGGCTTCTGTAGTGTGGTTTTTTTTGAATATTTGTGCAATTCTTTAAAACCTTGTCTAGTCGGCGTAAGCTTTGTTTAACATTACGCTAAAAGATCGATTAGACGCGGTTCCTGTTTCGAAAAGTGTCAATTGAATATAATTTCGGTTTTAAAATTAACTTATTTATGGGTAACATCTAAACCGAAAGTGTTATTTAACTTCATTTTTTCGTTTTCTGATATATTTAACGAAAATGTATTATACCAAAATATAATGTATATTATATTAAATGTATATATATTAATGTATTATATAATGTGATATATGTAAAAAATTTTATATTTATTTAAATGAATTGTTATTCCCCCTCCCCTCACATAACGAATTTCTATTTTTTGAATTTATGTGCTTTCCTGTGGTCGTACAGTTTCCGTTATTTAACTCAATTTTTTTATTTCTTTAATAAAAATAAAAAATGTAAATTTTCACTCTCAATTTTAACATCATTTTTATAATTTCTTGATATTATTTTTTTTGGAGGGGGGAGGCAAGACCCCTCCCCACAAACCCCCTAACTCTAGCATAAGAAGAATCATTATTCAAAATTTCTGATACGTACGCCTTTAAAAAGGTACGAGTTTTTGAGTGCTCCAACGCAAAAATAAAAAAACCTAACCCCCCCCCCCCCCCAAAATAAAAAACCCCTAACAATTTCCCCACTGTCGTAAGAATAATAACCATTCAAAATTGCCCCCTTCTCTCCCCCCCCCCCACAAAAAAAATTTATATAAAAAGAAATATTAAAAAAAATTGAAACCTAATAATCCCTTCGCAAGTTCCCTCGAGCAAAAAAAAAGCAGCAGCCACCCCCCCCCCCCCCCCCTGTAAAAAGAAACCCCTAACCATTTCTCGGGAAGCCCCTTAAATCTAGATTTGCCCCCTTCTCCCCCCCCCCCCCCACAAAAAATAAATAAAAAATTGAAACCTAATTTTTACCCTTTGCAAAATTTCCCTCGAGCAAAAGAATAAAGCCTCCCCCCCCCCTCCACCCCTCCCAAAAAAAAAGAAACCCCAAATACCATTTCTCGGGAAGCCCCTTAAATCGAGATTTGCCCCCTTCTCCCCCCACCCCACAAAAAAAAAAAAAAAAAAAGTAAACAAATTAAAAAAAAAAAAAAAAAAATATGAAACCTACCAATCCCTTCTCAAAAGTTCCCTCGAGCAAAAGAAGAAAGCCCCCCTCTCCCCCCCCCCACACAAAAAAAAGAGAAACCCCCCCATACCAATTCTCTGGAGAGTCGATGAGAATGCCCCCCCCCCCACTTTTCGCCAGGCGCGCCGTCGCAGAAATATAAAAAGTAACGGTCACTCTCGACAGAAATCCGTAGGTTTGTGTATCAACAGCACGAGAATAGAAACGATACGATACCCTCGTTTTATCAATAAAAACTATAAATAAATAGAATACCTTAAAAGAAATTTCCAATCTCATTATAATTTTAAGATATTTTTTGAAATTTGTAAACAAGATTTTAAAATTGCTACTTAATTTTAAATTTTGCATTTTAATCTCTTTAAACTGTATAACATACAAATCTGGGTACGAATTCCCTCGAATAGTTAATTGTTTTTCTGAATTCCATCCCGATTTTGACGAAAATTTTGTCTTTCGAAAAGTTATAAATGAAATTGAATTACCTGAACGAAGTGGAATTGTAAAATGCATACCCAGTTTTTTGTAAACGGCATCAGAATTGTTTCTTATGAATTTGACGAATTTTGAAGCAGCATTTAAAAAAATGTAAAAACCTCGAGAAATACAGATTTAATATTTATTAAAAAAAATGATTTCGGTACTAATAATGTACAGAAATGTTTACAATGAGTATTACAACGACGAGAAATAAAGGTCCACCGTTCCCTTAAGCATTCGTGCGTCTCTGAAAATTGTATGTTGTATCATGTTGTATTGTATTGTAATTTTGTAAATGAATTTTGGCTAAATGAGTGATCGCCGGGCTATTGCTGTCAAGTTTCGAAAGCAGCGTCCGAGCGATTCACTTTTTTGGCCGCGAAGAAATAGGAAAACGGGAGTTTTCCTATTCTCGACGAAATTCCCATTTTATTCTCGTGGAAACTTTCGTTAAATCCCGTGGACGAAATGTATTTCTCCACGCTGGGATGACAACAAACCGTCGAGTTGCCATTTTTTGGCGTACAATTTACTCTATTCGTGCGCGTTTGAGCCTAAAGGGCTGCCGGTCCGATATTCCCCAAGAATGCGCATGCGCGTCTTCTACTATTACCTCGGATTCTCATCATCTTTCATTTCTTTTCTCTTTTAAAACGCACATGCGTACAACCTGCTTTCAGCCCTAAAACAGCTGCCGGTAGGACGTTTCCAAAGAATGCGCATGCGTGGCTGGGCTACTACTGCTACTCATCTTTCATTTCTCTTTTAAACTCATCTTTCATTTCTCTTTTAAAACCCTATCTCCACGCACATGCGCAATATCGCTTCTCTCTTTTCTTTCATTCATTTATAAAAGAATATCTCCACGCGCAGCCGCACTGTCTCTCCTAATAACTCTCTCTCGAAGATCAAGATATCTCACGATACTCGATATTTCGATTCTCTCACGATATCGGCTACTCGACGTCTATTGATGTTTTAAATATTGCATCAGTGTAGAACTTTGTCATTTATGAGTGACTGTGCCATTATTTGTAATACATGCGAAATAACGTGGGCTAGATTAAATTCGACTCTATCACGAACCTAAACCCAATTTTTAATTCTTGGTTTCCAAACTTGCTCTTTAGCCTCCTTACAATAAGTTCCAATGGAAAGATGTATGCAATTGACACGAAAAAATATATTTATTAAAAAAATCGTAACAGATATTTTTATAGACAAAATAATGTAGAAGAAAATATTCAAATTAAATCTAATAGGACATACTAAATAATATAGTACAGTTTGAGGAACATATCTTTTACTGTATTTTAATAATTTTCTGGATAATGTCCAAATCGTCTGCTGCATTATCAAGAAAAGAAAAATATTTTTTTTGTCTACTTAGTTGTTATGCACGTGACGATAAATTTATTTAAAGTAACAGAAAAAGAAATCACGTGATCGGCATTTAATAAACTAAATTCTAAAAATGAATCTTTAAAAATTCACCAAAAATCAGAAAATGGAGGTAGAGATTCGAAAAATATTTCATTTTAAAGGAACTTTTAAGATTTCCCTCGTGATATAAATTTTATAACCCCCCAAATTATTATTTTAAATGTAAACTTAAAAAAAGTTACTAAATCAGCTTAAAATTTTAATTTAAAAAAATCTAAGAAGAATTTTTGAAATATCTTTCTTAGTGCACCCCTACACTATAAGAAGAATCGCCATGCAAAATTTCAGCCCTTTAGGTCCAGCGGTTTGGACTGTGCGGTGTATGTCAGTCATTCAGTTACGGAACTGTTTTATATACAGGGCGTCCATAATTGAAGTCCCACTTTCATCATAATGTCCTCTTAAATTGTAAATGAAAATGATTTTTACTTTAAGTAAAGTGTGTTTGTGTAGGGGTTAAGGATAAGAAAAATGTGTGGAGTGAAAAAGCAAAAGGTAACTCGAAACTAAAAGTTTTACCCCTACACCATAAGAAGAATCGCCATTCAAAATGTCAGCCCTTTAAGTCCGGCGGTTTGGTCTGTGCGTTGTATGTCAGCCAGTCAGTCAATTACGGAACTGTTTTTTATATATCAATGGGAAGATGAGTATAGTGCAACAAAGTTTGTCCGCTTATCTGTATTCTGTCAAAAGTTATAGCCAAATAAAAAAAGGATACACAACTTGCCTAGGCTAGTAACAATTGAGACAGGTGTGTGACGTCATTCAGCTGTTGCTGGAGCACATTTTGTCAGTGCGTTCGAAGAGTCTGAAGTCAATTTACAACATACTGAATTATTAAATAAAAAAAATGCTTCTAAACTCCTATAATTACATATTTTTTCACGTGTTAAGATAAAAAGAACTTTTTCTATACCATGTTTTTAAATTTTCTGTTGAATCCTATAAACTTGACAATTCTATGTATTAATAAATACTTTTTTAAAATTTTTTTTGGACGAATTATCCCATCCACTCGAAAGAAAATGAAGTTAATTGGAAGTTAACTCGCGTTTGACTTTTCGTTCCCGTCCCGGCCGGTAGATGGCTGCACCAGTCTACAAAACAAAACGAACTGAAAATAATAAAAGCATGGTAAAAATCTTATCCAGCCCCTTTTTACATCATAATTGAAGTTTGAAACATATTCGCCGTCTGTATTTTCTGCGGTAGTATGGAGACGTGTTCTAGTGCTACGTCAACGGCGCTGTTATCGAATTTTTAACAGCCGAAAAAGTGAGTCCTACTGAGATTCGTCGTCGTTTAAAGGCTGCTTAAGTTGACGGTGCTGTCGATAGGGGTACTGTAAATCGACGGGTAATAAAATTTCGTGGTTTCGAGCCTGGAAAAGCCATAATTGTTGACGAAACACGCAACGGACGTCCGATCACTGCCACAGACGACGGACATCGCAAACTCGTCGGCGGTTTGATTCAAAATGACCGGCGAATCGCAAACCATAATGGAGTATCCAAGGAATGTGTCTGCTTCGTTATAGAACGATTGGGATACCGTAAAATCTGTGTACCACGCCGTCTCACAGGCGAGAACAGCGTCGGACTGGAGAGGCTCTGCGAAACCTCAAGTTTGAACCCTCCTCATTCCTGGAAATTTTTATTTTTTCCCCCTCTACTCAAGAGAGACCTCATTACACGTCGGACGATGTGGCGAAGGCAGCTGTCAAGTCGTGGATTCGAGAAAAGTCTTTCAGTGACGGAATCGGGAAACTTGTTACACGTTGGGAGAAATGTGTTAGCCTTAACGGTGACTATGTTGAAAAATAAATAGATGATTTTCAAGCTGAAGCTTTTTGTACTTTAATGTTCTTTTTGCCCGATCTCTACAAGCATGCGTGCATTACTTTTCAGCCTACCCTCGTAATGTAAATAAAATGAGAAAAAAAAAATAGCATCGAATTTTTGTTACGGATCATATCATTGTTAAAAACTATGTTAAGGCTAAAGACATAATTGGAATCTTTAGTTTCATAGTTTGAAGAAACGGGAAAAAAACAACTTTCTTAAAAATTTTCCGATTTTAGCTGAACTTCTATTAACGCATTTCAAGTTAAGTTAGGGGGCACTTTCAACGCTCATCCGAAAGTAGTTGAAAAATTTTGTTGGGTGTACTCTTAAATCTTCAAATCTATACTTATATATAAAGAGAGAGCGATTTTGTACGTGGAGGGTAATCTCCAGAACCACTGCACCTATTTGAAAAATTCTTTCAAAGGTACATTATTCCAGATGGACATATTATGTATATCTCATAAGTAGAAATAAAGTTAGGGGCTTAATCCTAACATACAGTAATCCTAATTCACACAGTAATTGGTGAAAATTATGTTTAAACCAGAGCCAAGTCTGAAGTGAGGTTGAAAATAGCCCCACAATGATTTAAGCAAGGGGAAAAAAAAACTGCTTTTTATGGCCACCAAAATGGAGTGAGAGAGTGTAAAAGAAGGAGACATGGACTTTCTATATCTTAAGCTGTCTTTATTTTACAGTAAATTGTACACTAAAATGACAAAGTAATTTTCACTTAAGGTTTTTGCCAAAAAATTTTATATATATCACTCACTGAAAAAAGAGAAAATCAAGAATTTTCGCCCTGAATGTGTACAGAGAAATGAATTTCTAAACAAACAATCAATCAATCAATCAATCAATCAATATATATATATATATATATATACACCCACACATACACACATGATTTTCCCCTTACACACACATACATATATATATATATATGTATAACTTCATATGATTTCTTTACCACATTATGTTTCACACACAGATTATCAGTAATTTAGAGCATGTAGTATTACTCGATTCAGTTTCATTTAAGAGATCTACCGAAGATAAACTAAGCTAAGAGGTTTACAATTAAGCGAAAAATGAAATGTGGATAATATACAGGAAAGTTCACAACACTGAGAACATAAGGCTACAAAAAGATATACGTATGGTGCAGATTTTTCATTCAGTGCTTAAAGTGTGAAAAAAAAGAGACAGTTAATTACTGAAAAGTGAAACCCATCGCTTCCTTCTTCAAACTATGTCGAGTTTTGGCATTGTTGAAAAGACAAAAATAAGATAATTTGAAAATGATTTTATCTAATTTACGCACTGATTTTTAAATTTGTTTTAGATCAATGTCAGCATAAAGAAAAATAAAACTTCATTTGACTGCATTACAGTGTCTTTTAGTGTATAGCCATTCCTCATGTTCAATAGACGCAGTTGAAATCAATAGTGTTAAGAATTTTATGCCAGTCAAATTCACTCGTAGTGTACCTATAAAACAGATATATTTATTCAGTGTTAAAGTTTCATTTTATTTGCATGTTGAAGGATTAATATGCGAGTACTTTTGAGAAAAAATTATCATTTGCAACTGATTACGGCCTTCGAGGAAACATTCATAAAAATTATGATATAACACACTTTAATTCTCTTCCGAATTTTAAATATTAATTGTTTGATAAAAGTTTTTTGACACGATTTAACAATTTTCACAAACTCAAAAGGTATATCAATTCATTATTATATTACAATTCAGATGTAGCAACAAAATGAAATCGTATAATACATAATTCAAATTCCTTCCATTCGTGGATTCGATCGATAGAGATGACAAAAATGGACAATCCTTTTTCTCTTTAACTTTAAGCACCGAGAAACAAATTTTAATATGTAACAGTCATCATCTACTCAAACTCATTTAAAAGAAAGAAAATGGAATTTTTGTCAATTCTAAGTTACAAAAATGGTGCAGTGCTGGGCATGAGCATTGGCAGGAATCTCACTTCACGAGAGATCCTGCCTATGACACACAATTCAAAGCACACATGAAAGAGTCGACAACAATCATAAATAGAAACAGACAGTAAAAAACAGTCCACGACTAATCTCTACTCAGACTATATACATTTACCCCATAGGGGTCAATTCGACAAATTACAGTAGACTCCAGATTATTTGGGAATCACTACTAAATAATGTTAATTCAATTCTATTCATTTTAAAATTAGAGCTATTTAACAATGGAATGTGTGAGACAAGTGATTTTCGGCAAGTAAATTTTAGTCAAACAAAAATGTAGACAGAAATATGGAGAAGAATAGAAATACATTAAAAAAGAGTTTCGATACACTTTTTCATTATAAAAATATTACTTAATTAGTTTATAGCAGTAACATAGTGCAAACAGCATAGAGCGCAATATATTTAAGCAATGTTCCGACGAAAGAAAGCAAAACTTAAGAATAGGAACTTTTTCATACAGATGAGAGTGAAAAAAAAAGTGGACACACTTAATACAAAAACGATATTTGTGCATAAATCGTACACAAATTTATACACAAAAACTGACGAAAGACAAAGTTGAGGTGCATGCTCGTAAGTGTGAAAGTATTTATAGAATCTAAACAAGAAATAGAGAAGGGAAAGCTTTTGTTATAATTTCAAATGCAAATATGACATTGCACATAAAATATAAGTAATGTCTGAAATTTGTAACTATTCAAGTCATTTCAAGTAATTGCCTCGAGACTTTAGCGTCCATTGTACCATTAACACATACATATTTTTATGAACAATTAAGAATAAATAACATGTAACGTAGTTTGTTTTCAAAATAAAATGCACAAAGCAATGTATTCTGATGTGCCATATATTCTTCATTTGAGTAAACAATCCGCGACACATCGGGCTTTTTTTTTTAAAAAAAAAAAAAACTTTAAAAATATAGATATTTTGATAAAAAATTATGTCTTAAAGGACTTTGCTTAACAGAGATTTCATGATGGAATATGAACGCTTCGATTTTCAACAAAGAAATTTTTGGTAGAAATCTGAAACCCTCTTAACATCAATGTGAATGATACAATGCATAATTTAACAGCGTTTGCTACATTAAAAATAAGTTCTTTCAAATATATCCTTTTAATTGGCTCGGTATCAGTACTGTGTAAAAATAATTTTGTGCGGAAAAACTTTCAAGAATTTTCAACGTTTCGATATTTGAAAGTATTTTTCTAAAATTTAATTTGTCTCGCCTTTTAATAGCTATTTGCTTTTACAAATTTTTTTTCCAGTAAGAATGCAAAAAGTTAATTTTTACTTTATAAGGCAACAGCACTTCTTAATTTACTTACAGAAGCCCGATGCATCATTTTTGTGGAAAATTTCATTACTAGTCAAAAGTATATCAATCATTCACATCATAGAATACAAGAAATCCTCCACGTGATAAAAAAAAAAAAACATCATGTCCCTTACTAGAATATCTTTTGATATAATGGTAGCACACTCAGAAGTAAGCAATCAAAAACTGCAATTCAAATACACCATGCCAAAGAAAAATTATTCAAGTGTTTATGAGAGACAGAATTATACTAGATACAAAAGAATGACCCAATTAATTAGGAGTCTACTGTATTTTCTAAGTCGACGCCTTGGTACCTCTTCTCCGAGTAACTGGAATGTGTAAGTGTTCAGATAAAGCACCAAGTGTAACTTGCAGCTTGTGCAGTACAGACAAAATCTTTGTCTACAATTACAATTGACAAGGAGCAGTTTTAATGCTACTGCTGATTTTTGGCTCCACTCTTTCTCCATTTAAAAAAAAATTCCATCTTACACAAAACTCAACAGCAGAGTCAAGCAACAGCTGTGAGAATGGTGTGCAGGGATAAGTAGTATTATACACAGGTTCTGATAAATTGCATCAATCGGAATATATTTTCTTTCCTTTTTAAGAATGGCTCAGTTATACATTTTTAGTGATTATTAATAATGGTGATGCTTTTTACATACGCTTCAGAGATTCGGAAGGAAACAAACATTTAATCCTCAAAAAAAGATTACTTTTCTCTAATTAGAACACTAGGTACATCGGTATTGCAGATGTAGGTTTCGATTGTGAAAAACTGCACTCAAATTCTGGATGGCTCCCAACCTTATTCAACTAAATATAAAATTACTTCTTTAAATTATGTTCATAATGAAAAATGAAACAATTTTAATACTTAAGAAAAAGTAGTAAAATTTCAAGGTACCTCTTTATTTTATTAAAATATGTTATTAGTCTCATTTTACCTTACAAAGGTAACAGTAATCCAAACTACTACAATCAGAGTTGGACCTTTAACTTCCTTTTAAAGTCTATCTCCAACATTTTAAAGGCTAAACACCTGATGATAATAAATTAACAAACAATTAAGTGGTTGGAATAACTCAAATTTAAAAAAAAAAAAAAAAAATACAAAAACTGAGAAATTCAGGGTTCATTTATCATTTAACAATCGGCTTTCCAACTGAAGTACACAATAACAGCTAATATATCAATTATTTTCAAGTTAAACTAGTCTATATATACTACTTTTTGAATTAAAAAAAATTTATCTATTTGAAATGCTAAGTAAATTATGACTATCCCCCCCCCCCGGAAAAAAAAAAAAAACTTAATGGAAAGTAAAAAAACAGACCTTTTTTATTAAGTTTTAAATGAACTCTATTTTAAAACAAAATATCTATAAGTGTAGTGGTAATGCCATAAAGAATCAATTACACCAACACATATAAATCTGCCTTACTATTACATATTCCTAAAACGAGTATCAAATAAATTTCAGTGCTTTGGTAGGGGAAAACCATGGTTGAATAAAAACAAGGGCCTTTTAAAAGGTTCTTAGAGTTTCTCAAATCTTATTAAGGCCTTTGGGAACTATTTATATTACTTATATTTAATGCACTAATTATAAAGCAGCAAATCTGTTACCCCTTTTACGTCACTGCTGAGTGCAAGAATGTTATAAAAAGAGTAATAGATTTGTTCTCTATTAATGCAGCTACGAATAATAAAAAAAAAGAGAAAATTATACTAAGAAAGAACTCCACCAAAATTTTGGGATAAAAAATACTTGAAAACAATATTTGGTTTTAAGCACTTCTAGGAATCTTTAAAGACATTATAATGCATCCAAATGAAGCAAACGACATATAAAAAATAACCTTGTTTCAATTTATATACTTGAGTTAAATTAATAGACTTTTGGAAATCCTATTCACAGTAATAAATGTTTATCTAGATTTTATATGCAGTTGAACTATAATTGGATACATTCCCTAAATCTGAGTCTACAACAGGGATCACCTGATGTTTTATTGGAAGGAGACTCCCCTTCCAAGCCATAACTCCTCTCTATCCTCCTTTCAGTACAGGTTGAGTAAAGACAAACTTGTTGTTGATTTTATCTAATTATTGTTTTAAATTATGTCTGTCTGGTTTAAATCCATCAATTTATACATTGCCCAGTAAAATATGAAATTTGAGGTTTTCAGGAACTAATTAATTCTATTTATGGGAAAAATTTGTTTGGTACACGTTGTGCCTTCTGGAACCGATTAATGATGAGTACTAAAGCAAAGAGTTACAAGCTAACTTCATTAATCACATATTTGATGATGAAATAAACAAAAATTTGAAATATTACCCGGTGGGCTTCCCCTTTGCGAATAAAGAATGGAATGACTATATACAATATGCAATTAAAGAATAGGGTAACTTACCCATCTCCCTTGGCTGAATTAGACACATGAACACTAAGATCCTGAACACCACATTTAATTAGAACACCTGATGTCAAGACAAAAGGGAATAAATGAATTATTACGAATGCGAATGTAGATTCACAAAAGTCCCACTGACAAAGAAGCAATTAACCGTCACAACATCTCCGAACAAAGAGATTCTGGCACTGACGGTTTTCGAGTTTCGTTTTCGACCACCCACTACCGATGTTTATTAGTCTGTGTATGAAATCTGGAATTTCTTCATAAACTCACTTCATTAAAAACATATTTGACGACGAAATAAAGAGAGCAAACTAAATTTAGAATATATCTCAATATTAATTCATCTAAAAAGGTTCAATTATTTTTATTCAAAAGAACGTTGAAAATTGTAACAAGTTGGGAGCCACTACTTTTAAGAATTGAAATAGCCACATCTCAAGACGAATACCAACAATTTTTAAGAATTCAGATTGCTTTAATGAATATCACATAATGAGAAACAAAGAAGCTAAAAAATACATTTTAAAGCATTCAAATGTTTTAACAACCATAGTAACTTAAAAAAAAATATATATATATAAAAAATAAATAAATAAATGAATAAACACACTTGACAGAGTTTAAAACTTTTTTTTTTCTTTTTTATAATTTCTATGATTTTGGCGAAACATGAATACGCCATTTTATTATGTGAAATCGCACGAATAAATATCCGTTATTAAAATTATGCCAAGTTTAATAAACACTGATTTAACAAGCACATTACTAGATGGCGAAACAAGACAGCAGCGTAGCTTATATACATCTAGAATTATACAAAAAAGGAATAGGAAGGAATGAAATACGTTTAAAAAATCAGAAAAACATGACATATCAGTGTTTGAAATGCATTCGGATTATTTCCAATTCCAATTTAAAAGAGAGAAATGTTTACTCGTTTATAAGATAATCGTTTTATATCTTATTTTTATAAGATAAGATGTTTATTATTATTTTTATAACCCTACGTTAATAACCCGCGGTTATTAACGTAGGGTTAATAACCGCGGGTTATTACGTAGGTAGTTTCGTCAGAAGAGATGTGTAATAACCCGCGGTAGTTTCGTCAGAAGAGATGTGAAACATTTCAATTTTCATGAAATGTCGAGAGTGGTTTAAAAAATTAATTTTAATACTGAGCTGACGGCATTCAGAATACATTCACGAAGGAATGAATTTATAAATTGGAAAATATCGAAATATTTCTCAGCTCACGTTAGCAGGAGAGAAGGATAATTCTTGTCTATAAAGCCGAAATGACGTCATACTCCTGCCAAAATTTGTGTCAGTTACTGTATGGCATCTTATTACAAAAAAATGGTGAAAAATTAAAAATACATTAATATTTTGAGAACGACTTTGGAAAGAAAAAAAGTTTACAGTATTATAGCCTTTTCTTTTGAACTTTAACTAACTAAAAATGCCTTTCGAAAACTTAATGGTTTATCGACAATTATTTCCAAACAGAGTGTTATTCATATCGATTCTCGTAAATATTTTTCCAATCAGTTTTCGATCCCGATGATTCTTATGGATTTAGGAATTTTCTTTCAGGACGCAGCAAATAGCATTTAAATTTGTTTTTAAGTTGTATAATTTTTTTCGGACTCTAACGGGTTTTTGTTGTGACCATGCGAAAGTTAGTTTACAGCTTTAGAAAAAAAAAAAAAAAATTCGTTCCTCCCCATTTCACTAATAACATGTATGTAGGTGAATCAGCAGACGATTTTCATAGCACAGATTTAAATGTTTTATTCAGATAAATCGGTTTGAATACATTTTTGTTTTTTCAAATGTATCCTGATTTCGAGGATTCTGGCGTTTACCTCGTGCAATCTGTACGGGGACCTACCTACAGTTCGAAGGCTATTCCGAACAGGCTACGAGTATCCATGCCGAATGCGTGACTCGCGCCCTACCAACGGATGGAATTTTTTCAAATAACTATTTCTAGTCCATCTCTCACGATTCTACAAAACACGATAGCTCCGAGGTATAAATGAGTACAGCGACAAGTAGCGAATTTGATTCGTGATATTTGGCGAAATATCTGACATTCAATCTCGCCATTTTGAAAACCACATGCAGTTTCGAACGGAAACAGTGTAAGCGTAGCTATGTTAAACTGACGGACAATATAATATCGTTACGATATTATTTACATTACGATTTCAATTTAATGAATGTGCTTGATGAATGTGCTTTAACGAATGATTGAAACTTGCTGAGTAGAATTGTATATATTTATCTCACTTGAAAAAGGCGGGCTTTGAAAAAAAAAATTCAGTTTTTTAAACTTTTCATCATACAGATATGAAATTTAGTACAAACATACATTTCACATTAAGTATATGGAATACCATAAGAGAAATTTCCAATCCCGTTATAATTTCAAGTTTTTAAAAAAAATGGTAAACATAATTTTAAAACGGTCCCCGCGACTTCGTTTTTGAGATATTTCCATAGATTTTTTCATTTCGATCACTTAAAAACTGAATCGGATTAGAATATATCCGGTACAGTACATGAATAACGTCCCCAGCGGGTGTCGTGAGATTTTGAAACTCGCGAATCGAAAGTGTCTCGAATCGAAAGTAATTATTTCAGCGTGATCGGCTCCACGTGTAACGATATTAAAAACTAAAACTACGGTAGGGAGCCATTCTGACCCCCAATCAAAATCTTACTCTTCTATACGTTTCGTTTTCTTTCAAACACGGTTGCAATTCTACATATGCGTTGCGCCATTTCGAAATCGCGGCGACGAAACGGGCCATAATCCAAATATGAACTTTTCCACAAAAAATACAATAAGTTTAGCGAAAAAATACAATCAGTCTATAGCATGCTACGAAACTCACCAAAATACACAGGATACAATACAATAGGAGTGTTGATTAAAACTTGGATCAGCACAGACTTTATGAGGGTTGCGATTCAACAGCTAAGCCTAACTAGCGTTGTAGCAAAACAATCTTTACAGGGGACAAGTTTTAAAAAAGGCGCCTTTACAACTTTTAGGAGAGACTCGTAAGTAATTGATGTATACGACTATTCAGGGCCACCCAGAGGGGGGGGGGGGAACTGGGGCACTTTGCTCCAGGCCCCCAACTGCCGGAGGTGCCCCAAAAAATTTTTAAAAAATTATTTATTAGATTTCCTCCGAAAGAAAATTCTGAAGTAAATTACTCATAAAGAGAGAAATGAAAATGAAATCCCTTTCATTGAAGAAACTGAACAGAAAAAAAAAAGAAAAAAAAAATCAAGGAAAATTTAGTTTAGAACTCAAACAGTCAGGAAAAACTGAACAGCTCTAATGCTGGTGGCCTTGTATGGGAAATTTGCAGAATTTCTCTATTGAACTCTTACAACTAAGATAATCTGACAGCTTAAAAACTTGAAACAAATTCTCCATTTTTAATTTAATACTTTGAACCAATGAAATAAATTTTAACCTGAAGAAATTTAAATTCTAAAATTGAAGAAGAAAAAAAAATGTCTTTAAAATACAGAATTCACAACTAAGATGTTAGATGAAAAGAAAGTAAGGGTCTTTATTATAATGATTGGATTTTTTAAATTCTTAATATTTAGAAGGTATGCTATCTACAACTATGCAGATGCAAAGAAATGAAACCCCTTTCAAAACTAAATTGTCCTTACAATAATGATTTTTAAGGTATCACACTCTTTTAAAATATATAACAGATACACCAAGAAATCGTTTAACTTTAAGTGAAATAATTTATTCACAACAGTTCTCCGGTGAAATATTTGCTACAAAACACTTCAAACTCAAAAATAAAGGAACATAAAACTGATTTAAATTCCTAGATATCATACAGGAAAAAAATTAAGACAAAGTAAGAGCTAAAATACTTATGATATGATTGGATAAGAACCCCAAGGCAGAATTTTCATGCTGTGCAGGACAATAATCAACCAGTTGTATAAGAAAGCTGCCTTGATTAACATTTTGCATTTCTACAAAACAATACCTACTAAGAAATCAAATCACTCCACAGTCAAAATACTTGGAAGGTTTTTAAAGTTATGGCATAAAATAATGCAATTCCTGTACTTTTTTTTACGACTCAAACAGCCAAAACGTAAGTCATAAATATCTATGAATGCAACTAAAAGTGTTAAAAATAAAACAAGTGGTACAAATTCAATTAAAAAACCGGTAATACTATAGAAGCAGATTAAAATAATACAGATATAAGAAATGACCCTCATATTCTTCAATAGTTGATATACAATAATTAAAACAATTAAGAAAATTAGTTCAATATTTAAAGTTTGTATAAAAACAAAAGCATGCAATCATTAATTTTAATGTAAGTTTGAGTGAGAAGAAAACATAAGCACATCCATATGAAAGAGTGGCTACTAGAAATTACAATTGCATCCAATTTTTAATCCTTCATTCATTTCAAATCGAATTCCACTTATTTTTAAAGGGCAGATATCGTTATGGCTATTAGTTTGCAGCAAAAGTCTTTTTTTTTTTTTTCCATGCATAACATCATGTATTTTGCTAGAATAATTTTTAGAGGCTATTATAAACAACATATTATACAATTTAAAAGAAAAAAAAAGGGGATTAAAATCCCAATTTATCAATTGAATGGATAATTAGATGAAAATAACAGGTTTTCTCTGTTTAACCCTTTCCCGGACATTCACACCCATGCATCGCTGAAGAATGAACCCACTGGACGGGTGATGTGTATTTTAAGCTGGAACAATTTTTAAAGACCCCTAGATGGTGCCCTTTGAACTGAACATAGTTTTAGTATTGTGCCTGAATTTGGTATTTTGCAGGGGGGGGGGAAAGCATTATGTAAACAAACAGAGCTCGGCTCTTTAACATCCGCTATCTCCCCGAATACTTTTTTAAAAATTTTGTTTTCGCTACTCTATTTGAGGTTGTTATTCTCAGTTGTGTTACATTTTGCATTGCTTTCGGTTCTATTTCTTGACTCCAGTTATGGCGTTATTTATCAGAGGAAGAATGATTAGTGATATAGATTGTCTAAGGAGTTACAAAATGATATTTCTAGTGATTCTAATGCGAGACTTAGCTCACTGCCTTCCACTTCCCGTCGATACTTTATCTTGGACTCGAGCGCATCCCCATACATTTATTGGAATTAAATTCTGTAGTAAATGCTGAAAATCAAATTCATTTCTTTGATCATGATATACTAAATTTGATTCTCGAAGAAACAAACGCTCAAAGAAGTGCTTCATCGACTTCTAAGTCAGCCAAATATTCAAATTTATGTATTGCGGATATAAAAGTGGTTTTTTTTTTTTTTTTTCAATGATAATACTGAAGGTGCATAGTTTGTTCACAAACCGTGCTAAAACAAAGGAAAAAGCGAGAAACATTTTATGCTAGTAGATCATGCAAAGAAGGACGTTTCGCCGTGCTTTCAGATTTATTCATTTTAAATTTTGCTATTTCTTCTCGTAAATAGTCTGTGTTGTATATTTTTTGGTAATTTTAAAGTTTATTAATGTATTTTGTCGATTAAAACTTGGCAATAATTTGAATGGCGCTTTCGAAAATTATTTCTTAAGGTAAGCAAACTTTTTTTATATTTTTTAATGTAAATTAAATAAAAAAGATTATTAAATGCTGACTTTAACATATATGACAGCTTACCTAATAATCTAAAATGGTACCATTAAACCCCCCATCCTGTGGGACGATTCCTCTGTCTCCAGCAAGCGTCTTAGGCAGCGAAAGGGTTAAACTATCAATTAATATTAAAACTTGAGGAAAATTAACTTCTTGGAAATGAAAAACTTATCTTTCAGTTATGAGGCATTTAAAAGAATCATAATAATGCAGAAAAGGGGAAAAAATAAGTACATGTAATTGTAGATGATAAACCAAAAGCATTTGATTCACGATGTCAATACAATAGCTCGTGAATTACATTTTATAAACTTTGTGCCGGCAAAAAATTAATCACTACACCAACAAATAGAGGCATAATCTTGGTGTACTATACCGATCCAATATTTTATACACAAAAAGAAACTAAGCAAATACAAACCACGAGATCTGTTAATTTATTAAATTCAATTATAGGGTGAAAAGAAGTATACACAGAATGAAACATTTAAATCAAAATCTCATTCCAAAGAAAATAGTTTTGGTGATGAAAAAAAGTTACAAACCTTATTTTTGCCTAAGGGAGATTAATGAAAAGCCAGGAAGGAAATGTCTCTGTAAAGCTATCCACTCTGAAGTTAAATGGATTTCTATATTATTGTTTTCAAGTTGATAAATATGAAACACACATTTTCTAATAGAGAAGACCTATAACCACAATTAACTAAATGGGGAAAAATTAATAGATCATGAAACATATTGCATATGAATGAGTTTAACTGCAACACTCAATATGACGACTTACATTTGCATTTAGATGCTGATTAGAATCTTTATTTCAATTTCATTTCCCCTTCATAGTACAGTTAAAATATATCCCACAATTACAGTCTTCAAATTCGATCGACATTCAGGCAGAATAACTATTATATTATTAATATTGTATTTAATACTTAAACATGTTTTAAGTACAATATTTAAATTATTCAGAAATTATATCACAAAATTCTAGCCTATCTTAAAAAATACACCAATAAATAAATAAATAAATAAATCCAGTATTGGCAGAGTTCACATGTTCTAAAATAAACAAAATATTTAACAAATCTTCTTACATGTCGTAAACATACAAAAATGGTTTATGCATAACAATTTGAAGATAACGTAAAAATTTATACACATATTACAATGAATTTTGCTACTTGATTTCTCGAACGAAGCAAAATATGTTTAATACTGCTACACAAATCCATAACAGAGCAACCAATACCAAAATCATTTTGTTAACATCATTTCTTTTTGGGAGAATAAATTTTCAAAGCAAAATAGAGGAGAAAAAAGATATAGCATCATTTTGAGTAAAACCTTTTAATAGTTTCATTATTTGAAAAAGTATTCAAACTAAAATGTGGGGGTTATAAAATTTGGTCACTCAATATATAAATGGCTTCATACATTAAACACAGAGGTAAATATTTGGCATCGTCACACTCAATCTTTAAACCAATAACGGGCAAAATAAACAAATCTTGTGTGTTATACAGATAGCCAACAGTCAAATTAAGAACTCCCAACAACTAAACATACATTTTCAACTGAAACGAGGAAAATACTTTGGAGCATTTTTGTATATTCAGTAGCTTCATAAATAACAGGTAGAAAGTCAACAGGGAAAAACTTGAACTGATTAGAACTCGAACAAAATTATAAAAATATATTGGGAAGGCAAAAAATAGTTACAAGTACAATTTTAGAAATAAAGTTTCCTACAAGCAACAGGCTCAATCCTTCAAAAGTTGTCAACTTTATAAAAAATACTGAGAACAAATCTCACAAGGAAATAAGTATTTCAAAATAATACTTCCCCTCGACATACATACAACATAAAGAAATAAAAATTACATTTATGAAATTTGTGATTTTCATAAAAGTATCAATCATTTGAGAACTGATTTCCAATAGAAAACAAGCAAATATCACACAATAAATGGAGTCAAAATAATGTAACTGTTAAGGGATACTTTTTTGGGGTGTCGAGTTTAACAAGTATTTATTTCAAACTCATTAGTTTCTATAAACTGCAATTTTCGATGGCAACATTGCTCCCAATAAGGGGACAGGTAAACATGGTGCAAAGGGACAACATTATCAGCTAGAAAAGAATCAATCGGAGCTTTACCTCCCACAAATCAATCACTTGTGAAGTTTCATTTATAACTCAGTGCCTTGATAAATGCAGTTTGGATCATCTCTTATTCAGAAATTGTATTGCTTTGGATGTGGTCTTCAATTAGCTATTTTCACAGAAATTTACTATCATGAATGGCAGAACAAATGATAACCTTGGCTGTGACAGAGAAGCCTGTTTAGGCTACAACTTTTGTTTCGTGTAGAAATCTAACCTCACAAGTCTGTGTCATATTATACACAGTACATATCTTTAGACTTCATTTTATTGTTATTATTATTATTATTATTATTATATTTTTTTTTTTTTTTTGGGGGGGGGGGGGGAGGATTAAGAATTACACATATTTAATATTGTTTGTACATATGAAGCATTAATTTTTTTTCAAAAAAAAAAAAAAAAAAAAAAAAAAAAAAAAAGGAGGAGTAACTTCTTTGTACTAACAATCATCATTTTGTATAGATTTGAAACATAAAAAAGTTTTCCTGGACAAAAACTTAAGATTTAAAATTAATAAAGAATTCCCTCTAGTAATTCTCACATTATAAGCCATCCATCACTGTTTCACAGTTCATTTGTCATAGGGAGTCAAATTCACTATAGATAGCATTCAATTATCTATCTAGTTAGTACAATTGTTACTGCTATTCAAAAACAAAAGAAGACAAAAACTTCAGGCTGTTAAATTGTAAAGCTATCTTTTTTTTTCTGGCTTCATATCCTGTACTGAGTGAATAAAATAGTATCACTACAATTTCTGTACTCTATTATTATAGAATAACAAAATAAGAGCTGAATACTAAGATGGATCACCCCCTTTTTGATATCTGCAACATGGACTACAAATTAAGAAGTACATAGAAAAGGCTACCTTCCAAAATATTACTATTTATAATCTTCAAGTTCATAAAACAGGCATGATTTCTCACAAACACAACCTGGCACTTTGACCTGCAGTTTGATTATCTCAATATACGAGCTAATGTGTATGATAATAACTGTTGCACACTAAAATTAAAACCTCTCAACTGCTTCAGAAAATAACAATAGTTAAAATAGTGCTCGATATATTAATTATTGAGAAATGAATGGCAGGCCTTTAAACACTGAAGTTACATTAACTCATGTTTAGTCATTAGTAAGTACTGCATAAACATGTGAATGAACATTGTTTTTAGTAGTATTCCTACAGTGAAGTACTGTGTAAGAGGAAAAAGAAATTGAAGCCAATGCTCCAGACAAAACTAAAATACACGGTGCAAAAGTAAACAGCTAGTATTTCTATTGTAGTAAGCAATTTCAACCATGAAAGAACACGGTAAAAATGAAACAATTTTTGTTTCTTTTCACTGTGTCTTCTCCATTTGCAAATAACTTTGAGCAATGTTGGGGTATTGACATCTTTGAGCATCTATTTCTTTTTCTAGCATAATTGACAGCCACATGGATATTACTTATTTGATAACTCTGTTACTTGAATAAAATTAAACATTTGCTAAAGTTGTCCGTGAATGAAAGTATAACAAGATGTGGCTATGAATGTTGATGAGACACAATTCAAACACTTTAGCAATCATTCAGACTACCTAAGGCATCAAGAACTATTAGAATCTGATATGCTTCTGTTTTTGGCATCAACTGAGACCGCTTAGTTTATTAAAAACATAATGGAGGATTTCACTCGTTCATCAACAGAAACAAAAGAAATCTTTTTAAAAAGTTTTAGTCGAGTTAAAAATTTGAAAATACAGTCGGACCTCTATTTAACGAACCTCGATTTTGCGAACTTTTCCTTGGAACCAAGAACATTTTGCGAATTTCTTCGTAAAGAAACCTCCAAATAGCGAAGTGCATTCTCTATTTAACGAACTTTTTCTTGTGATCTAATATTTTTTTTCTCCATATTTCTCAAAATATTTCTCAACATTTCAAGCTTATTCTTTCTCTTAACACATTTCGATGCGGGTTGCAGTTTGAAGAAAATACGCCTGCAGGGGTTTTTGGTGCATTGCAAGGATGAGAGACGTATTACGAGAGAAAACACTTTTTTAAACAAAAAACTCAACACAAAATTAACAGACTTTATCAGTAATTAAATTTAAGGACGCATGGGGTAATGTATGCTTAAAATTACTTGTTATAATAAATGCGATAATGTCATTAAAATTCATTAATTTTAATATAATTTTTTTAATTTTAAAATACAGTGTATTCCTGGAAAATGTTTTGTTTTATTCTTGTTTTCGTTGCAGATTTCTGTTTGATGGGTAAGATATATAAAACAAATAAACATTAATTTACAACATAAAGGTGGGATCAATTACTTTTATTAATAATATTTAGTGTTTACGAATTTAAAATCTGTTTTGTGTAGTTTAAAGTATTTTAAAAGGTGAATCTCTATTTAATGAATTTTCCATACAACAGACTTTTTTTTTGGGATTTAGCGACTTCGATAAATAGAGGTACGACTGTATTAATAACAATATCTAAATACTCAGGATTAAAAAATAATTTTTAAAAAAAATCTCTGAAACTTCGTAAGAAATTCTTTTACTGCTCGAAAGTTTTGGGGGACTCTTTCTAACTTTTCTATCCAATTTACTTTACCTTCCAGGTTTTTCCCATTTTAAATGCGCATATATCTTCTGGCACAGACTGCAGGTGGATTTAAATGGATTCTTTTCAAAAGATTCGAAACACCGTGTTTATTTCCCAGCATTGTAAATTAAATTAAGCCATAAATATAAATTTCCTCGCAACATATTTCAGAGACAAATTTCTATGATATTTTTTTTTCTTTCTTTGAGGGGGAGATAAATCCTTATATTGTATGTATGTTATACATTTATCTTCATCATGAAATGAAAAATATTCTTTAAAAAAATTTATTCGTATATATGAAATACATACAAATCCATTTTTTAAACTGCATGCTAACACATGAATGAGGGAGTTTTAAACCCAAACTCATCTGTACTTGGAATGTGAACAGATAATATAAGCAGCTTACAAGTCAAACATCTGAAATTCTAATATAAACTCTAACAAATCAAAAATACTCACAGTAACAAGACATTCCCATCATTTGTACATTTTGCTTGAACACAAATTATTCAATATATCACACAAGATCTGTGAAATGAGATTCTGATATTAGCAAGTCTTGATGAAAGGCTCACATTAAAATCCTTCCACAAAACTAGAAGGAAATAAGCCAGTTTTGCCAGTCCTTTGAAGGGTTCCTTTATACCAACCGTCCTCTCGTTTTTTGTGAACATATACAACATCACCAACTTTAAGTTCTAATTCATAGTCGCTGTTTGGTGGGTAAGGCACAATGCAACGAAATCTGAAACAAAAATCAATTCAAATAGGACAACCAACCATCTTACATTTTACAATCAATAAAGCTACAAATGGTATAGCTATAAAATGCACATTAAAAATCAGGAAAATACTGCATGTTTCAAAATTTTTCATGTAGATTCTTCGAAAGTGCTGTTCGCTGTCACCTATATAGGGCACCAATTTCGGCAACACTTTTGTGTTGTTAGTGGAGGTGACTTTTGCAGGTGAAGGACTACACTTCTGTTTTTTATGCTTCAACTAATGTACCCATACTTATACGTCAGGCAAATTGGCTTACATTTTTATACTTTGTTTTTAAATAAAGCTTACTCTCCTGTTCAAACTTTGCATGTATATTTCATCAATGTGAGTTTACAAGTGCTATGTCTTGTTATTTACACACAGGTCCAAGATGTAATAAATTTATTGTTAAAAAATAACAAACAATGACAATGATGAAATTATATGATATACAAAATAAGTTACACTACTTTTATATTTCTAATACATCATTTATGGTCTTAAACTTCGTAATTTGTTTTTAAAAGTGTCACCACTACTTATTTTCATAATCAAAGCCTTTTTATGCTAAATTCAATTTCTCAATGTTGCTATGAAACCTCCCAAATTTTTCCCATGCAGATTAACAATTTCTTAGAAATTTATTGCTCGTTGCAATTTATATCTAAAAACTTTAATTTTTCAAGGGTAGTCCAACAAGGTTTCATTTATTTTTGTAAAGACATTTTATTGCTGAAATTGTCCCATATATGCAACTGCATTGATGATTTGCAAATGTAGGCATAGTTTAGGGCCAGTGATTGTGCTCAAGAATCTCTATGATAGTCATCCCAAGATTTACAAGAAATTCTAGTAATGTAACAAAATTTTATTATTTCTCTTACATAATTGTTTTGTTCTTTTAAAAAAGATTATCTAAAACTTTTAAAGGTTTTCTTTTAAAATACAAAATGTAAAGATTTAAACATTTTTTGTAACATACTTTGATTTTTCAAGTGTTAATGGTGTTTTGTGGATGAGAGAAATGTGAAAAAGAAAAAGCATAGCACCTTTCTCGCACTAGTGGAGCAGGCTGTTTAGGCCTCGATGATGACTTGGGAACTTCCCCATTGGAACCATCTAAAGAGCCTGTTTTTTTGTGGCTAACATTCTGACTGCCAAGAGCCTCACTGGGACATGATGTCGATCTGAAATACAATAAGCTTTCACTCAAATCAAGACATTACCACATCTCTATTAAGTTCAATTTTGTAGCTCTACATATGGGAAACCTACAAGCTCACACAAATTTGTGTAGTTTTTAATTGCATTAGAAATAAAATGCAAGTCGAGATATGAAATCACACATTTTTAAAACAAACAAAACAAGATCAGAAAATCTAAAACTTCTTTCAGTCCAACATGTTGTACATATGATAAGAATTTTCAAACATTAAATAACTGAAAATATTCAGTAAAAAATTATGCGCATTTTCCTTAAATCCAGCCAAACTGCAATGCATCCACCTACTCAGCACAATCAAAATTTTTGTCAAGAAGGAATTTAAAAGAAAAAATAAAGGAGTGTATTGACTCGAGGATTAATTTAACTTATTTTTTACAATACAACGAAGGATAATAGAAATATTAGAACATAGAAAGAGTTTGATTAGATATTATGTACAAGAATAATGACGATACAATTGATTGTATCGTCATTATTGCAAATATTACACTTACAATTCTGTAATACAGTGGACGCTCGTTAATTCGAACTAATCCAAAGGCCCCAAAAAACTTGTATTGGAGTTAATGTTAAAAATATCTCATTAATTCGAACTAAATTTTTATCACTTCGGTTAATTCAAACTAAAAATTTGACCAAAAAAAATTCTTTTTCCTCGTTTAATGGAGAAAATACACTATATTTATTATTTTGTGTGTCAAAATTTCTTTTCTGTGTAAAGAGGCACATGCCTGCATTCCTAGACTATTGCATGTCCGCTTAAACGTTAGTAGCTATTGTCTTTCTTATTAGTGCTAAACGAAAAAAGCAATTTTCCTTTATTTGGATCTAATTTCTTAGAATTTCAGAAAAACTAGTCTTTACTACAGATTCTAGGGAGCTGCGTCAGTTATAACTGCAGTGCAGACAAGTTAATGTGGTCTAGTTATTCTTCTTCATTGTGTGGTGTGAACGTGTAAAAATTCAGGATGTCTACCCGTGGAAAGTACAAAACCCTAACTTTGGAGACAAAGGTAGAAATTTTAAAGAAAGTAGACAATGGCGAATGTAAAGCAAAGTTAGCAGCTGACTATGGAATTAAAAAAAATGCCTTGTCAACTAATTTGAAAAACAAGGAGTCAATTTTAGATTCATGGGAAAAATCAAAATTTGCCAGAGGAAGGAAATGCATGGGAAATGCATCCCAAGAAGTTCTAGAAAAAGCTCTACAGCTATGGTTCCAGGATGTTAGATCTCGAAATTTTCAGATAAATGGGCCCCTAGTGCTGACGAAGGCTGATGAATTGGCAAGTCGAATGGGTATTCAAGATTTTAAATGCAGTGATGGATGGCTTTCTCGATTTAAGTCAAGGCAAAATATTTCTTATCAAACTGTATGTGGCCAAAGCTCTGATGTAAACGAAGACGTATGCACTAATTTCGGTAGGAAACTGCCAGGGCTTTTCTCTGCTTACCTGCCGAAAGATATTTTTAATGCGGCCATAATGGACAAAGCCATAATGGACTCTATTAAAACTCTGAAAGCCTTTATTCAGATGGAACCTTCCTCTGAAAATGAATTGAAATGTTTACTTCAAATCGAGAAGCTGGCTGAACAATGTAGGCATCATAAACAGAACCAAACATCCATTTTACAGTTTTTCCCCAAAGTGTAATTCATATTTTTAATAAAAGTTTACTTTATACTGCATATCTTCTGCTTCATTTTATGATTAAGGTAAGTCTGTATTGCTTTTTAATATGTTTAACTTTAGATAACATAGTATAATATATTTTCTGGGGTTATACATACTAGGAGAGTTTCTTCTTCAGTGATACACATTTAAAGTTATATATTTTCTCTTAACATCGGATAATTCGAACTTTTTTCTGAGAACCTTTGAGTTCGAATTAACGAGCGTCCACTGTATTATAATGGGCTTAATTTTAAATTTTGATTATTGGTTAAAACAAGGAAAAGTCCCTATGCAACAAGCGTTACATCTTTCAAAGAATGTTAGGACTTTCTAATATATCAAGGAATCAGAACATATCCTAAACACTTTAAACCAGAAGTGTCCAACCAGCAGCCCAAAGCAAGTATTAAGGCACCCAGAAAGTTGTAAGATTAACACTAGAACCATGGCCCTTTTGGTATATCTAGTTTGACTTTTGATGGCAAAATGCATAAAAATTATCAAAAATTCTAATTTCATTATGTAAAATATTACAGTTTCATATAATTAATATTTCCCCGAATTTATATTAAATATATATATAAATCAGCAGAAATCAACTAAAATTTTGGAAGATGGTCTTATTCAAAATTTTACTTCCTTAAGCATAATAACATCTCTCTTAAACAAAAATAAAATTTTACTGCATAACTTTAATGGAAAATGGATTATCTCATTTAATAGAAAATGGTCTATAAACATTTAAATATGTTTATAGAACATTTTAAAGAAGAATTTAAAGAAATATTAAAATTTTTATTAGTTACTAGTTTAATTGATTTATTTTATCTAATTTACTCTATGCACTCTGTGCAGAACTTAGTAGTCTTGTGAATTTACTACAAATGGGGGCTTTTTATTTTGAAAAAATATCTCGTATTTTATTTTCTCATTTGGATGTTTGGCATTGAATCTGTTTCCAGTGTTCTCAGCAGTTTTTGGCGACAGGAGAGAATAAATGCTTCAACTAAATCTTGAATGAATTGTCACCTAGTAATACTTTTTCCAGTTACAGTTCAAGATCCAGAATATTATAAAAAACCTGCACCAGCATACTTGCCACTGAAGCCTTTTTTAGTCTTAGTTCTGCAAAAACGAACATGGGGGTGCAGGTTTCAAGTTGCTCGAGAGAGTGACGATATCCACAGTCACCTTACTGGCAAAAAGTAACACTACAGATGCCATTAATTCATCGTAAATGTCTAATATTCCAAAACACAGAAGCATAAAAGTATTCCATATTAACAGAAAACGATGCCATTGCTGTTCAAGAATCTCATTTTATCAAGTACAATTGCATAATACACCAGGAAAACTGTCAATTTTCTAAGGGCTCAGAAATTGAACCAGTTTCAGGAATTTCTTAAAAGTTTGAATGTAGAGAATGACAATATTGTATACTTTACCGAAATAATGTGGCTCAGTAGAAGGCAATTGATAAAAACATTTTATGAAATCAAATTTTAATGACATTGAAAAAAAAAAACCTGTGCCAGAACTTGTTGATGACAACTGGTTTGCAGATTTAGCATTTTTGATAGATTTGACTGCCCATTTAAATTACTTAAACACCCATCTTCAGGGCAAAAACCAACTTATCAATACAATGTTTGAAACCATAAATGCATTCCAAATGAAATTGAAATTATGGAGCCCTAGTAAGTGCTAACAATTATTTGCATTTGAGATGCTAACCAAGCATAAATCTAAAAATGGTAAAAAATACGCAGCCTAACTTTCTGATTTAATCCAAGAATTTAAAAATTGATTTCAGGAATTTTGGGAAAATGAACAATTTATTTGCATCTTTGCTACTCCATTTACAGTCGATATACACTGCTGGCCATTAAAATTACAACACCAGAGAGGAAAGCAAACAACAAAACTTTACTTATTGTAGGAAGAAAACGATTAAATTTGTAGACGATTTTGGGGTATACAGGGTCTGAAATTAGTATACACAGCTGTCGCTTGTGGCAGCTCTACCACGGTTAGGCATCGAAACAAACTGGGCTTGGATGGCAGATATGGGCTCAAGTGTGTGCCATATTTCATCAATCGTGGCTGGAGAGCGGAACCCATAACTAGATGTTTTCAATGGGTGAGAGATCTGGAGAATGTACTGGCCAGGGCAAAAGTGTCCAGATAGGTCAGGATACAACATACGGTCTTGAGTTATTTTGTTGCACAGCCACCAGCCTTAAGATCTGAGAAATATAATGCTCAGATTACCGACTGATGGATTAGCTGAAGCATGTCTTATCATCCAGTTCATTTCGCCATGTGGTGTGCCATCCATAACGTTTCTTGAGATGGCGTTTTCAAGGGGGGACTTAGCAACGACTGCTGCGTAACTTGCTGTTTCTCCCTCCTGTGTAGTTTGATTGCTCTTAGATGCTAATCATTTGCATATCCCAGCATGTTCTTTTGACGCTTGTATCATCCCTCCTTCAAGGTGTTGCAATTTTATGCTGCCAGCAAATTTTCAAATAGAATGCATAGAGTCGCAATCTGACATCCAACTTAAAGAGAAATTCAATCAAGTCTCTCTGTTGGAATATCCCTCACTGCATAATTATGTCATCATTGCTTGGAAACAACTATTTTCAAGATTGAAGCACACTAAGAGTAAAATTAGAACTAAAATATCGGATGAACATCTTGGGAACTCCCTGAGAATTGCAACACTTCAGTTGACCCAGATATTGATGCATTAGTATGACTCCTGTAGTTATCTTTATAATTAGAAATAAAATTTATAATGAAATATGTTAAATATATATTATACTTTTTTACTCATTAACTATTTTTAATGTTAGGTATATTTTTGTGTGTGGCTCGAGGAAGCTAAAAGGTTGGACACTCTGCTAAAACACACATAAATGATTAATGGCTCTTTCGAGTAATGAAACAAACAATTTTCAAAGCCCACCTGACATGCACGGCTGAAAGAGACTGTTGAGAAGAGGATGTTCCATCTACAAAAGATGGGTTATCACAAGAGTAGTCTGATGGAGGAGGGGACTTTGATTTGCGCTTTGTCAGACGCTTCATCAAACTCACTATTTCTTTCTCTTTCTTCTCTTTATGCTAAAATAAAAGTCAGGAAACATTCTTCACACAATTTATACTTTCTAATGAACAAAAATTACAGTAATTCGAGAGAAATCTGTCGAAATTCAACACTTATTCTGGTATGCTAACTTTTAATGACTTATTGCAAGATTCCAGTGTTTCCCATTACACAGCATACTGCTCTTTAATTTATAGCAATAAATACATTCTGCTCTCTTTTGGTTTGCTAAAAAATTACCTTATCATTTTTTAAAATGAGGATTTTCATTGCTAAAAAAATTTAAGCTAGAATAATAAAATTTATAGTTTGGTTTAAAAAGATCAGTTTAAATTATTTAAAGCTGTTTCTTACATGAAGCTTGTGAAATATACATAAGAAGAACACACAACTTTACAAAACCACAATAAAAAATATGTCCTAATAATGAGGCTCCTTAAGGAATATACTTCTCAGCTCTAAAATCTTTAGAAATTAATATTCAATAAGAACCTACCATAGAAAATTCCCATATTAAATATTTCTCAAAATTGTTTCATTTTTCTGTAAAATCAAGTTCAACTCAAAAAGTACTTACATAATATGAATTGGTACATGAAGTCAGAGCAGAAATAAAAAGCAAGATACAAAATAAATAAAGCCCAGCAATTTCATGATCATGTATAAATATTAAGCTTTGAGAAACTAAATCTTACAAAATTTGTGTACTGTATATGATACAGACATGTATTTAAAATTTATTAAAAAGGAATATTGTGGGGAACATCTCTTTATGTTCTGTCCACTGCCTATACTTGATAGATTATGTGACAGAATTGCTTCAATGTCTTGTCAAAACAGGACACTTAATAACTGGAGTAACAATCTCAACCCCAATCACTGCCAGAGCTTCAAACTGGTGTTAACAATTTAGCGAATCATAGACTGTATGCTACCTTGACCTTGGGTGAAAGAATTTTGTGTCAAAAACATTTTTGGATGGACTACACTCAAACTCAAGTCAGATTGAACACATTAAAATCTTCAATGTTCCATCTTCCTACTTTTGATCCTTGCTTACCAACTTAGAGCAGTTCTAGGCCTTTCGTCTGATAATGTTGAACTCGAGTGCTAAGAATTTAAGTGTAAGCAACTCTTCCCAGTACTCTATCTTTTGGAATCTGGAAGACACATCACACTTCAATAGATACCAGGCCATTCTGGTATCCATGGTAATGACCCTCCTAATTCTGGTGCACATTAAAAGACCATAAAGTGGAGGCTGAGGGAAAATCCTGGTCTTCCCAGAGCTATTGGGGAGCATCCATTTGTCTGCCTTATTCCCTCCCTCTGGGGCAATTTCCAGTTTAGATTGGATAGGCAAATAATTTCTTAAATTGTTATAAGCAACTTCCCAAATTAGTACATCAATTTTTTTAAATTTTATGTTTTAACTAGCTGAAAACCCAATACAATGGTCAATGTATGCAATTAATGCCAAAAAAAAAAATAAAAAAATATATATATATATTTATAATAAATGCAACGATCAATGTATACAATTGATGTAAAAAAATATACATATATTTATAAAAAAAACGTTAGGGATATTAATTTTTTTGGATAATATCCAATCGTCTGCTGCATTAGAAAGAAAAAGAATATTTTTTTTGTTCTATTTAGTTGTTATGCACGTAACGATAAATTTATTTAAAGTACCAGAAAAAGAAATCACGTGATCGGCATTTAATCAATTAAATTCTAAAAATGAATCTTTAAAAATTCACCAAAAATCAGAAAATCGAGGTAAAGGTTCGAAAAAGATTTCATTTTAAAGGAATTTTTAGGATCTTTCTCGCGATATAAATTTTATAACCCTCGAATTATTATTTTAAATGCAAACTTAAAAAAAGTTACTAAAAGAGCTTAAAAATTTAATTTAAAAAAATCTAAGAAGAATTTTTCAAAAATCTTTCTGAGTGCACCCCTACACCATAAGAAGAATTGCCATACAGCAGTTTTGTCTGTGCGTTGTATGTCAGTGAGTCAGTTACGGAACATGCACATGAAAAAATTCAATCTCAATTTCTCCTTTTTGTCTCACCTTTTCCACTCTAGTTTGTGAAGTTGTTGCTTGTGCTGCCACACTTGTTGCAGGTGGAGAGCATCCAACTCTGTCAGGTGTCACAAAAGGATTTGTATTGGGTGTCGAATGTGGCATCATCAGAGGAGTCGATGGCTGGGATGCACTGTAGCGTGGCTGAGAAGCCTCGGAAGGTTGGTTAAGGTTCCCAATGCTACTGCTCGGCGATGCTTGATACGAAAGCATCCGAGTTGGAGAAGCACTTGTTGTTCGGACAGGAAAATCAGTAACTATTTGAGATGAAGACTGAGAACAGTTTAGGTCGATAGCACACAGTGAAGTCCAAGGGGCCATTGCTAGCGACCGCGACTGCACACAAGGGTATCCATTTTGTTTAGCAGATATCTGCTAAATACAATATCACCAATATTTTAAATAAAATCTAAACACAAAGTAAATCATGTTCAAATATTTTACAAAATGATATTTCTTTTCTTTAAAGGCTGAAATAACCCAAAAAACTTAAGAATATTCTTTCCCCAAGATTATTGACATTTTTAACTCGAATTACAGTGTTTAGTACACAAAGTCACGATTTTCTTTCTTCAATAAAGTCATACAGAAACCCTTTAACTACTTCTTCATTAGCTACAATGAAATAGTAATTAATCTACAGAATTAAATTATATGGTGAAAATATTAACATATTTTATACATTCCAATCATTAAACTAAATTTCTCTCAGTCTCACACTCATTTCAATCTATGCCTTTTAACTACTCATTATTATTTATTAATTATTAAAAACTATAAGCAAAAATTATACCAGAATTAAAATAAAAAGAAATGGCAAGAATCAAATATCAATCTCATCATGTAAATCCTGATTTTATTGCACAAAATTTTCATCTAATCTAAAAAATAAATAAAGTGAAATTTAAATTTTGTAACATTAAACAAATGTGAACATTTTAACTGGTGTTTTTAAATGAAACAAAATATTTTTTTTTCTTTTTGGGTTACAGGAATCTACACTAAATGGTTCCCTTCTCTGAATATCTCTCGAAACTTTACTAATAAAAAAAGACAATTAGAAATTTATACAAATTTTTATTAAATAATCTTAATGTAAATTTGCAGCTATAAGTTAAAAATTAACCGAGGAAATGCAAATAAATACACTTTTTATTAAAAAAAGCAAACACATCACAAAACTCCATAATTAATGCCACATTTCTTTACAGCTGAATGATGACAGAAGCTTAAAAACTTATTAGAATAAGACTGACTTCCAGTTTTAAACAGAATTAGTAACTTTTACTATACCACTTAACTGTTCCCCAAAATAGGGTTAAAAAAAAGGTTAGGTTTTTTTATTTGCTCTTATGATCTTTTTATGCAAGTGTCATATGAAATAAAGTAGTTGACTACTTTGTTTAAAAAAATTACCAAATTACTATAAATTACAGGTTGAACACTATGGAGCTAAAATATTCCTACATGTTTTGTTAGAAAGGCAGGAAAAAGTTGTAAAGAATTAGACTTTTGTTTTGTTTGCAGTCTACTTTGGGCAATGTAATGATTGGGAAATTACCTCTGATTTATATAACGCAGGTGAAAAAGCCCCCACTGAAGTGACTGGTCGTTGCAGCCTTTGCAGAGGCGCTGACACTGCTATACTATGGGCCCACTCTAAGACAGCTGGGTGGGCGGGAGAGACTGGGGATGTGGACGTAGCTGGCACTCGACCACAGAGTGTGATTGGACTGTTGGTATAGATGACACCTTGAGTCGAGATGGGGTGAAAGACATGAGGATTCTCGGTTGTCACTCCAACAAGGCTTGTTCGATGTTGAACTGATGGAGGGGGGGATGTAGATGAAGAGGCAGGGGAGATTCGACCACCCACTGAAACACCAATGTGTGGCTGAAGAACAGCTGACCTGAACAAATCAAAATGAGAGCATGTTTAGAAACATAAAAATACTTTGGGGTTAACAGAGGGGGAGGTTAAAACTCAGACAAACAAAATGTAATATCACATAATAAAAGAGACTTCTATAACAATGACTTTCCAAGCATTTGTTTTATCCCCTACAGCAGCGATGGCGAACCTTTTTGAGGAGTGGGTCAAATTTTGTTCTTTATACTAGCTCGTAGGTCACTTGAAAAGGGGGAGGGGAGGATAGTTAAAGTTTACTTTTTTTTTGGTTCTCACTTTTAAAATCCTCTAAAAAGTTTGTGTTTCCATTTTGTTTTACAACTTTTACTTTTGCAAGTGTTGATATAAATGGGTAATACCATGCTCAATCGGCAGTTGCCCCTGCACTGAGTATTTGAATGAACATGGAATAAAGAAAATATCATATATATTATTAATATATATAGTTACAGGTATATGTATGTGGCTGAATATCCCATAAATGTACATTTTAGTGTCTCGGGTCTTTATTATTAATTTTAATGAAATAAATCATAAAAATTTATTCTCATTCCTTAAAAATACCTTTTTGGAAGAGCTACAAAGTATAATTTATGATTTTAAAGAAATTTAAGTCTTTTTTTATGAAATTTTAAACATTAAAATCGTCATTTTCGTGACTGTCTCCAAGGCCAAATGGTTATATGCAAGGTGTGTTTTTTTCTAACAAAAATAATATAATACTAATATCAATTGCTCAGGCTTGTAAAAAAACAATTGTTTTCAAAGAAAAAGGCTTTTCGTCTTTTTCAGCAGGGTAATTTTGATGAACGACTAATTAAATTGCTTGTCACCGAGTTTTGTCGTCATTTTCGTGACATATGAAAATATTTTCTTCTATTACTAAGAGATGTCACCACCATTATTTCCAAAGTTTATTTTCGATGAGATATCAACAAAAACGATTTGTGAAGAATAAAATTTGAAAAAAATTAGAAATAGGTAAGTAAAAACGTTATTTTCATTGTTCACATGTTGTGCGTACTTTTATTGCTTGTCATTTTCGCGAAGCATGACAAAATTATAAATATTATTTTAAAATTTTGAATAAAATTGCATTTTAGCATGACTAAAATTGCATTTTATGATGACTAGAAGGCGGGAATGTGATGATTTAGGCTTAACCGAAGTATTCTTTTTAGTAAAGAATGAATAAATGACAATTTGTCATTTTCGTGACGTCACGGTAATGATCAATGTCGCTAGGGATGAATGGATGGAATTGGTGATTCCTTTGTTCTACATGGTGGTGACATAAAATCTGCTGAGGACCTTGTTCAAATATTTAAACAAAGTAAAGTTAATGTTTTTCTTCTAAACTCAGAGAAAGTAGAGGAAATGCGATTAGAACTGCCCTCATAAGTTATTGAAATCTCTAATATTTCAAAATTCCATCAAATAAAATGAGACAAAACAAGGTGAGAAATGTCATGCTGGAAATGTCCAGCTGCCTGTAGTTCGGCAGCCCTCATTTCTCAGATGAAACCACTTCCGACCTGAGGCCCCCTCAAAAAAAAAAAAAAAAGGGGTTTGTTTCCTGTAACAAGGACAAAAAAAATTAGGGTAGGTAAGTAGGAAAAAAAAAATTTTTTTTGCTAAATATTTTTAGCAAATTCGGCAAATGAAAAAAAAATATGTATTGATATTAGATTAAAACGAGTCCATTATACAACAAAAAAGGTTTATTCATACAAAACTAATATTTTATGCTTGAAAATTTTATTATTTTTAAAACATATCGATATATCAAATTTCCATGTGATCTTGCTATATATATATACATATATAAAAAGTTATTCCATGATTAAAGTCGATCACTGTGATATCGATACTGATTTGTAATCGATTTATCGGAAGCTATTTTGCTATGTTGTGTGGATTGTTGTGGTTTTTTTCTTAAAAAAAGGCCTTTTGTCTTAAAAAAAGTTAGGGTCGGTAATTATTCCGTTCTTTTGTAGGGTCGGTCGGGTTACAGGAACAAACCATTTTTTTTTCGGCCTGATTATTAATGAAAACATAAGGTCTTATGTTTCCTAATGAATTTAGACAAAATATATATATATTTAGTTTTAATTTTGTGTTTTACTTTATATTGTAAAATTGTGAATTTTATTTGGAAAAACATTAATAAAATAACAAAAACAAGTTATTCATCTCTGCCACACTCAGAATTTATCTACAATGTACTTATAGACCTGGTGAAAAAAATTCAAATTAAAATAAAATGTTTTTTTTTAACGAAAAAAAATCTAAAATGTACGTTTATGTGATATTCAGCCATGTATAATAAAGTTAAAGTATATTTAACGAGAAATCTGTTGTTTATTTTCAGATAGTTTCTTAATATGAGGTTCATATTCTGAATTCATTAGTTTAATGCATTTTGCAGTAATTTCATTTCCAAGTTTATTTCTATTGGTAGATTTTACAAAATCCATTGAAGAAAACAATTTTTCACATGAATATGTGGACCCAAACATTGTTAAAAGAGCATTAGCAAGTTTCTTCAATGATATAATCCCATACGTTTAATATAATATTTTCAATTTTTAGTGTGGGATCTGCACTATTTTCCTTCTTCAGAAAGCAAGTTTTCAAATTTCTTTTTCCACACTATGCTGCTTTGAAATCCAACTAATTCCATTTCTAAATCATGGATACCTGGTTAACTCCATTGTTTTCAATTCCATTTAGTATGGATAGAAAAAAAAGTTAAATGTATTAAATTGATTAAATCTATCCTCAAAAGCTTGGTTTTATTTCCTGTATAATCATTAAATGTTTTTTAATTGCATTTTATTGAATATCAAGCGGATTTTCAAAAATTATATGCTTTTGTAATTGAGGAAAATATTTTATGATTTTCATTTCCAAATCCTTAGTAAAGATGTCAAGTTTCGTCACAAATATTTTAATATTTTCAAACATCATTAAAACAATTTGTCCATTCCTTGAAGTCTTTATTCAGTTCATTAAAATGCTGAGCGATGTCGCATAAAAACATTAAATCGCTTAACCAATCTATATTTGAAAATTTGTCAAAACTATTGTTTTTTTCATTCAAAAAGAGCTTAATTTCTTTTAATAAAATGACAAACCAATTAAGAACTTGACTGCAACTGAGCCACCGAACATTGTTGCATGTCAAAATCCCTGAATAATGGCACTCAATTTTCTCTAATAATTGTGCAAATTGTTGTTTATTAAGACCTCTTGCATTTATAAAGTTCATGACTTTTATTACAACTGACATTATACTGGAAAATGTTTTTAAACCTTGCTTTGCACATAGAACTTGCTGGTGTATTATACAATGAAATTCAATCAGAGAATGTGTAATATTATGCTTAAGATACTGGATAAAACCAATATTTTCCCCCACCATATTAGGTGCACCGTCTGTTGTTACAGAAATAATTTTCTATAGATCAATATCCATTTCATCAAATTCTTTAAAAAATGTCAAGACTTTTCCCTTTCAACGCTATTAGTTTCATTAACTCTTTTTTCATTATATTGTCTGATTTATATGAAGCAAAAACTGCTAATTGTGCATAACCATTTACATCATTACTCTCATCTAAGGCAATTGAATACATTTCTGCATAATTTAAGTCGTTATGTATTTGCGAACAAATATTTCTTTCCAATTCTATTACTCGATCTTTCATTGTATTGCGACTTATTGGTAACTCATTTATACAAGTCTTTTTCTTAAAAATCTGCAAACAAAGTAGCACTACATTCGAAAAACGCTTGTTTTACAAACTCTCCTCCCGTAATACAATGGGCAACTTAAAAACTAGCAGCTTGGAACCAAAAAACTTTTTGTGAATGATTATCTTTTTTCTTTTGTAAAAAATATGTTCTGTTGAAAGACTGAGATTAGAATGCATGTGAAGTGACCCTTTCATTACAAATTACACACACAGTCGTTTTATTCTTTTCAATCACACCATATTCAACAAACCATTTTGTTTGATATGGTCTGGAACTTGTACTGTTTTAACTGCCGACATAGTACAGGGCTACAACTAAAAATATTTATATTAAGACTACAATAATTTGAGAAGAAATTTCTTATTAACGTACTTGATATACATACATAAGTAGATGAGAAACTTTAATAATAATAATGTTGAACTATTAAACACTTCTAGACAGATACGAAAAGACTTGCCATTTAGTTCAGCACTGTTACATCTCCCCATTCTAATATGCAACGAACATGTATGCGTGTCAAGTTCATGACTAACCTGTCATGAATATCATGTTTTACGACCATGTACGTCATACACAGGTCAAGTGATAAGATAAAAAATCAGCAAGCCAATGTCCACTTGGAAATATTTTTTTAGAAATTCGACATTAGATATTTATACTTTATTTTTTCTCTTTTATGATATAAAAAATAAATTTATAAAAATCAATGCATGGGTCAGTGTCTGACCTGTGGTTCATAGGTTTGCCATCGCTGCCCTATAGGATGAATAGTCACATTTCACTTTAAAAAATAAGTACTTTTAAGCACTTATGAAACAAATATAAACAAAAAATTACACACCAAGGTTTATGTTCTCATATATGTAAATCTCTCTCTATCCTACCTTGTATTTTGCATAAAGGTTAGGATTATGAAAAAGTTAAATTTGCAATGATGTAGATTGGTGTATGAGCAATTTTCTATGATATTACCAAATATCAAATTGCTACAAAAATAATTGTTTGTTATTTATAGATGATTGACTGGGAGAAAAAAAGGAACTTTTGAAGCGATGATCTGATGAAAACTGGTTGTTGCATACAAATACAATATTTACATTAATGATTAAGATAAAGGTAAACAAGATACTAAAGAATCCCTCTGACAAAAATTCAGACTTAACTCTTTCTTTCTTTATGAAAATAATTTATTTTAAATTAAAATTTCTCATATAAAAGAAAAATACTTGCATGGCACATTAATGAGAATACATAATGCCATACGATCATCTCACCAATCATTTCAAGAAATCCTTTAGAACAATATACCTTTTGGGCTCATAAAGCGGAAATGGAAGTTTAAAGCATATAAAATTTGTGAAAATGGGTCCAATTTTGAAACTTTAAATTACAAATTACATAAGCTCTTTATTCTCTCTTTTTTCGAAACACAGAGACATATTTTGATCATTTTCTGGCACCTAGCATTTTTTTTAGCTTCATGACTTATTTTTTTTTCTTCTTTTCTCCTGGAATTCTCTTTCCTATTTCATGACTGGTGGACAACCCTTCTATTGCACTACATTTAATTTAAAGCAAAACATTTTGTATCCAGACACATATTAAACATGTTATGCTCTCAGTTCAGGAAAAGTAAATAAATACAGTTGAACCTCCATATATCGAAGTAGCAAATTGCCGGAAAAAAATTTCGATATATAGAATTGATATTAGTTTTATCATAATTCTCCTAAAACATTAAAATTAAAGCTAATTTTCGTATACGAAACTCCATTTCTAATTTATATGCAAATCACATTAAATGAAAGTTAATAACTAAAATTGAATTAATATGAAAGATTTATCGAGTACTACATACCTTTAAAAAACAATAATCCAGACAGTGGTTACAATGATCACAGTTACATTCTTTAAAAAAAAAACTACGAATATCTTGCTGAACAACCAGTTTTGTCGAAAGTTCATCAAAGAAATGTTTGTATTTATTCAGTCCACTAAAAACTTGATCAGGGACATTTTTCGCGAATTGAAGTCCACGACGTATTGTTTCAAACGCCAAAAAAAAAAGGGAGGTTTTATTCAAAAGTGGAATAAAATCTCTCAATATGTCTTGAAAAAAATTTTCGATACATAGAAACAGTTTTTCTATGCAATGAACATGGAGATTTGCTAAGAGTTCGATATGGGGAAGTTCGACTGTACCTTCAAAAAGTGTACTAAAAATGTATAAGCTCTTTTATAAGACAGAATTGAATTTTACATTACTTTGCAATTTGAACATAATTTCCAGGAAACACTCCACTGAGCCCAGTTCGGAGAGATGTCCCTTTGAACCAACCATCCTGACATTTCTCACTAACTGTGTACAATTCGCCTTTTCGCAGCTCCAGTTCATCCTCTTTTAATGGCCGATAAGTATATAAAGCTAAATAACTGAAACCAAACACACATCAAACACATGGAAATACAATCCTCTTAAAATTAAATAACAAATAAAGCAACCCTCAATATGTTGGATACTATCAACAGCTAGGAAGTACATTTACCTTTTCAGATACAATGACAATTTTAAAAGACTCGATCTATGTCAGAAAATTCTGATGTCCTGAGATACACCTAATTTTGTACATATGTTCAAAAGAGTCACGGTGGGTGCACTTAAAAGAATAAAACAAAATTCTTTCTTATCTACCTTAATTTGCACCATGACACAGTAAAAACAAGGATATGGTTTCTTTTTATGAGTACAGTAATACCCCGACTTACGTGAACTCAGAGTTACACAATTTTTGATTTTCCCTTTTTCCCTTCTGGTTTGACAATGCCGTGCTCTCCGTTGTTTATGATAATACATGACCTTGCGAGGACATTAAAAAATCATTTAACATGTCCAGAATTCCATAGATACCAATTTAATTTGTTGCTTTTTTATAATACATATGCAAAATGTAGCAATTGATTATATCAAGTTTGTATAAATGGTGGCAATAAGGATACATTAATAAAGAACTATTGACAATGCAAGCTCATGGAACACAAACGTTGCTATTGAAACATGAAAGTGGGAGGATACATATTTTGTCATCTCATTTCATTTGTTCATTTTAAAATAATTGCACCAATAGTGAAAGTTGTGTGGCTATCAAATTGAAAGTGACAGGGACCTTAGTGTTTATCTTGCTGTGAAACAGTTGATGTGTTTTGAATGAACCCTGCAGGATTATGACAACAGTTAAAACTGTTTTGTGTTACAATTTTTAAACCCTTAAAAAACTATGTCGTCCAAACGAAGTAAATCTGATCCTCCAATATCAAGTAAAAATACAAAACCATATCTTTGGAATGTAAACTTAACATTATCAAAAGGAAAATTTCTGAATTGACAAAGAAGTTTGACCACAGTATGAACAACCAGCTGATGGATTCTCATTTTGAGGAGCTGAAGACACAAGAAAACCTTATGACAATTAGAAACTTGACAGATAGTCTCAGACAACTCCAATAAAGATCGCATCATCACAACAAAATCTTAGTCTGTTTAAAAAAAGCATTAATATGGCAAACTACTTTATTGGTTTCTTTAAAACTATCAATAGAATTTTTTTAAAAATATCTTGTACATATGTATAATATTAATATTTAATACAATATTTTTCTTTTAAACTGGTGTTTTTTTAAGTTCTTAGTCTCAATAAGACAAATTATATATGTATTTATATGCAAAGTTGGACCCTGACTTACCGTAAAATCTCGACTATAATACGCATGCTCGATTTTGCGCGAAATTTTCGGAATTTATTAACATAAATAAAATTTGCAATAAAAAGAAATGAAAACATCTAATTCGGTAGAAAAAAAACTTAAATTGTTAATTCAAAACAAACAATACTGTTAAATTACCAGTCTTAATCACTTTCACTCGAATACAGCTCATCTATTGTTGTTGCTTCCATGTCATAATTATTGTTGCCATCATCATCCTCACTTGACAATACGAACTGTGAGTTCCGTTTGTTTAAAAGGAATACCTGCTTAGTAAACGGGTGGATGAATCACGGAGGGCAGATTCGCACGCACCCGTGTTGTGACAATGTCTTACAGCTGCTGTACATTCATTTATCCAGACTAAAATGTGAAAAAAAAGTGCGTATTATACTCAAGATTTTACGGTATATGATCCTTCATCGGTCCCACCTACCACGTAACTTCGGGGTATTATTGTATAAGAAAGTCCTTTTGGTGAAAAGAACTAAAGTGTTCTTTTGTGAAACTTTAAAATCTCTTGGACAAAAATAAAAAAGTCATAAAAACTGGGGGAAATAAGCAGCAAAATTTCAAAAAATAGGAAATGCTGGGAAATGAATTTCGAACTAAGCTCCGAGTCTAAAAAATGAAATTTGTACTTGTGAAGATGAAACATTTGTTATGAAAGAGTACTTACAATGTAGGGACAGGAACATGAGTAGGAGGTTGTATTGAACTACTTGCCCGTGCAGGAGTATGGGCTGTTTTAGTGGTATCAGATGAACAGACCAAAGAGGATGGCAACCCATTGTTTTCTTCTTGGCTGTTTTGAGGAGGAGTTTGAGCACCCGCAATTGACTCAGCTCGCTACACCAGCACAAAACAATTCAATATTAATATCTGCAGTCCTGCAGACTAGCAGTTTGATACAAAATAACAAATTAATAAAATGGAATAAGGGTTGGCAAGATAGAAATAAAAGAAGCTTAAATTAAATCAACATGAAAAACTTTAACAAATATTCAGAAATTTTTTTAAACTCTATCTTTTATAATTTGATTCTCAGTTTTAAGGGAACGGTGGACCTTTATTTCAGCAAATCTCGTCATTGTAATACTGATTGTGTTATTGTAAATAATATATATATTTCTGTAGATTATTAGTACCAAAATAATTTTTTTTTAAAGTAAAAAATCATTTATGAAGCTTCTACAAAGTAATTTATAATGGGTAAGTGTAGTAATAAATTTTAAATCTGTATTTCTCGAACCAGATTTTTCAAGGTTTTTAGATTTTTTAAATGCTCCATGCTACTTAATTTTTCTTCGAAATTCATGAAATTGATAAGGAAGAATTCTGATGCTGTTTACAAAAAAACCGGGTACGCATTTTACAATTCGACTTCATTAAGGTAATTAAATTTGATTTATAACTTTTCAAAAGGCAAAATTTTGATGAAAATCGGGATGGAATTCAGAAAAAAATCTCTCAAAAATTAACTATTCGAGGGAATTGATACCCAGATTTGTTTGTTATACAGTTTAAAGAGATTAAAATGCAAAATCGAGAGAAATATCTCAAAAATTAAGTAGCAAGGAGCATTTTAAAATTTTGTTTATAAATTTCAAATTTTTAAAAAAATCTTAAAATTATAATGAGATTGGAAATTTCTTTTAATGTATTCTATTTATTTATAGTGAAATGTGCATATGTACAAAATTTCGTATCTCTATGATGAAAAGTAAAAAAAGTAAATTTTAATGTCCACCGTTCCCTTAAAGATAGGACATCCACTTGACTCCTAGATTTTCTGGTCACGAGTGAACTCTGTAATAACCTTGATATATTCCTTTCTTAAAAATCTAACTTATTACACTAACTCGCAAGAGTAGAGTATCTGAACACCACAACACTACGTGAAAAGATCTCAAAGTTCAATTCAATGATGACTGCATTACAAGTACAATAAAAGTAATTGAACTATTTTTAAATTTGAATAAAGCATAATAAATTTAATAAGACTTCACTAAATATTAAAATACCATTTTATACATTACACTTTTATCACGCAGGCACATTTCTATGTGAGTAGTATATAGTTTAATGTGCACACTAACAGAGTTCTATAATGGACATAACAATAAGCTAATTTCCATCCAGAAATACAATAGGGACAACAGCAGCATACAAGCAGAGTCAAAAAGCAGCTTACTTACTATTTGCTTTCAATCATTTTCTTCAAAAGAAACATACAATTCTAAAAGTGACAGTTTAAAATTCTGCCAAATCCTTCTGAAGAATAACATTTCATTCACATCTATTCTAAATTTTGTATCACTAAGAACTATTACTATATCTTTTGCAAACAGAATTGTGGCACATATTGAATGAAAATTCTGTGTGTATTTCAGAGGAGTAATCAAGAATTCCTATTGTTTAAAATATCTTCTCAATTCAGATGACTAATCAGATATTAGTAGGCATTCATCTGCCCTTGACAAGATCTCAAAGGAAAATTCATCCAATTATAATTTCATTGCTGATTAGTTCACAGAAAAAAGACAGCACACTCAACTCAAGTTTTTTTTCTTTCCTTTTGACAATCCACCAATTCCTGCTTATGGGATCACCCTACAGATCAAGCAACACTGCTCCTTATGGTTGGACAGCACATTCAAACCAGTGCCTATTCCATAGAAGCTCATGAGCTAACCACTATAGGAGAGCAAAAAAATTTCAGGTAGTCTTCTAACCAAACTACCGTGGCTTATTGACATAGGATTACTCATCATTGCTTAACTCTTTTGTTTGTATATATGTATGTATGTGTTATGTATATATGTATCTACACTGCTCAAAACAAGTAGGGGGGCACATGGTTTTAACGAAATTATGCAAATACTTACACCGATAAGTAACGTAAAATAAATCAGCCATAATTTAAAGCCTAGCAGAAGAAGAAAATTTCATATGCAAATCAAAGTTCATGACGTCAAAAACCAGAAAAAGAACATAATCGGGATGTTGCAAAAACTTCTGTTTCAATGCTTTAAGTGTGAAATTCAATTGCTCAGTTATTCTTTTGAGACTTGGAAATGTCGTGATTTACCGGAATCCATGGCATGGCTTATTATAGGCAGACTTGAATCCGGGCACACACCACGTAGTGTCGCGGACGCTGTTGGAGTCGCCAGAAGTGTCGTTGCAAGGCTGTGGAATCGATTCCAAGAAACGGGGAATGTTAGACGTCGACCAGGGCAAGGTTGCCACTGATGAAGCTCATCGAAACAGACGGGAGGTCTCTATGCACGTAGGCCAATGGTCTGCATTCCGTCGACATCACGCCCGAAGAAGATGGTCTGCTGAACATCGAGATTGGGAGCTACATGATTGGAGCCAAGTGCTGTTTACAGACGAGTCCCCATTCAGTCTGGAGTGTGACACCCGACGTGTTTTGGTATGGAGGGAAAGGGGCACTTGAAATGACCCCACATTCGTTCATGAAAGGTCACGATACAGGCGAGCTGTTTTTATGGTATGGGGTGGAATCAGCATAGGTGGACGTAAGGACCTGCATATCATTCGGAATGGTACTTTGACGGCCCGAAGGTATGCAGACGAGATACTGAGACCTCGTGTCATACCTTACGCTGCAGCAATTGGAGATTCCTTTGTCTTCCGGCATGATAATGCCAGACCGCATACGGCTCGTCTTATGGAGAACATGCTTGAAGCTGAAATACAGCATATGGAATGGCCAGCGTGCTCTCCTGACCTGAATCCAATCGAGCATGCTTGGGACATGTTCGGACGATGCATTGCTGCGAGACCAAGGCCTCCTTTTACTCTCCGAGACTTGGAGATTGCACTTCTTGAGGAGTGGAACAGTATTCCCCAAAGTCTTATCGATAACATCATCGCATCCATGGAAAACAGGTGTGCAGCAGTCTTAGCTGTACGAGGAGACAACACGCCATATTAAAAATCTTGCATCATTTCTAAACAATACTTTTTTTTATTGTTTACATGTAACCAAATCGTTGCCCTAAATCATCTTTTCATGTTTTTTCTATATTTTCAAAGAATTAAAGCTTAATTACAAATTTTTTACGTCTTTTTTTCTGTATTGCGCATTGATACGCGTGTACTATCCATTTTATGCCAATACGTGGCTGTCTCGTACGGTTTTCTTAACTTCTTTGCTTGCTCCCCTAATTTTTTTTAGCAGTGTATATATATGTGCGTATGTATATATATATTATGTCAACATTTTGATGCATTTTGGTACTTTTCTGTTTAACTGTTTACTGCTTGCCCAAGAGTAACGTTTTGCACATTTGTATTAATAAATGATGCAATACCTGGGACACCAATGGTGGCGTAACTGATGAAAACACTGGGCCTGGACTGGGTGTTGACCTTGATTTTGCCACAACTGAGCTGTCATGCTGATTATCCCCTTGCTCCTCCACACATCCCTTAGCAGAAGCAGGTTGTGACTGCCGATGGTGGGAACTAGCGGCATGGTGTTGGCTGTCATACGATGTCCCTGGATAGGCTGAAATACTTGGCTGAATTGATAGAGAATTGTTATGGATGGGAGAGGTAAATGCTGAAGATGAAAAGGGGGGGTTCATCCCAGATGATACAGCTGGTGGGAGACTGGAGCTGGATTCTTGGTACTGCGGACTTTGGGATGCATTAGCAATACCTACATAATAACACACTTTCATTTTCTACAAACTACACTCATGTAAATACAAGTAAAATCTCAACATATTTCATTGTACAAGGAGAGCAAATTATACTATAGTATTTTCAAACAAAAACAAACATTCCTCCATATCAAAGATATCTTTTAGAACATTGCTTTTTAAAAATAAATCAATAATAACTGTACTCCTATGGGACTGAACTTTATCAACTCCAATGCAAACAGTTATCTTAGCAGCACACATTCATTTCACACCTCCAAAAGTTGCCTACCAGCTCAGCCACTTAATTTCATTCATTAAATAGACCATTAAATCAAATCATATGCTTTAAATTTGTGGCATAGAAAACACAACCACGAAGCCGATACACTGACGTAGAAAATGCTGCTGAAGAAGAATACCTCGCGGTGAAGAAGCGGAAGGAGAATATGCAAATCTGCAAACTCGCCTGTTTACCTTCTGCCGACCTTCCCCACAAAAGCGAGAGGATTATGACTGATTGTAACCTACTGTGCACCGGAACTCAATTATGATCGCCGAGCAGTATGTATGCACGAATGTTTAAGCCAGGAGGCTGTATTATTGTTACGTTGTGCTAACGAGTTGCTTAATACGTCTTTTTGATAAGTTTTAATAAATTGTTAGTTTTTATACAACTGAATCTAATTTAATATGGAGTCAGTGCCACAATTATCCAGGTACCTTAATCCCAAAAATTAATAACAGTTTCATCTAAAATAATTCAGTTGCTTAACATGTCCTCAACCATATTTGAATACAGATATATTCTATTAGTAGATGATGATGTTCAAAAATATTAATTTACATTCACTATATTTTGATAATTATGCAAACAATAACTAATAATTTAGTTTGAGTAGTAGTAGTTTTGATGAAATTTTTATAATGGAAAAATATTTTTTTATACAAAAGATGAAAAATTAAAAATGGCAAAAAAGTATCAGTTGTAATTTTTTAAAATTTCGATGAATTAATATATTTACAGAAAAAATGCATTCAAATAAATAATGGGAAAATAACAATTAATAAAAATTGTTTGATGTATATTAAAGAGGTATTGAAAATTCAAGACAAATTAGCTTCATATAAATTTAAAATAATTACATCAAGAAAAAAAAAAAAAATTTGAGAGAGGAATGAAAACTGCTCAGTATTTGGAAGGGAACATTACAATTTATAAATTTCCAGATATCTTCTATTGTTTATTAAAATATGAAAGGTTTCCAAATAAGTCTAATGTATACTCAGGAGAAAAGTGTCAAACAGTATTTTTTGTGTTTTCTCCTACAGGAGCAAAATATAAAAAAATATTAGAAGTACTCCTGTTCGATTGAATTAAATTAGAATATTTAGATATTATGTTAAAATGGAATTTTTCATAAATGCTCCAATTAAGTTACATTGTGTTGTGTTCATTTTTTATGAGTTAAACTTATTAAGATAGTGCAAGCAGTGAGGATACTTTACACAATTACTAGCCAACATTGGAATGCATTCTTTTTATTGATTGGACAACTTATTACTTCTTATTAGTTACATAATACACTTTTTCCAGATTCATATCAATTTTTGTACTTCACATTCTTTTACCATTCATTTGTTTGGTTGTACAACTCATTTCTTTAAGAATTATCACGTATTGCACTCTTTAAGAATCACATATATCTAATCAAATTAACACATATTAATTTCACAACTACTAAAAATATCAAAGATAATACAGATAAAAAATATTGAAAACTGCAACAATCGCTCACTAATTTGAAGATATGAGACAGATGGAACACTTGGGATGATAACACATTCGAAATACTGTTCACTACGAATATTTTCTCCATATTATCTGGGTTATTTTACCCTGAAGAATTGCATTACGCGCACCTATGATCCTTTATGCATGTGGAGATTGAGTTCATTTTCGTCTTTTAAGTTCACACGACACGTGGTCGGTCGACGTTAATTTATTTTAAGCATAATAGTGCCTGAAGATTATTTCGCTCCATTCCACAACTCGAGTATATTATCATTCATCCTTGGGATGCTGGATACAATCAGATCTTAATCTAATTATTGAGTCAAAATGAGATCAGCACAATCCACTCACATCGATGGAAATTCCACGTAGACATCTGCCTCACATCACCTTTCACAAATTTATCCAGTTATTTTTGCATCAGGCTAGAACTATAGAATTTTCGTTCCTTGGAGCTGCACTGCATACATTCAAAACTCATGCATAACTCAACGGCCAAACACCCTTACAGGAATGCTCGAGAGAATTCTCCGATTCACTCTTTCAAAAGCAGCGGTCAAGTGAGAAACCCTGTTGCCATACAACAGTAGCTAAAAACTCTGTGACAAGTTGCTGGAGGAAGGCACATTCATCACAATTTGATATTCACGCAAAAAGGAGCCAAACAGTGAAAGGAATTACTTTCACAACTCCATTAAAATTGATCTAAATATGCAAAGGTTCATCTAATGCACATTCAAGTATCATATTAATCACAACAGATGAAATGTGCACATGTGCATTATAACATACGAGCCTGGCACATTTTCAAAAGGCTTACAGTATGCTTTCAAAGTTCTTTGCCTTTCTTTTGTTTGGATAGAACTATGAAAATTGAGTAACAAATTTTTTTCATATCATAGTCGTTTATTTATAATAATGAGATACACCTATTTTTTAAAGTTAATGAACTAGTGATTAGCAAATAATGACAAAGAAACTGCTGGTATGTAGCAACAAAATCCCTCCCAATTCCAGATTTTAGGACAAAACTGAATTTTTCAATGACTATTTCCAGTTCTCCAAAATACTGTTATATTACCTGAGACAAAAGGAAAAATACTTTACACTACAGACTAGAAATTAAAAATTTGAGGAAAAATTGCAAACTCTCAGATATTCTAAATTGTATATATTATATAGTGAGGTCTTTTGGTATTAACATCCCTATTTATATCAATAATCTTGTAGTTCAAATTTGAAGACTTAACTAACCAAAATAGTTTTATCGACCCTTTAGATGAAAACTTATTGATATAGCATGAAATACAGGATTTATTTAAATATGAACATGAAAATAGACCTGATTTGAGAAGCTGAAACTTACTAGTTGTTGGGGTTTGAGCTGAGATGAAGTGAGCGTCTGTAGAAGGAGCAAGTGGAGGTAAAATTCGGGATGAAGAAGATGACTGTGCACTAGAACAAAATTTACGCCACTTTAATTAACTCTGTGTCTCACTGCAACACATACAAAACTGTTGGAACAATACTTACAAACCTTTCTTTTTTACGTTTAAAAAAAAACTTAAACAGGTTGCAAACGGCATTCTAAATGTTAGCCGTATTTTAAATTGTAAACATGTGCGTCCCATCGGCAGAGTTTAGATGTTTTTATTCGAGCTAAACGAAGCAATATTAGCCGATTGGTCGACGCCATATGATGCAACCGCATGTCCCTTTTAATAATACTGTTGTTTAACCACGGCTAAACAACTAAAGGCGATTTTCTCGATACCAACTGAGTGCAGTGTTTTAAGAAAATAAAACTAACGAAGTTAAAAATAAAATAATCTTTTTATTTTTAATTCAATAAAACAAAAAAAATCATAATGAAATATAATGATAAAAATAATTCAGAAAAACAAACAAAAATGCCCTGACTTATTCTGGCTTAACTAATTACTCGCTAATTCTAACTAAAAAGTACGGCGATAAAAATAAAAGGGAAACATAACGTTTCAAATGTCGTGTGAAAAAATACGGCGATACATCGTTAGTACGACATCGGAAGAGCTTACCAGTCAACTGCCATCCAGCCTAGTAGGGAAAAAAAAATGCCGCTCTTTAAATACTAATGCATACAACGGGCAACTCCCCCTGAGCACGTGACTGGAAGCAACGTCGATCTTATACATGCCGCCCGAAGGCAAAGCCTTCTCTCGGTCTGCGAAAAAATTAGCATATTAGTCGGAAGTCATGAGACGTGCAGCGACGCTTTAAATCGGGTACGATATGCCTAACAGGGAGGAGTGGTCAAGAGTGCCAACTTCTCCTGTAGGCTGTTATGCAAAACAGCAGTGAGTAAGTACGAGGCAGTGGGCGATAAGGCGTTGGCAGTCACTGTTCTTTTCTAAAAGCCCGAGCATGTTGACGTTAAAAGCGGTAGGAGTCTAGCCGACTTAAAATATCGATTTCCACTCGAGGTATATTTTTACCCTTTTTTTTCTTAAACTTTTACTGATGTTTTTAAGGAAAAGCTGTGCACGTATTACGAAGGGATATATTTTTAGTAATGCAACTTTAAAGTATTCTGTAATTGTTTTTAAAATGTCAGAGCATGACGCCGAATAAATATGGAGTGTTTTTAAAGAAGCCTTCAATTTTTATTTTAATCCCCAAGAACTTTTTAGCACAGCATTTCAGAAGACAGGCCTTCTACTGTAGCTTTTAAAAAGAGTTTTTAGGCACCATCAAGTGATGCCACGCTCTTCTGCTATTTCATTGAACAAAATTTTTTTAAATATCATAACCATTTTCCAAACAAACAACAAAAACAATGAAATGCTCTCCATTTAATAAAAAAAAGGAAACTTTTTGACAATTTTCAAACCACGATCTTTTTAAAAATACATTTGAGAATATGTGAAGAGTTAAAATAAGGAAACTTCATAAAAATGGAATAGCAATAAATGTATAAAAAATATACAATTTGATATTACATAATAATAAACAACTTCTACTACATAATACGGTACAATGGAATGAATTTGTTACCAACTTTTATTGACCGTTAAGATAAAACAATGAAAAATTATTGATGTAGTATGAAATAATATTACATAGGATTTATTTAAATATGAACATGAATGTCAAATTAAAAATAATAGACCAGACCACAAAAATACCCAGTGGTGGATTTTTTTGTGGCACCATACTTGGTAAATGCATTTCAAAAGTGATTTCTTTATTTATGTTCTGCCACTCTAGATTTTTTTAGTTTAAAAAGAATAAAAATCCTGTTATTTGAATACATTGCTTTCTTGCAATATTTTTCTTAAATATTTGAATTGACACCTACTTTTAGAAACTGATTCATAAACTTTGGATTTATTATGCAAATATATATAAGCAGTTTTATCAATAATTTACTTATTTTTTATAAATTATTCTAAAATCACTTATTTGCAAATTATCTCGTTAACTAGAGATGAATCTTGATAAATATAAGACTGTCAAGCAAAAAGTTTTGAAACTGCGTGAAGTAGTCTCTTCCTAAATAAAATTTGGAACAGTATTAAAAACTTTCTGCCACATGGCACCAAGCGGATATGGAACTATTCGTAGTAATCATGCATTGTCATTATAACTCTAGATTATCTTATATACATTAAGTCATGAACACCAATAAACTGCAAGAACAAATTATTGCCCCACAGCCTTCACCAGTGCAGTCGAAAAACTCAAAATGGCGCAATAAAGAAAAAATAATGTTTCAAAGGGTAATTTATTCAGTCTAGGAAAAAAATGCAAAACTGGACAAATCCTGTTTTAAAATGATGACAAATATTGAAATAATTAGCGATAGTTTTGAAACTATATATATATATATATATAGATGATCTGTACCTTGGAACAAATAGGGCCATTTTAATCAAATGTCAGTTTCAGATATTGGCCCTTTTGATAATACCCTGAATTCAAAGTTTTGAACATTGGCCCTTCGGCTTAATTGAGAACTCTATTGATTAGTTTGAAACTAGTAGCCACTCTTGTTTTTATTTATTCACTAGATGTGATTAAAATGCAATAAATTAGGTTGGTGGTTCATTTTTAGCAATTGTTTATTTGTCAAATAACAATGGCACCTTTGGCCACAATATTGGAGGTGAAGCATAAGACAAATCAGGGGAACATGAGATATTATTTTCAGGAATTGCATTTATTTACTTTCTGCTACCAATATGTCAAATTATAATATTAAACAGCTTTTCAATTTCATAGCTGTTTTCATTTACCTGAAAGTAATAGGTGATGCAATAATTTTGTGACGGATGCTTACAAACATGGATCGTGTAATCGGTACAAAAAGAATAATGACCCAGGGTTAAACTGGAATCTGCTATTATTCCATGGTGTAAACCTCAGTTTAGTGAATACAGTATTAAGATATTAAATGCTTGTCCATTTTGATACTAATCCCTACTTGTTACTGTGATAGTGTCCAAACCAATAAAGCAGAGGAAACAATTGAAATCAACACAGTTAATTTCAATAAAATAATTAGCTTTAATACTTCCTTTTTTATTAATACTCACTTTGAAGAAAGCTTCATGACTGCTCTTGCAGCTGCATTCATCTGAAATTAGAGAGAAACAATACAAATTATAATAATCTTTTAATGTATGCAAACTAGAAAATGATAAAATCTATTAGGTTTATAATGCATAAATTTATTATAATAAATTAATAACTACACTATTACATCATAATATAAAAATTTCATTTTAGAAGATCAACACTGAGAAAATTAAAAAATATCCTCTCTCCCTTAACTCTATTTTTGACTTATTGCTTTATCCATGGCAAACCCACAGGAACAATAGGTTATGATATTGGTGAAAATTGAGCAGGCATAAAATGAATGGAAATCTAACAAAAATTACAGATCGTGTACACTATATTTACAAGCATTATTTTTTTGTGTCTCTTCCTTTTACAAGGGTTCTCTAAACATATTGATAAACAACCCAATGAAAATATCACCAAGGCAAAACCAAAGACACCTCACTTTATGGGTATACTAGCTGAAAACATGAACGGAGTACATTCAAATTAAATACAACAGTCAATGTATGCCAAATATATCCATTACATCTCGTTCTTAAAATGCAACCTGAAAAGGAAAACTAGCTCATATTTACATGGCTGGAGTTAGACTCAGCCTGAAAGGAATTAAATCAAATTTGGAAAGCAGTCGGGACGAATAGTTTTATTAGAACGATAAAAAATACGTCCATCCATTTCAGATGCTACCACCTTTCAACCTTACGCGAAATAAGCAGGTGGCTGTTATTTTGTATGGTCAGCAGAAAATTAGGGCCCACACCTTTCTCCAGATGTATACACGTGTAGAAATGCAAGGCATGCGATTTATGGGAAGCTCTGTTGCTGTGGGTTTTAAAGAGATAAAGTAATGTTACTGCAGATTGGATTTAGGAAAGAGAATTTTAATGCTAGAATGGAGGCCTAATATTTAATTTATTACATATATATATATTTATAAAGAAATCATAATGGACATTTTTATAGACAAAATAATGTAGAAGAAAAATATTCAAATTAAATCTAATAGAACATACTAAAGAATATAGTACAGTTTGAGGAACATTTCTTTTGCTGTATTTTAATATTTTTTTAGATAATGTCCAATCATCTGCTGCATTAAAAAGAAAAAAAAAATTTTTTTTGTCAATTTATTTCATTGTTATGCATGTGACAATAACTTAATTTAAAGTATCATGAAAAGAAGAGAAACCACGTAATCGGCATTTAATAAATTAAATTCTAAAAATTTATTTTTAAAAATTCACTAAAAATCAGAAAAGGGAGGTAAAGATTCGAAAAGATTTCATTTTAAAGGACTTTTTAGGATCTTTCTCACAATATAAATTTTATAACCCCCCAATTATTATTTTAAATGCAAACTTTAAAGAATGTTTCAAAAACAGCTTAAAAATTTAATTTAAAAAAATGTAAGAAGAATTTTTCAACAATCTCTCTTAGTGCACCCCTACACTATAAGAAGAATCGCCATGCAAAATTTGAGCCCTTTAGCCCCTGATAAAGACGACCAAAGAATTGTAGGTGATCCTTCAACCTTAAATCATTTATTCAATGTTCAGTTTTCGGGATTGCTAAGTTTCACCCTCTTCAAAGTGAACCATAAACCCTTATTTAGCCCTGATTCAAGAAAGAAAACACATCACATAGAAAGTGTGTGAGCCTCTGCAAAATGATCAAAAAAAGATGTCATCTCTTGAACAAGTCATTTGGCAAAACAGAGCAACCACAAGGTAATAACTAGGCAGTAATAAAAAATAATTAGCCAACCCCCTCTCCAACTGAAGTTAACTTGTAACCTAAGAAAGAGAAATGTTAATTAATATCTAAGTACCATTAAAATAAAGATAATGTCTAATAAGCACAAAGTTTTGAATTATCTCAACATTTGTCTTTGTTTTTAACCTATCAAACAAATATTTTACAGAACAAAACAAATATTAATTAAACCTTAAAGAATACATTAGATTAAAAACACATATTTTCAACAGACAACAAATACTAAAAAAATTTAAAGTACATATTTATATTCTCATATTACTGATAATTACCCTTGTTAAGGGCAATTAACTGTAATATGTTAAATATTTTAGCTTAATTCAACAAATGATCAGCTTACTTCTACAAATGATATAGGAAAGATCCCTATTCGATCTCTCAATTTTCCCTCAGCCCAATGATCATCTATTCTTCGAATGACAGTCAGGATATCACCCTGTAAAATTTGAAAATAAACTTGATCAATATTTATTATTTCATACACTACATTTTTAGTCAATATAATCCATGCTTGTTATGCAAGTTAAATGATCAACCTGACACCATAGAACTGCCACTTGATCCAAAATTATCACAGGAGGATGTGGTAAAAGTTCCAGATATTTTCAACAGACAACAAATTACCAAATACTACAATGGCTGACACGAGACTGCAGACATATAAACTGTATCATTGAGAAAACTAAGTCATTAAAAAAAGTTTGCCAGTCATGGTTCCAAAAAACTGTGGTTGTTTTGCGGGATGGCTGGCTAGAAAAGTTTCACTCTATAGTAAAAAGTACAGAATAGAATTATTTTCTATCCATTTAGCCTTATATTATTATAAAGGAGAAACTGTTAAAGATTCAAAATTATAATACCAATTATCCACAGCATATAGTATCTTTGAAATTTAATTCAAAGGGATAAGATAAATTATACATGGATCATGAACACAATATTAGAATCTAACCTATATGTATTTGTTGGGGGAACAAGAAATATAAAAAAAAAAAAAAAAAAATTATAACTTTTTTTTTTTTTTGTAGTATGTACAAGTTAATATTTTGGGTCAGATGAATATTAAACTAACATAAGAAAACACAATCATTATATGTAAGAACAAAGATTAAACATTAAACTTATGCCCTAGTCTCCGCTTGTTTGAAAGAGAAATTTTTCGATAGAATCCCATTGGAGAATACCACTGAAAGGCTTCCTACCAAATAATAGAGATTTTTAATCATGTCCCTAGTTTTAGAGCCTAGAATCTACCATACACATATACAGTTAACCCACATATAACACGGGAGTTATGTTCTAAAAAATTGTCGCTATGCCAATCCGTATTATGCAAAACAAAGAACTAGTCCAAAAGGGGGGTTAGGTTCCAAAAATTAAAAACCATGCTATTATATTTTCATAATTAAGATAAATATCTTTATTAACATTTTCTTAAGAAGTAATAAATTAAACAATGTTTTCTTCACTAAGGGTGTTTTCTTTTTGGAAAGATATCCTTATCTGAGCATTTTCTGCATTATCTTCAGATCCATGTTCTACCTCAGGGGTTAGCAAAGCAATTTTAAAGTGCCCGCTGCTCAAATATCTAAATTCTAGGTATTTAAGTTTAGATATTTGATTTTAGGTATTTTTGATTATTTCACTTTAGATATTTGATTCAGAGAGATCAATAGAGTGGTTTTAAATTTATTTCCTCAGGTGAAAGAATTTTTATTATCCCGGAATGAAATTTGCTGAGAATTAAAGCAAATTGGATAAATTTCAGCAGCTTCTTTATCAACCGATGCACTTTCACCTTCTATTTTTAAGGATTTTCTCATATGATCAAATCACCCTTTGCTGGCTACAAAATCTGGATCAGTAGCAGTTTTCTCCATTTTCCTTTAAGTAGTGGCTTTGTGTTTAATAATATTGGTACTCAGTGGAATCTATTCTTCTTTTAACAGTCTTCAATCTAGATGCTAAGGGCTTTTTCCATTCGCTCAATTATTGCTGCCCTAAGACGAGATGTCATGTTTAAGGAGATAGAACAGTCAGCAGCAATGGAATCTCTAATTTTCTGTTCATTTTTCCTTATAGTTTGTATTGTCACTTCATTTAAATCTGACGATTTGGCGACATATATCTTTTTGCCTTTTTTGAGCCGATCTAAAATTTGTATTTTTGTTTCCATGGAGATGAAAGGTGTTTTAAGGGCCATTGTTTTATTTTGGCCAGACATAGCTTAAAACTACAGATTAATTCATAAAAATAAAAACATTATTCTTTCTTTTAAAAAAAAGGTCGAGTGATACTTACCCGAAAATTTTTAATCTACATAGCCAGAAAAGACACAATTAACGTCTTAAAGTGTACTTAAGTATTAATAGTTCACAAAAATTATTCAGGGAAATCTGATAGTATATACACGCTCGAATGAAAAATGTCAAATGACGTATTTTTTCCCCTAAAATTTTTATCACATTTATCAAGCTGTTGTATGGGGATTTCCTAATTTCAAATTAGATAAAGTTTGCTTTCTATAGGTTTTATTCCATTTCATGTTGTACGAGGGTTTTACCCAATTCTTGAACCGTGTTAGAGTGAATCCATGCTATAGAAGTGCCGTGTTATACAGGGGTTACCTATATATATATATATATATATATACATTTATCTTCAGTTACACTACGGGTATGTATGCATTTATGTATGTGAGTAAATATATTTTAGGGATATCAAACTTTAAGGTATGTTAATACTTTTTTGTATGTTCCCGCATCCATCGTTTAGTTCAGTCGGTCCCTTCGAAAACGATAGACCGAGATTCCACTGTGTATATATATATATATATATATATATATATACAGTTGGCTATCTGTTTAACAACTTTCAAGGGACTGTGAAAAATCGTCCTTAAGTAGAGATAGCCCTTAAACAGAATTTGTGAAAAAGTAACATTTCCCATAACGTCGGAGGGGCCGGGACTGGGAAATATAGTCTTTAAATGGAGATCGTCATTAAGTAGAGCATCGTTAAACAGAGAGCCAACTGTATATACAGAATCTGTTCACACATTTTTTAGACGATGTATATTGTATTCACAAAACTAAATTACATAAAATTCTTGTGTTTTAAATGTTCTATTTGACATCCCTTATTCTGAACTATCTTTCAACAACGTAATTTCCAGGATAATAATGCCTTTTGAAGTGTCAGAAGAGGTATTCTATCCCATTCCTCCTGAACAGCTTTCCAAAGTCCTGTAAGGGTTTTGGGACGACGTTTGGATAATGCAGATTTTAAAAGTCCGAAAGCACAAAAATCCATAGGTGATACATCGGGAGATTTAGTAGGGATATCAGTGAAGGGTATGGCCTTGATACCAGTTTTTTGTTCCATTTCTTTTAGGAAATTTACAGTGGATTTTGATGTGTGACTGCTAGCTTTGTCCCGATGGAGTCTAACAGATTGATGGCACTGTGGGTAAAGCGATGGTATTTCATTCAGAAAAATTGGCGGTAAAATATGTTCCTGATAGTATTTGGAGTTAATCTTGACATTTTTCCCCACTCTCTTTATTTTTAACTTGCCATTATAAGAAAAACCAGCAACAATCATGAATCCCTTAGAAAAACTTTCTTTCGATTCTTTGAACCATGTACTTAAATTTTTTTCTCCCCTTTTATGATAATAAATAGCTCTTTTTTTGTTGCAATCATTTAAATACACCCATGATTCATCTATTGTGACAATTGTTTTCCATTTTTCTTTGGATAAGTGTTTCTCATATAGAATTCTGCAGCGTGTCCTGCGTTCAGCGATATGATTTGGAAGAAGACTATGCACATTGCGTTTTTTCGCTTTCTTAAGATTTAAATCAACGTTTATCATTTTGTTTACAGTGGACACCGAGCATTTTAATGATTTTGCAACTGTCCTTTGACTAGGGGGATTTTCTTTTAACATTAAACAACGTACTTTTGCAATAGTCGAAGATGTCCGTTTTTTCCTCGGATACTTGTTTGGAATTTTTGTCCCACTTGAGGCTCCAATTTGACTTTTTTTTTTTCTTTCTTGTTGATGATATTACCTATCGACGCTTTAGATATCACAAAACCATGACTCTCACATCGTTTTTGGATAACGGAGTATGCGTATTTCTCTTCGGAAAGAGCATAAATGTAGCCTTCGAACCACTGCTTTGTTAAAAACGCCATTTTGAATAAAAACAAAACTTTCAAGCCGTAGACGATAATTTTGACTTTTAAAAACATAGTACAATTGCAATTATTTCTTTTGCAGCAAACCCTTTTTTATTACCGCTTACCAAAATCGTCTAAAAAAATGTGCGAACAGCCTCTGTATATATATAAACTTCCTTATTTATTACAGTAAAAAATATTATCCAAAAAAGTTATAAGAATCTAATAACTATCACAAACAATCAGATTATTTAAGCAATAAAACTTACATGTACCATGCACAAAAGAAGCAAAATTTTATATAGCCTACCCACAAAGGCTATTCATTACATATAATCGGAATAACTAGAAAAATAATTTAGTTTAATGTAAAATAGACTTACTTTCCCAAATGTAAGACAATCCTTCTCTTCACTACTACTAATTTGAAAGTCATATAAAGCTTTACATTGTGGCACATGAGTAGGAATTGGGACAACAACTTGAACAAAGCTGGCAGGGACAAAGCCAGATTTGCCCCCCAATTCTCCATAAAACCAATTTTGGTCTACCCTTTTACGAAGAATAATTACATCACCTTTCTTGAAAGTAAGATCACTAAAGAATAAAAATAATATTTAATTCATTTTTTAGCACAGCAAAATATACATTTAAATCAGCAATGAAAATTATCCATGATGGAAGCTATAAGAAGTATAGAATTATATAATCATTCTTTCTGCATATCATATAGATGAAAGTAATGGTCTAAGTCAAGGGTAGTGAACAATTTCTTAGGCATGGGCACAAAAAATTTAAATGCAATATCCCATCTGGTGCTGATGTGACAGCTAGTTTATTAATAGAAATAAAAACTTTATTCAGTATCAACAAATTTGTCTTGTGCTATTCATATGAACAAAATTTACACAGAAATAATAAAGCATTTCGTCTAAATTAAACAAAAAATAATAATATAAATTCTTCATTAATATGATTTTAACTGATAAATATTGATATTTAGTCCCTCAGAGCAAAAAAATAGCTGAACTTGATTTATTTGTTTGCTTTTTTCTCTTTTTTTAAAAGCTTCATTTCTCATTATAAAGATTTACATGCACATGTGGAAAAATACTTCCAAAATGGCCATAAGTAGCTTTCAGAGGTATAAGAAATTTCCAGCCACAAAATTTGAATCATTTACAGTTTCATTTTCATTTTGTCACTTAGTCCAATAACTGCCGAATTTCATTAAGTTAGAGATAATTTCTCTGATATCAGCAAACTTTTGCGTCTCTGTAGAACTCGATTGGAAATCTATTAACTTTATTTTGAGATCCTCCCAAGTTCAACTTTATCAAAGATATACCATCTGAATGCCATGAATATTCTTTCATGAGCCACTTTCGTTACGTGGCTCATAGGTTTGCTAAAAAATTAAGGCACAGTCTATGCCCAGTTAAATCTTAGTTTGGTCAGACTGACAGATTTTCCAATAAGCTGAAGCCCAGCTATAGTGGGCCACCTTAGAACCAGATTACAGGATTCAATTAAGGGAAGCCGAATTAAGAGAAGCCAATTTTTAATACTCAGTCCAGAATATGCAGAGAATTATTGTAGCTACTTTAAGATTATAATTACTATAGCACTTTTAAAATTAATAGGAAAATTAATTCTCTGACCTTGAACAGCTTTATAATCATATCAGAAGGAAAATTATTAAAGCTTTGAAAAATCTCAAACTAAAAAGTAAGTAAACAATTATTGAATTTTCAATACACTAATGATAAATCCAAAAGGAAAAGAACCTTGTTCTAAATAAGTGGGCTTTATTTTGTTTTATATTTATTTTTTGTAGCTAAAGAAATGCAGATATCTTAAAATTTATATTTATCATCAGTTTCATCTTATAAAACAAAGCATTTTATTTCTTTATATGTCAAATCATTAAAAAAGACCTCTTATAAACATTATTATTGACCGATTAGAGATATGTTTTAACATTAAATTCTTTTTTAAAGCAATTGCAAAGCACTTAAACACAAAAACCAATGCCTGGACAAATTGAATAAGAAATCTGACACAGCCCAAGTTAACAAAAGGGAAAATAGCATGAATCTGAAGCTTGAGCACATGTCTATATCACACTTACATACACATACTTTAAATATAACAGATAAAGAAAATAATTCAAGGGCTCATTAATATGAATCAACACATGATGGCAAAATGACCGAGCACTGATCTACAGAAACAGAGACTTTAGGTTTGAATCTTGTAGTTGGCACAGAGTTCAAAGCTGTTCAGGAACAGTTTTAAGAGGATGGTTCTGGTCATTTTAGCCCTTGTGTCACAGAAGATGGCAATAGCACTCCTAACCAAACAACCAACCAACCATTCCTAAGAATCAACTATGGATTAAGGTTTTTACAAATATATTGTGCAAGAATAGCATAGTTGATAGTTAGGGTCATCAAAGACAGTCAAATGTTAACTGAGATTCATTTCTCCTTGTTAACAATAAAGGAAAAAAAACACCGAGATTTCTGAGCCATTAACTGATTTTAAAAAAAAATTGCTCTCCATTACCAACAATAATGAATATCAATGAAACTGGTTCATCTGTCCTTCTGACAACTTATTACTGAGGAGGGCATTAAGGAAAAACAGTTTATGTGGCTAAATTTCTGGATTATTAAATTAAAACCACTAACATAAAAAAATCACAACATAATGCATAAAAAACTCAAGAATTCATATTTCATACATAACTACTATTGAGTCGCTAAATTAATCTTTAATTTGGGTATCTTAATATGAGATACTCTTTAAATAATTATAGGTTCCATTGTTAACAGTTTGATTTATTAAATTAAGAGTTTAATTCTAATCGACCTTAAATATAACAGCTTTGTTTTAAATTTTTTAAGCCTCTGCTTTAATTTGTTTAAACTGGTTGTGATCTAATTTTTAATTACCTAAATAGTGTAAACAGGATTTGGTAAAAGTGTACAATTTTCCTGAATCTCCAGTACCTGACTGGTAATATTGATTAATTGGCCATAAAAGTTTTGATTTTTTTAATAAGTAGTACATAGAATATTATGAAGTCCCTGTAACCTAAGACGTACAGTTTTGCCATTTCATTTCCCAGAAAGAGGGGAAGCAAAGGATTTTGCATCACGTCCAGCAAACGGTGGGGTAATCTTGATTACAGCTAAGCAAAGGTTTGGAAATCGGCCCACTTTTCAATTAAACAAGATGCTAAATGGAAATTAAGATAATCAACAGCTCCAATTATTGATTTTTCAACACACAACTATATTTTTCATTCTTAGTCCTAATTTCATGGTGCACCAGCGGTCTCTGTTTCGTGCAAAATTCATAGTGGCGGAAAATGAAAATGGGTGAAAAAGCCTAGTTCAGGGACAAAAGTTTTTTTTTTTTTTTTTCAAGGATTTGGATGGGAGCTAAACTAGAGAGAGAGGTTCTATGATCCAGGAGACGAGGCTTGAATGATCAGTCAGCATAAACCCCAGAGACGCCCATGCAAAAGTTGCTTTTATGGGCAGGTGCTTTTTTCTCTTGTCATCTTTTCCTTTCCCTTTTCTCTTTTGGCTGCAACGGGTAATATTTTTATTTTTCCTTTTTTCTATTTATCTAATTTTTTAAGTTTTTTTAAAATTTACCAGCTAACTTTATGGCCGCGAAATTTTATTCATATCTTAATGTTATTCATGTCTTAATGATGATTTAACCTAGGTAGTGTTTGTGTCCTATTGTAATTAAGGATGGTTTCATTTAGCAATGTTTATGTTTTAGCTAAAAATGTAATATTTTATATCTAAAAAATTTTATACATTAATTTCTTTAATTCTGAGTCAATGTTGTTCTTGCCAATCAGCAACTGTATTAAGATTTTTTTTTCAAGATATTTTCCCTTCTAGTTTTTTTTTCAGGTTTCTTACTTTAATTTCATTAAGTTTTATTTGATTCATAACCCATAAAGGGAGCATTAGTTAGAACCTGCATATTTGGGTTATTGTCTAATATATTTAAATGATTTTTATAATGGCTTTTCTTTCAGATTTCCTTATGTTTTATTAATAATTCCTTTTTACTATCCACATCAGTTAGAACCTTGACTATTCCCTTTTGCTTCTTAACAAATAATTGATGCTTTCCTTTTTTTTGCACCATCCATAACACTACTTTCACATTTATTACCTCCACATTTGATTAAAAAGGTCCAAAATTAAATTTAAGACATGGTTTATTCTTCTTAAAAGAATGATATATAGAAAAAAAGAATGCTTGCTCCAAATATATATAGCAATGAAAAAAAAAAGGGGCTACTTTCCTGTTATACCGACCCATCGCCAACCTTTAGCAGGGAAAAGCCTTTCCACCGACCTGTCACCTAAACAGGCGACATTTTATGAGACCTGGGATTAATCTCTACTTTATAAAATGGCACTATCTAAAGTGAATATGTTATGGGATCTCCCCGTTAACAAGAAAGAAATTATAGCTTTTCTTCAAGAAGTTGGTGTTTTATCGCCAGAATGACCATCCAATGAAGATGTAATTTTGGAGAGAAAGACACATTTTGGAAATGTCTCAAACGCAGAAAAATAGTCAGAATTCGTGTCGGGACTGGCTCGATGGAAGTCACTTACCATTTGTGATGTGTTTGCGTTTCATATATTGTTGGTGTGATGGATTATCATCTACAAAGTTTTGTCAAAAGCAGTTATTGATGAATAAATATACAGCAGTTGACTGGAGTAATTATATGCAGAAGGTTATTGTGGAGACTCTAGTACTTGAATGTAAAAAAATTGGAGGTGAAGGCAAAATTGTCGAAGTTTCAAAAACAATGCAGGACATGTTCTACCAGAACAGTGGGTTGTTGGTGGAATATGTCGCAAAAACATGGAAGGCTTCTTAAAAAAAGTGCCTAATAGAAGTGCATGCTGTTTAGCAGCGATAATTGTGGAAAATGTATTACCTGCCACTACTATCTACACAGACTGCTGGAGAGGGTACAAAAATAAAAAGATGTTGGTGAAGCGGAGTACATACATTTGACTGTAAATCATAAATACAATTTTGTAGATCCCCAAACAGGCATTCATACCCAAAACATATGGGGTTCATGTAAATGGCGAAACAAACAATAACAAAATATGAACAGATCACATTTAGATTCGTACCTCACAGAGTTCATGTGGAATCACACTTTGAATGAAGATCCTTTTGAAGCAATGTTCAATTACAAAATTTATGCCACCGAAAATAAAAATGTAGTTTTTGATATTTATAATTTAGTTTTAAAAAAATATGTTATGTGATTAAAAGGTGCATATTATCTTGTATTCAATTTATTTCTTTAATTGGCAACTTTATGTTATTATAACTGGTGACCTCTCTCGTGACGTTGGCAATGGGTCGGTATAGAAGGAAAATACCCAAAAAATGTCTAGTAGTCTGAAGCAACTAATTATAGCATGTTTTTTTTTCTTTTATTATTATTTGAAAAAGTTTTAGTTGTCTTGTATATAAAGCATTTGTTCTGTGGAACTAAAACTGCACATACTATTTTAAGATGATAATTTGCAGTCACACAAGTCTTTCACACAATCTGATAAAGAGAGAAAAAAAATCTAGTTTAAGTTTCTTTTAATTTCAGATATTTAGGTGACAGTTTTCAACACTGGCTTAAAATATCATACTAGGAGATATTCTTCAAAATAACGTATTTACTTACCCTGGTACTTTGGCTTCATAAGGATAAAGTGCTTTAGCACACGGACAAGCTTGAAGTACCTTTAAAAACAAAAATTTATGCATGTTAGAAGTCTATAAAATTAGATACATGAATTAATGAATAAAAGCATAATTTGATGGTGAAAAGTAATTTTTAGGAAATATGTTTGTATTTAGATTACAACATAATATTTCAAAATAAAATTTAAAGTAAAAGAATTTGCTTCAGTAACAAATTATAATGATTATATGCTAATTTTGAGTCATACAGTAAGATTTTAATTAATTGAAAATTCTTAAATTTATGGACAATAGAAAGAAGGGCTTGAAACACAATGGTATGGTTTTAATTTCAAAGAATACATACATATTAAAAATGAAAGCGTTTATACAAAAGTCTGTTATTAGAAATGTACTTACTTTTGAAGATAACTGATGTATAAAGAACAGATTTTGAAATAATTAATTAATTACACATAAAAATGAATATAATTATTCTTTTAGCAGTTAAAAATAAACAAATGAAACAAAAGTACAAAAAAAAAAAAAAAATATTATTCCTAGTCTTTCAAGTTTTTTATGCATGGTCTTGTGTTCCTGCATGACCATTTCAGAAAGGGGTATGTTCTAACCTTTCATTTTAAAATTTATGATATATTATGGTATATTTTAAAATTATGCTTAATTATACAAGTGTACCAGTTATTTTTTAAAATTCCGTTGTTATTAATAGAAAAAAAAAAACCTAAGTTTTTTTTCATCATTTCTTTTTATTGTAGGCTACAAAAAAGTGATGACACCTTACCCTTAAATCTTAAAAACAATTTTGTTCTACATTCATTCCAAGGAAGATTGAACATTAATATTTTTTTGCTAATTTTAATAAAAATAATCCTACATTGTCATTAACTCAGTGTAGAAAACAAGAGTCTCTTGTGTTATTTCTAGATAGAATATAGTTAAAATATTCCAACATTATTTTTTTAAATTTTAAATCTACTTATTTTAAAATGAAACTTTGAAAATAATGAACTTTTTATTCCTTTAAAATTTATTGTGAGAGTTTCTATTTTATCATTACACTAGAAAACATGATGATGCCCCCCCCCCCTTTTGGAGAACCAAAAGGTTTTGATTATGCATGAGATATCAGTATATTTTGGTAAAATTTATTTTAGCATTATAATTATACCTCTAAAATTAGAAATGCTAACTATTACAAATTTTGCATAATTGTTTCTGTTGTTCCACTAATAAACTTTCTGGACTGTTTATTATTGAGAATATTATTACTTGTATATAATCAAGAACAAAACTTGGGGACCCAGGATCCCATGCTCTCCAGCTTAACTGAAGTATGTTTCGAAAACAGAGTATTCATGAAATAAAAATATCGAGTAATATATAGCTAATAATCATCAGATTATATATTGAAAGTATATAGCATTACATTGGTTGTTTGAAACATATCAAGAGTCTTCATTGCTCTATTTTCATTTACAATCTCCCAAAACAAAGATACTCTGTTACCATTGATAAAAGCAGATTAAAGTTTAAAATTATGTATGTCCTGATAATGTCATAGAATAAATATAAAAAATTTAATAACTTAATGTATGATAAACTTTTGATTTTACACAGATGTTAATTTTTACATAAATTATTTTTATTTTTGACTTTATGGTGTTTAGGAATATTTTTTTGTTTGTTGAGTAAAAGACTATATTGATCATAAGACTAATTATGGTAAATTGAGTGATCCTATCACACTGTAAAAATCATTTAGAACTCCTATTACAGTCTTACAAATCATAGTAAATATACGGATAAATTTAAAGATAAAATGCTCAATCTTCAACAACATTTATTTTTGATTAATGCTTACTCTGAGGAAAAGATAATTTATTTTTAGTGTATTCAAAATGCAAATCATCCTTTTTAAATTTTTTCAATTTTCTTGATACCTATACAGTCTTGACAGGTCTTATGAAGAATTCTGTAAAATTTATAAGACAACAATAGAACTTTGTCAAGGAATAGTCTCTTCTATCGAAACTACCACAGGTTATTAACGTAGGATTACTTATCATTGCTTACCCTATTTTTTTTAACAATAAAATTCCTACATACTGAGAGAAGGATAAATAACCCTATGCAGAATAGGTCGATGGTAAGAAAAATAAGTTACATATGTCAGAAAATCGGGGGTAATGTGTCGCATAAGAGTGGCAGAATTTTTCTGACACTCTTGATTAATAACTCGCGACGACAGTTTTAACATCTGAAATTTTGCTTTACCGTGGACTATTATGGAGAAACGTAATCCTACATTAAAATACAATAATTTGAAAATGGGTGCATTCGATAATATTAAGTGTCTTTGTGTAAGTGTGTATATCTTTTGATTATTTTCCTTAATTACTTGCAATATTCTTCAAGTTCTATTTTTTTTCTTTTAATTTAGATGCTATTCAGTCGAAGCATTTTGAGGAACCTATTTTATTAATTAGGTTTCTTGCAAAATAAAAAAAATAATAATAATAAATAAATAAAAAATAATTGCAGCCTTTTTCTCTGGTCTGTTTCTACCTTAATATTTTTTAAAATATTCTATTTTGAGTACAGAATCAAATGTTAAAGAAAAAGTAATATTTCATTACAAAACAATTTAAAAAGTGAATACATTCTTTAGGTGAGAATGAATCATGATCAAACATTTAGATTAGCTGACTTTGTAGAAAAACCCAACTCTTCCTAAACAAAACACGGGAACAAGTAAATGAAAACTGAAAACATTTTTGCTACAACATGAATCTTAGAGGTGTGGGGGACAATATTCAGCATGACCATTTCATTTAGAGATAAAATGAGTTTTTTTTTCTTTCAAAGGCTCTGTCTTGGGCCTATGTCATCTTTATTAAAGAGGCAGTTAAATCATCTTAAGAGACCTGTCTAATCCTTAAGACATTCACATTCTTTATTTAACAGTCTATATGCTTCTATTCTCCATAGCTGATTCTTAAAACTTATGTGAAAGAAAAGGTGGTTAGTAATTCAATGATTTACATACTACACAGATATAAGCAATTTGGAAATAATTTTGGACAGAGAGAAACCTGATTGTGCAAATTTGTTTTATCCTTTTATCTTTACTCTGTAGTAAGTTAAGGACCAATCTTAATTTTTTTGCTTTTAGATATACACAGAAATTTGGAAATATATAAAATGCTTATGAAATATTTTATGTTACAGCTGTACAAACTTGTACTGTGAATATAACCTATGAGACTTTTTGGAATATTAAATTTACTCTCTGTCTGTATGTGAGGGGGGGGGGGGAGGGGGGTCATACAATTCATAAAAGGATTTTAAATTTCCAAATTTACTATGCTAAAATTTCTATAGAGTCTGTTTCTTAAATAGCTTCTGTTAAAGTGGTATTCTTAATTAATATTTATTTGGTACAACATTTGTATGAGGATAGTTAATATTTTTGTTAGTTTCTGAGGTACCTAATTCTATTATAAATCTTCAGAATAACCTTTATACTTTGAAAGTACTAAAATAACATTTTAAAAAATTCTATGAATTTCAAAACAAATTCTAAATATGGCAATGTATACTAAAGATGATTTGCTTAACTATTTTCTAAGTGTGAAGGACTTTCTAAAAGATGAATATTAATTTTATTTAAAATTATTTTTTCTTAATTTCCCTTAAATAAATTCAAGTCAGAAATAAAAGAAAAAGTGAACATAATTTAAAGCTTACATACTAAAAGTCAACTCCTAGCAATCAGAAGGGCTATTCAACTGCATGTCAGCAAATTGAGTTATCATTACTGTACAAACTACTGGAGCAATAGTCTTAGTATTCAGAGTCTGAAGATTTAAATTCCATGGTAAGTTTTCCATTCAGGTATCCATTCAGGTGTATCCATTCAGGTACAACCTAAGTACCAAAACCTAAAGCTATTCCACAGTAGGGTTGTTTCACAGCCATCAAGAATAGACTTAGAAGCTATACATTCCAGTCAGTTTAGCCCTAATGTTGCAAAAGATAGTGGAAGTGCTAACAGCCTTCATAATAATTTTTTAAAAGTTTTTTTTAAAGAAATCAAACTAATTGTTATTGTAAATAGTTATCATTAAACATAAAGATCTTGACAAGGGAATAAAAAATAGAATTTTAAAGAAAAACTGTATCAAAAGTATACCTTTTACTGTAGTAGTCATAGGGTAAAACTTTTCTACCGAATGCAAATGTAAATTTATTACAGTATTATTTTTATTTAACAGGGAATTTTAAGAAATTTTCATTAACTAAAAAAAAAAAAAAATACTCACCTGTTTTGGCACCATTCTCAAATCTGTAGCACTGGGTGTTCGTGCTAAATTCCCCATTGGTTGAGGCAACTGTGGATGAGGGGGAGTTGGTTGTTGACTTGAAGACGAAGATTCTGCACTTCGTGGTGCAATATCTGTACTGCTACCAACCTTTTTTGGCCGCACATTGTTTTTTATGCCTTCTAATAAACGAACTAATAAGATATTACATGGAAGTTCTTCAATTTTTGCATCAACTAATATTCGACACTCAGGACATCTTAATTCCTTGTGAGAGTTAAGAATTTCATGAAGACAACGTTTACAAAATGTATGCTGACATGGCAGTACTTTGCTACTACTGTCCAGTTGTTCTAGACACACTGAACATTCAAGAAGATCATTGAGAAATGCTTCATCCATAGTGAAACATTTTACAGATTTGTCACATTTTTCAGTGTCTTTTCCTAACTCAACCATTGTAGAGAAGTTATTCATTCTAAAAAATAATAATAATAAATTTTATATGGTAAAAGTAGGAAAAATCAAACCACAAAGAAGCATAATAAAACAAAAAAAAAAACAAATTCTTTACATAGCAGTAATGTAAAACACAGTCTTCTCTTCCCTGATTAGTGTAAAAATTTATCTTAGAAACACGCATGAAATATGAACACTTCATATTATACGAAACAGCTAACTCTGCAACAGTGAAAATCATTTGATAAACTCTTGAATTCAAACACATTTCACTTGAAAAAACATTAAAATACAAAATATCATCTTTTGCCAATCAAGAATCATAGAAGACAAAATAAAAGAAATCATTATTTATTGTATGTTAAACTAACACAGATGAGAAGTGTTAAGATTAGATTTTCAAAAAGGATTCACTGAACTCAATTTAATTCTAAAAATTATGCATCTCAAAAACAATTTGAGTCAAAATATTTGACTTAACCTAGTGCATAAAAATTATGTTGTATATTTCAAAATGCATATGCTAACAATCATATGCATGTATGCATTAATTTAAAACTTAAGTTAAATTTTTAACCTCTCACTACCACTAGAAATAAATTTGTTAATTGTTAGCACTATTATCAGCAGTTTTTCAAATACATTTCATAAGAATTTTGCTTTGGTTGTTTAATTATCCACTAGATTATTAATAAAATTATTATCATAAAAATATTCTTAGAAAAATTTAGAGAGCTTTTTCACAATTTTCTAGTAATGGAAGGAATTTTTCATACGGCTTATAAGCCAATAATTTTCAAGCTTGGTTTCATGTTTTCAAAGTAAATAATCTAAATTATCTTTCAGATAAGGAATTCATCTTCATGAACTTTTAAGAATTAGCCCTATAATCCACTTCCTCCCTTAACATCATACCTCCTAAGTTCTATTTTAATTATTGATACTGAAGTAAATAGCATTTTGTATGGCCAGTGACATGGACCTTAATTAGCTCCGAAGTACCTTTCCCAGATGGGAAATCACCAACACAACTAATTAGTTTCAAATAATTTTGAGTAGACTGTGTACATACGTGCCTAAAGACATGGACTTACAAATAAAAATTACATTATAGAACTTATTTGTCATGTCAATATTTAAGCTCAATGATGATAACAAATCAGCTATTCCAAGCATTTATCTGAACACACAAAATAAATTTGCCCAACCTTCTTAATTGGTACATGTTTCAAAACAATTATAACCACTTGATACATATAAAATTTCCTACTGTATTTTTTAAATAATATTCTTAGAGTTATAGAGTATACCAGTAATCTATTATTAAAAGACAGAAACATAAATTATTCAACAGGTCTTCAAATTCCTGTCTTTTACTTAGCCCCAGAGTATAAAGTTCTATTTGATAGTCAGTTTAACTTGTGAAAAGTTCAAGTTAACAAAAATTACATGTCTATTTTATCCTAACCATTTTGATTACTTTTTGGTTTGAATGTCAGCCTTGTTAACTATTTTTCTGCATGGACGAAAACAATGGTATGGACTTGGATTTATAATATTTTATTCATTTCTCTTCATAAAACAACATCTAAGGATACTCATCAGTGTGTGAGATAAGTAGATTTTTATAAATTTTAGGAATCTGATATTTATTTTAAGAATTCTCCTATTTTAGTATTATCCTAATTTAATCTCCTATTTTAGAATAAATATCCAAATCTCCTATAGGATATATCTTCTATTTTAAATCCCCTTTTATTTTTTCCTATTTTAATCTCGTATTTTATTTCTCCCATTTTTAAAGGTTCACCATATTTTTTAAGAAAAAATATGATGAGCCTTTTTGAGCTCATCATATTTTTTCTTATTTGGAAAGATTATTTTTTTCTACTAATCATTAGTTAAGTAAGAATACTTTTTCTCTTTGAGGTGGAGGGGGGAGGTGGATTTATTAATTTCCTCTGTTTAAAAGAAAATTATAAATAAATATCAACACTGATTTTTATTTTTAAAGCAATCATAGAAATTATTTAAAGTTTTTACATTTGAAAACATTTCATGAAAATTAATTTGACATTTTTAGGTAGAATAATAGACGAGAATAATACAAACACACCTCTTTTAGCATACCGAGAGAAACAAGGAAAGAGTTGCCATTAAAAAGAAGAAGACTACTGTCTAGCTTGGAAAATGGGGAGGAGACAAACCCAGCTATTATAACTTCCTCTGAATTTTAATAAATATCCTTTAATGTTGTTGCTCTCTGTATAACATAACTGACAATTTTTTACCCCAAAAGAAATAACTTTTATTTCATTACTTTTATGCAGTGACAATGTTAAGATGAAAAAATTCAGAGAATTAATTACACTAAGATTATTTAAGTATCAAAAACTACTTAACACATGTAAAAGGCTAAAAACTCAATTTACCCAATAGTAAGCTCCCATGAGAAAATTAAATGAAAAGTTGTTCTTTAATTATCATAATACAAGGACTTCTTTCAACAGTATGTAAGATAAACTTTATTTTGTATTATTTCTTGTTTTCTTAAATTATATCTCTCATAAGCTTTAGAAATGACTTCCTCAAAAATATAATGGAAGTCTCTAGAGGTTTTGAAAACACATTGGCAAATTTATTTACCCTCTGACAGCTTACCCAATAATTTCCATGAGTGACAACAAAAGAAACATAAATTGCTCATATTATGATTTCTCCAAGCCAATATTTTAAATGCTGTATTTATTTATGCATCTTATTTACCATTTGCATGGTGATGATGTCTTATATACATCATTCATGCTTTTAATTTTTATTTAGGGAAATAATTAACAGCAGTTATCCGCTAGCCTCTGTCCAGAACAAGGAACAGACAATTCTAATAGATTGTTTATTCTATAGAGTTAGTTTTCTCATCAAAACAGGAATAATTAAGAAAAAGAAAAAAGTTCTGCATGACTGTTGCCCTATTTATTTGTCAGATTCTGGAAGAGGAGACAATAATTATGAAAAATGAGACATTTCAACAATAAATGAATGAATCCAAAGGTCACATTTCTTGTCAAAGTGTTCCATAATGGAACCTATTTTCATATTTTATTAAAATAGGTTCTTCTATGGAACATTTACGATATTCCCTCACCAGCTGCATTTCGATTAGCAATCATTGAGGATTAGATGCAAGAATTTTAGACTGTGCCCCCCTCCCCCCCCCAAGAAAGAAAGAAAGAAAAAAAACTATAAAGGATAAGTTCAGTCAGCAATACATCAACAAAGCTGCTGCTTTTGAGAAATTGCAATGGAAAAAAGTAGGCAGGCACAAATGAAAGAAAATTTTGAATACTTCATTCAATTTTGTTGTTCTGTAAAGAAGTCATAGTAGGAATATGGGTTTAAACATTAAATATTACATTCTCTGATTTTTTTGTCACTAATAAGGTAAAAAAGATTCCTTCAGTTCAAGAAGTTTTTTGATTTTGTCAAAAATAAATAATTTGATACAGATGATCGTCTATGGGTCAAAATTGAACAAAGGTTAAGATATAAGGAAATATCTGCTTGAAAGATTCCAAACTTTTTACTTTCTTTTACATTATTTTCATAGGAGCTTACGAATTTTTAAAATAGTTCTTAGTAAAAAATGGGAAACATAATTAATTTTGAACTAATTAATATAATTCTTCCTCAGTTTGAAAAGCATAAGGTGAGATTCTCTCAACAGACAATTTAAAAATGCAATGATCATGAAACTGTTTGATATAAATACAGAAACAACAGGGGAGGTAGTGGCTGAAGTGGAGACATGAAAGGGGAATTACTTTTTAGATAGGCAGAGAAATTTTATGACCACAAGTTTGCAGAAAGAGATATGTCCTAAAATGATGCAAACAAATAAAACAAGACAAATACACACAGATCTACAATAAAAACAAAGTCACAGCTCGTCTCTACCTTATTCACGTAGTTCCTGTCAGTAATACATAAAGCATGATTTTGTGAGAATGGCAAGGAAATAAAACCAAGTATAACATTTCTAATTCCATTTTATAATACTTGCTCCTTGGTTAATTTTCTGGCCCTTTTTCATCAAATTCTGCTTTGTTTTCAAGTAAGCTGCTTTATATAGGCATGTAGCCATTGAATTTATCTTTACCATCCTCTACTAAGCTAGTCCTCTTTCACGTTCCTGCTTCTACCACTGCTTCCTTAATTTTTTCTGGAAACCTCTGTAGTTTCCCCTCATTATATCGAAGAGATTAAGGATTCAAGCAATTGTAAACTGCTCATACAATCATGCCTAATGCTCCAAGGGCTAATAATTAACTAGCTGTCACTCATAATATGTTTAATTGTTTTTAAGAAGCTATGTTCTTATTATGTACTTTCTACAAGTTTCCAGCAAGTAATAATAATATCCTAGGTTTAAATAAGAGTTTGATACAATATAAAGACAGAACAAAAATCGAAAATGCTTATTCAAATAAAAAGAATTGATCTGAAATTCTTTGTTCCTCCTGAATCAAATTTTTTATTTGAACCTAACTTGAAACAGTATAGATTTAAAAAAAAGGGAAACAACTATCTTTCGTCAAGTCTTGCTTTGCACTTATTTTGCTTCTGATTTGTCCGAAGTAAAATTTTCAAAAGGTGAGACTGACTACCGGATAAAAGCTATGACTCTGAAAAAATGTTTGTCTTATATGCACTATATATAATGCAAGTTCATTTTTATGTAAATCAAACAAGAATATTATGAACCAAGTTTTAATTTATAATTACAATAATACAATAGGAGTCTCTGATAGCAGTGATCTATGACTAATAGATTATATAGATACTAATAGATCTATGACTAATAGTATTCATACTATTTTACTCATAGAAAAAAAAAAAGACAAGGAAAGCATAAAAAAATTTTTGGGGCTAGATCCTATTATAAAATAGCCTCACCAATAATGAGCAGTTTGCTGTAAAACAGGGGGGGGGGGAGAAAGAGGGAAATCTGTAACATAAAATTTGCCAGAAATATGAAATGGGTATATATATATATATATATATATATATATATATATATATATATATAAAAGAAGTGAAAATCATGTTCTAAGATTTATTACTCTAAGAGTAGATTGTATTGTATTTTCTAGGATGCAAAGGTGGAATTTACATTTGTATTATTATTATTATACAGCATATTAGTTGATTTGATATAGATATTGCTTGATGTGTATGAATCTACAAATAATTTTCCCTCACTACATTTAAAGTCAGCACTTTCAAACACACTTCTCAAAATTAAGTCAACATGAAAAAAATATGCAGTAAAATTTTTTTTTGTGTGACACTGGTTTTCCACCTGTAGCCAGAGGGTTACCAGCTTTATGCAATTAAACTTTTTCCTCATAACATAGGATCAATATAACAAAAAAGAACCTTCTTTTAATTTTTATTTTTAAGAAAATGTAACTGTAGGCATTTATACACATAAGTGACTTGAAAACTAAAAAGTGGGGAATATGGTTTTATATTGTGTGAAAGACACATCCCAACTATAATAAAATTATTTCACTGGAGATAATGATATTAACTTCAATATTGAAAACATAAAATCGTTAAACAATTGTAAAATAAATTATCATCCCTGAAATACACACATTACAATCATAAACAATGTATTTGTTTACATCTAAACAAGTATCCTCATTTATAATTAGTACTTGTAATCTCTAAATTAGTACTCTTGTAAACTAATTTCCATTGTAGTTTAAACAACATCCAGTGTACAATTAACTAATTACCAAAGTGTAAGTATCAAATACAAGGAAAGTTTAAATTTCTAAAATAATCAGCTAAAATAAATGCGGGAAGCCGTTACACAGATCCTTTTATCTGATTATAGGTATGCAATTCAAAATATTTTGGCTATTATATAACGCATCTAAAAACTTAAAACAGATGCTTAATTTTTTTTGAGTAAGAAAAGATTTTTAAATAAGTAATTAACAGTAGAAAAATGCGTTAAAAAATAACTATAATTACATACATGTTTATTAGTTGACCGCGCAATGCTTTCCAGTATAATTTCTATCATTTCTTCCAACTGTTTAACTATGTTAAATACCTTAACCAAACTCGCCAACAAATTCACTTGTCAAAGACTGATCACTTTTTTTCTGCAGTTTATCCCTCAGAAAATTCGTCTTAGAAAAGGAGAAATTTTTTTTTTCACACAATAGATATAAGCAAGATCATTTCATATATACTGACAAACAATAATACAACAAGTGATGGTGTAGTATCAGAAAAATTAACATGCATTGAAATTACATAATTAATAATTTATGAAACATTATTAGTGAAAACACTGAATTCAATGCAAATTTTATGCAGAGGTCATACAAAAATAATCAAAAATGAAAATGCATCACTAAAAATCAACATACCCAGTAGTATACAATATTCAGGGGAAAAATATATTTCGTTATATCCATCTTCTCAAGATATAAACAACACATATTTTTTATAAAATGTAAGCTAACTCATATTGCAAATAAATTTGTTGCTAAAACCAACTGTTAAATTCCACGGTCATACCACGGGTTGAATATAAGATAATAATATACCGATATAAAAAGCAACGAGAACCTATTAATATGATTTAAAACAGTATTAATGCAGAACATAAACAAGTTAAGTACAGTTTACTTCAATAATCTGAGAGCCATTCGGTAAAGGTCCATCAGAGATAAACGACACCATCTTGTACTCTCGAGATCAATATTTTGCTACTAGGTTCGAAAACAGTATCAAAAGCTAATGAATTCATTATTCTTACATTGATTCTTATATGCATTGATAATACAGAAAAAACTGCACTAAGACTTTAACGATATCAGGTAATTTTTGAAAAAAGAAAAATTATTATGTTATTTTCTACAGAGTTCGTTGTTACCGAGAGTACGTTGATTTGATGGTGCTCACAGACGACTCCGATCAGTAGGTGGTTTTATTTATTTTTTTAATATTTTGATTCAGACTAACGATTGATTGCAATGTGTTAATTGGGTATGAATTTATAAACCATATGAGTTATTGAGTAATTATCTCATGTTCGGTGGTAATAAATCAATCGTCTTCGTCTATTACTGAATAATAAATCATACTTGCAGATAAACTATTAAGCAATTGTTTACTTTTGCAGCATAGAATTGATACCAATAATGAGAACTGTATCCAAAAATGTTCCGTTAATCTAACATAATTTAGTTCAATAAAAAAATTATTAATTGCATAAATGGGAAAAAAAATTAATTGTAGGTCGTTGATCAGAAAACGATAATTTGAACGTACTAATTTATCGCTTGCAATAGTCATCAATTAATAAGTATTCTATATAGATTTTTATAAATTATTGATATTAAGTAAGTGTACCCTTTTTTAGGCCATTAGTGAATAACTATTTAATTTCACTTAAGAATGACCATTGTTTAATACGACTTGTGATGTTATCGAAAACCTATAATTGTAGATAAAGCGTGATCGTATACATTGTTTCTAATTTGATGGTTCCGTATTCGACTGTATTGTGTTGATAATAATCGTCTCGAAAAATCAGTATGATGAGTAAGTAACCTATTATGTAATTAATGAGTAATTTTACTTCAGTTTAAGGTAATTTTCCTTAGCTTGTAGGAATTTAAGAGAATTCAGATGTAAGAACCTTGAAAGTAGTTACCGTCTAACAAATTTTAGCTCTAGTTGAATAAACAAAACAGCGATAGGTATTTAAAACAAGATGTTTAGGCAGTCCCAACTAGTATTAGCTATCCATTTTTCATGTATTTAGTTTATATAAATTCTGTTGACAACAAAAAAAAAATATGCTGGTGTCATTTTTAAACAATCCTGTATTTAAGTGTTTTCATTTTTACGTAAAAAATAGATTATTGAAATGAAAATCAAACAACTGAATTAAGCATTTATTAAATATGCCAAGTAATTATTTGCTTATTTTAAATATAAAATGCAGAATATGGTTCTAAATACCTGTTCTACCAAATTAGTTGAGAAATATTGTGTTTTGGTTACTACTGCTACTAATGTACTTAGCTAATGATCCAGTGCCTATGTATTTTTTAAAAGAATTTTGTAGAAATGATTTTTCACTGAATGTTTCGACTTGGAATTTAAATATTTAGCATGTAATACACATCTTTTTCAAAGTATTCTGGTGGTAGTTTTATTATTCTTGATAATCTTTTTTAAAAAATAATTTTAGGCTGAACATACAATATTGATAGTAATTGTAATATTAGAGTGGTTTCAAAATTTGCCTTATATTTTTAATATTTAAGATTGATATAAGCATTGCTTTCAAGATGTTAGGTTTTGTGTTGAAAATCTTGATTTAAATGAAATTTTATAAATATGAACTTTAAAAAAAAGTTTTTATATTAATATTAGTGGGCTAAATGCACTGTAAGTAACTTTTTTTAGCAGTTTATTTTAAATGTTTTGCCCTGTTTTTAAATTATTTTAAAATTATATAAAAATGGGTAAAATTTTCATAATGTCTATAGAGTAAAATTTTTTCATGTAAACCTAACTGGTAATCAAGTGGGTTCAATTTGAAGTTGCGGAATAGAGTCATTTTTTAAATTTTGTTCTCTTCTCTTTTTATTTATATTTTTTATTTCATTTTTAGTGTCTTTTACAAGGAAATACGGACCATTTTGAATTTGGTGACATTTCTAATAATAAAAGAAGTAAATGATATAGGTATAATATAGATGTATGTTTTAATTAGAAGATTAATACGAAACTATATGAAAACATAAATTTTGTATGGTTCCAAATAGTAAACAAACAGTTTCATATTGAAAAATATACTGTTTAAGAAAAGCTCAGAACAAAAAGATAAATTTTTACAATGTCCAAAATACTTAATTTAAGTAAAGCTAAATAGTATCACTGAAGATAGGAGTCAAAATAAAATTGCCAGGTGTTTACTATATAGGATGGAAGTATCATAAGCGATATTCATGGTCCAGTATGCCTTATCCCCCCCCCCCCCCTACATCAGGACAGTGACCACATCAGCCCTCTGCCGGCCCAATAAAATCTATCCTTGTTATGAAAGTTGTCAGTTCAGAAAAGAAAGTGCAGGACAGCCTTATCCCAGGTATAAATCATTTTAACTACTGAAAAGTTTGAAGTAAATACTTTAACAGTTAGTGCAATCCTTTTATTATTTCTTTTATTTTTTTTTTACCTATGGCTTTATTTGGAAAATTATCCATATTTACAGGCAACACAAACAGCAAAGAACTAAGCATTGAACAGATGCATAAAGCACAACAGTGAACAAAGTCAGATAAAAGGTGTTAAAAGTTCATCATATCTGTAGCATCCCAGTATAATTTGGTAAAGTTCTCACTTTTTTGGGCTTCCGGATCAAGTCCTGGGCATGTAAGTAAATGATCTGCATTCATATTGCCAGCCCTGCAGACCTGGCATTCACTTTTGGTTAGGATGCCAATTCAGTTTAAATGTTCTGCTAGACAGTCGTGGCCTGTTTTAAGTCTGAAATGTGCCACTGCTTCTGTACGGGATTTATGACTATAGTCTTTCCAGCTGTCCTGGATCTCTTCCCAACGTTTCCCTTTAGATAGCAAGTTCTGCTCTGTCTTAAGTTTTAAAGAGATTTTGTTGTAGATGTTAGTGCAATCCTATATTTCAGTGAGAAGTCAAAAATATTCTATCATGTGACAGGCATGGATTGTTCAAACTTGTTTTCTACTAGGTTTGGCAAGTCATATAAATAATTCAGATTCAGTTATCACATTTGCAAAGATGAAAATTTACATAATATTTTGAACTATTTTGTTTTTGATTTAAAATTACATTATTGCATCGATTTCCAAAATTATTTTTCAAATTTCAAGTAATTTTATTCCTCATGGCAAAGGCTTGACAATTATATATAAACTAAATAAAAACAAAACATAGAAAAATAAACAGAAAGTCCTTGTTTCATCAGGATTCTGATCTCTCCAATACATAGACTCATCTGATCCATGGAGAGAACAATTAGGATTCTGTAGCATACCAATATGAAAAAGGTGTTCTGCAAGGCAGTCATGGCTAGTTAGTAATCAAAAATGTTGCAATAACTTTCCAACATGGCTTATCAGGTGCAGCTGATAGTCTTTGTGTAGACATGATCAAGATTTTGTGGAGGCTTTATAGTCAATCTTTTAACACAAAGACATGTGGCATGAAGTGATATTTTGCTATGTACCGAATGAGTGATAAAGGCAACTTTTTTCACTAGCATGAAGGCTTGTTTCCAAAAATATTACAGTGGTCTGGAATCTACTGAATTGTCACACTTTTAATCTCAGGGCAAAAAACTGACACTCTCCTTAGAGTTGGATATATCAGTTGATCCGATGAACTGAATGGCTGCCAATGGACTGATTGGAATAAATTTCAAAATTATTAGATTAAAAATCTTAAATTTTATTTATCATATAATAAACGTTTTATTTTCATTTTATTTATTTTTTTGTTATTTCCCACCTTGAAATAATGGATCAGTTGCAATATGAGAAATTAGAATGATTTTAGAAGGTTGTTGAATAATTCAGAGACAAGAGTAATGGATTGTTAATCTCAAATATTTTAACAGGGACCACTATTAAATTACATCATACCACAGGGAAAATATGCAAGTTGTCCATTAGGGTTCTTTCTTCTGATGTATTTTTTTAATCATATATTAGATGTATAAATATATATATATTAATCATACTGCTGGATTATTATTTTTTTTTCAGGGATTTGGAAATGACTAGATTTGATTCTTGTTTGGAAATATTGTTGTTTAAATGACGAGAAGTAAATTTTTATATCCAGTATAGGTAAGTGTCAGGTATAATTCATTATATTCAGTTCTGTATAATTATATTTATTTTCATGTATAATATTTCACTGTTCAATGAAGAATAAGTTAGCTTAAAGTTGTCGGGACTGGGTGATAAAAACAACACATACGAAAAAACGATGATTTGGAGAACGAACGATCGAAATTCCACTGTATAACATGGGCCGCAACTCCGTACACTGTACCTCATAGTATAATAATTTAAAATTTAAAACTCAAAACCTAAATGTAAACAAGAATTTCTTTAAAAATTAGTATGATTTTTTGTGTTGAGACAAACTTTTGACTATTTTAGACCAATCAGGTTTATACTTCCTACAAGCTACTCTTAAAACATCATCAACGTAACAATCAGTAAGTCGATTTCTATATACAGTAACCACCACTTATAGTGATCAGTGGTTATACGAATCAATATCGCAAAAACAAATGTATTATTTCCATGTTAAAATTTTCGCTTTAAAGAATCAATCCACCGGTTTTAAGAATCAGTATACACTCTTCGCTTTCCTTTCATTTTTCCAAAAAAGCCACTTAAACCCTGAAAAGACTCAAACTTTTTTTTTTTTTTTTTTTTTTTTTTTTTTTTTTTTAAAAGAAAGAATGATAAGATGGGATGGAATATAGTTGTAAAATTCATCCCTTTCTTTGTTACACATAACATAATAGTTTCCCTTAAACGCTTTAGCACAACACTGTCCTATTAGCTTGACCTGGGGGTATCTTTACCTGTCTGGGTCTGTTTTCTCTTTTCTCCACTGACAAACAAAAATAGGGACTCTTTTTTTCCCACATCCTGGTTGTGGCTTCCTGGACCCTAAAACACATAAATCTTCGGTGAAGTGTCTACTATCACTTAGGCAAACATGACATTAGTAGATTCAGCATGTTATCAAACCGTGAAACGTAAGCTAGTAGGTGAATCTTCATCTGAGACTATTAGTATTGAAAGAGGTATAAACAGCCTCCTGAAAACTTTGTCAAACTCGCGTCTAACATTCTTAATTGGGACTGAATTAAGGTGAATGACAGGACCATCAATAAGCTCAAAAGAACACAAACAGATGGTGAAGTGGAATGCACCTTTGAAAATGACCAATAATAAGTGATGTGGACACATCATTTATAATGATTAGCAAAGGCCGTTAGCAGTATTCAACAAAGCGAAAAGCCAACGGCGGTGAAATTGCCTTAGGTGCCGTACCAAGGAACTGGAAGACGGGGGTCCGAGATGTGGAAAGATCTAGATTGTTCCAGAAAGACAGACAGAAAAAGGGATAAATAGAGGAGACTGGAGAAAAAGATAGACTAGACTTTTGGCATAAATGACGCGAGTGAGGGGCAGAATGAAGAGACAGGGTCTCTATATCAAACTGATTTATGAACTCTGTGCCCCTTAGTCGATGTATAATGGTTCTAAGGAACGAAATGAATGTATATATTAACCGATGTAAATAGTGCATAATAAACAAGATGTAAATAAGAGCCATTTCTCCAGTTATGAATAACTCTATGAGACATTTATTTAACGGATCACGATGATCGAGGTTAACAAACTTCATTACGCCAAACTACCATAGAAAACTTTTTCTTGCTCCCATCCTATAGTTGAAATGTTAAAACTGTTAAGCAGGTATGTTGTAACTTGTAACAGATATTTGATTTTTTTCTTCTCTTACTATAATCATGTGTATCTACTTATATGTCTAGAAATTAAGTTGTATTTTTAAATTATAAAAAATAATTTTAATAAAAGATAATTAACGTAAATTAAAAGAGTATTTTATGGTAAATTATCTAATATATGTATATATATAGGTGTGTGTGTGCCTGTCCAAAAACCTAAATTTCGGCTATAAGAATCAAAAACCATAATAACAAACGTGATTCTTGTAAGTGGAAATCACTGTACTTTCATAGTCTATTTCATTTTAGAATAGGATGATTCACAAAGTTATGTTAATGCGAGCAAAGTGAGTAGCAGGTGGCACATTTTGTACAGTTTTGTATTTTTCAGGCATTAATTTCTAAAAATTATGCTTACAAAAGCACCTGCCTGATAATGAGTATTTCAGGCCTCGCATAAAAGCTTGTTGGCCCACAGTTTGAGTACCTCTGGTCTAGACCAACTATGTGACCTAGTATCTTTTATTGTTAGTATATTTGTAATATCATGGATTTATATCACAAATATCATTATAACTCTAAATACATTTAAAATTTTTAACAATTTCATTCTAAATCCTTGATTAGAAATGGGATGCAGAACCACACATATTATCACTCTCTCTGTATTGACACTTTGATAGTCTAAATAACTGAAACTAAATTAAAATTTATGCATATCCTTCCATACACATATACAGTGGAACCTCAATCGATCGTTTTCCTGTATGTGTCATTTACTTCTTTCAGTTCCGATGATAATATTTCTCCCACATATACCATTCAGTGCAAAAGGTCCCTTGAAAGACTATAGATTGAAGTGCCACTGTATATATACGATAACTACAAAAGAATATTTAAACCGGAACTGCTGAATATGTCAAAATATGTACACCCTGAGCATATTCAATATACACAGTTACTTAAGTCATAGTTTTCATTCATGTGAGTTCACTAGTAGAACGATTTGGTACAGCTTTATCATAATTTGTATTTTGATTTTAATTATTGCAAATAAAGATTGTCAGTAATATTAAAGTTTTACTTTGGTAGATACAGAGCAGTGTTAAAAACTTCATTAAAGATTGCTGATTAGTTAACTTTTGGGATCATTCCATCAGTTTTTCTTATCAGTTTCTTATTGTTGTTTATGAAAAGTCATTAAAGTCATTCATTCAAGATTAAATGAAAGCATTTAAGCATCTCTTCAGTGTATTTCATACTAGGTTCTGTTCTTTAGTTATATTTTAAGTTTCTGTCCAGTATAGTAAGAGCCTCAAATATATGTAAATTTTATGTGACATTTGAATGAACTCCATAGAAAAAGGTGTAACTAAACTTTAGAGCTATTACTTTTAGTGCTTTTTAACATAACTAGCCACTGCGTGACCAGCATGGTCGCTTTTAGTTTTATATTTTCTTTTGTAAAACAACTCAACTGAAAGTAGCATATGTAAGAAATGTTACCATTACCTGTCATCATAAATATACATTGTTAAGGGGTATTCTCTATAAGGCTGAATCCAAAACATCATGATTAAAAAATGTGAATATTCATTACTTCAGAACAGAGTTATAGATAAGACTGAGAAATCCAACACCAATGATTTTAAAGATTACATCCCTCTCTGTATGTACTATTTTTCAAAATTAAGATATCTACACTTCATCATCACATGAAATAAGAAATTATTGGGGAAACATTCTTTCACTTAAAACAATGGAGTAAAAATACAGCAAGTGCTAAAATATAGTGTGGATTACATCACTCTCTGTATGTACTATTGTTCCCAATTCAGATATCTACACTTAATCGTATCAAATAATAAATTGTTGGGAAATTTCTTCACTTATAAAATGAAGTAAAAATTAACTATTACTGGCTCTCTGTTGCTATGCCATGGACAGTTAAGCCTAACATCGCGATCATTTATGGTCTCTCTTTCACACCTCTATCTTAATGAATTATTTCATCTTCGCTTTCTTTGTTTAGACTGTTCTGAATTTTCACTTGATCGTGCAGCTCGCTTTCCAGCATTACTAAACATGCGTAAATCCATGTTGACACGTGGTTGCAAATTGCGGACGGCCGCTAATGTTTACATCTAGTAGTTGCAGCCGTTGCCATTCGGAGTGTGGAAATATCGTCGATTTTTGTGCCGCATACCTACGCGTTTTATATATATAGATGCCTCTTAACAAGATTCCACATGATTTTGCTTTCTTAATATCACTCTTTTTCTCCCATTTTACATAGTACAGACATGACTGAGTGGGTTTTCATTTCTTCACCATTTAACAGGTATTGTTTATGAGTGGGAAACATATTCATTACAACAGAGTTCATGACTAAATAGTTTTCTGGACCTTGTTCCAATAAATGCGAAAGAACCAACCATGACTAAATAGTAGTCATTTGTCACTGATGTTGTCACTGTCTAATAGTATCATAAAGGTAATTTGTTTCTGAGAATGCTCGTAAATAGTCTTTTGGTATTCTTCATTTGAATTTCTATTAAAGAACTTAGGTTGTAGGATGACAATTTATGAAATATTAATTTGTACTCCATTAATTTCATACAAAGTAATTTGGGTACTTTCCATTATACTCACCTATCACCAACTAAAATGTTAAAATCACCTATTACATTATAAAGTCACCAATGAAAGAAATAAAAGGAATACAAGAAAATACTCACTTATCACACAACATTCCTATTTTGCGAACTGTGTTAACCTTTTCCGTATGCGTGGGTTGCATGCTGTCCCCAGAAAATACCTTTGAAATACAGACTTAGCTTAACTGTTGTCCCAAATTTTTTCTTAAAAGCTGCAATGGATACAGGATATTGGTACAGCGGTGGTCTTATAATGCTGAGGGTTTCCATAGAAAAAGTTTACTACTGACAAATGGGGGAAAAAAGAAACATCTGCTGCTAATTAGGAAAAATTTTGGATCCTAGGTGTGCAGAATATTATTTGCCACAGTTTGCTTTAATATTGCTGATTGAAATTAGGCTGATACGTTTATTTTTTATATGTAATTAATGAAGATAGGTTATTTTTCCCCCTCATTTTTATTATTTTTTTTTAAGTGAAAATATTTTTTAATGACCCCAGCCCAGATACTTAACAGAACTACCGATTCCGGTTCGGACTGTGAATGTGTGAAAGAAAATTAAAATTATATTCCTGTTTCTCAGTTAGATATAAGTGATAACGGTGATTTGGGTTTGTTCGATCAAGTTTCAGTTCAAGACATTCCACAAAAGCTTTCCAAACTATTAGAAAAAAGGAAGACATTATTTGGTACCCCTAAATCCTAATGATCTCATAGAAAAGCAAATTTTCTCTGTAAGAACTCGAATTCAACAAATCAATAATTTGGGGGTCTTAAAGTACATGAAAAAAAAATTTCAGAAATACTTTTATGAAAATCAGCTGCATATTTTAGTTGAACAAAGTAATATTTACATTGAACAGAAAGAAAAAAATTATGTATACAGATTCTAAAAGTTTTCATTCAGTGTAATAAATTGAAATTAACTAAGTGGAAATTTATAAATTCCCCTCTATTTCTTTATTAATTGTACATATTAGAAAGGACATACATATATATATATATATATATATATATATATATATATATATATATATATATATATATATATATATACGCACACTAGCCAGGCTTCGTCCATCTAGCCGGTCGGTTTAGGGACCCGCTCCCTTCAGCAATCATTGTCAGAGAATGGAAATACTAAAAAACAGCGAATATATTTATTTAAATTTTGTGGACACGCATCCCACGTCCTGCAAACAGTCGCAAGCAGAAGAAAAATCCCCCCCCCCTGTGGGGGGGATTTTAAGAATGTTTGTTAACCCAAATCAATTTCAAAACTAAACACAGTATAAATTACATAGTAAAGAAAGGCATGTGAATTTATAATAAACTCCTCAGAATTCAGCTAGATTTTGCCTTTCATCATTGGAGCAAAAAAAGCTGAAAAGTAAAACATTGAATGTATACATTTATAATAAAGCACTATAAAAAATGGGGGAAATAATTTTCTTGCACCATCAACCTATAATAATTGAAAGATCCCGTAAGAAACATCTGTAATTTGCAGCTCCTTGTGTAAAGAAATTTGGGAAAATTCTCTTGCATGTATCTTCAGTGACCTCCAGCAATGACCAGTCCAACAAAGGGGGTAGGAAGAAGCTAAAAGATTCCCATTTTAAAGAGCATTTTCGAAAAGCAGTTCCCGTAAGCTAAAGGTTTAGAAGAAATAAATGTAATACTGAGTTTTCACATCACATATTTTTTTTTCTTTCGGTTGCATGTGAGAATTTCACTTAATTAAAGAAGTATATATGAGAAGTAGCTACATCAGAATATAAGTTTTTAAATCATCTTTGTTTCACTTTCATGTATATTTCTTGCATACACTTAAATAGAGTTGTTTTGTGAGTAATGCTGAAGCAAAGTGGCTGCATATGCAATTTTTAAGTAGATATTCCAGGATCAAACCCTGGTCTCCGTAAGGATATGAGAACAGCTTTTCAATGCCATCAGTTGTAGGTGATAGGTCGGTAAAATGGGAAAGTACAGTAATTAGTAATTGTAGTTTGAGAAATTATTTATAAAATTCTCTTCAAATTATATTTATACTAATTTTCTGTCTATGACTTTTTGGAACAGAGTGTATTATTTGAAAGTGTAATAACATTTTTCTATTTAACTTCTTTCCAACAGCTGAATGCATCTGTTACATTATGATCAACATTGGAAAAGTCTCAAATTAATCCAGACAATATCCATGCATTTGCCAGAATGAGTTGGATGTTTAAACGGGACAGCCCTCTTCGTTCTAGTTTGCGAAGGAAGTATTCATTCACTTTGCCACCTAAATTGCCAGAGGGGGCGTGTTTGGAAGTATTTCGAACTCACTGGCAACAGGCATTTGCTATAATTGACAAAAATGGGTATGTAACTGTTAATGTTATAATGAAGTGTTATCAAATGTTTCAAAGTAGACCTAAAATTCTGGTTGTCTGGTTGCCTCGGAAGTCCAGATTAAAAATTTTAAAATGTCTGTTTAAGAATTTGTGCATTCTTAATCAAGTTCAGTAAATTTAAGTTACTTATGATTTCATTTATATATTTACAAGTGTAAATTATAATTATATATTTTATTTTTTAAGGTTAAAATATTTGCCTTCTCTCTTGAAAATTTCAAAATGCATAATGTACTAAATATAATGAGCAATAAAACTTCAATTCACACACATACACATGTTGTAGAGAATGTGACCAGAAAAGCTTTGCTTTATACATGCAGAATATTTGAAATCAATTAGGATAGATAAATTATCAAATTTTTCAAAAATAAATCAATACTTTAATAAGATATTTACATTCAGCAGTTGACTCAGCTTTAATCTTTGATGACTTCAGAAAAGTGCTCCATTGCAAAATCCTTAAAAATTGTCCACATCTACCAAATCATTGTTGCTATTTTTCCTTGTAAAGACATGTAAAAGGTCCCTAACAGTTACTATAACAGTATGACTAAATTTATTTCATTGAGACATTTTTTGTGGGGTCATATACTGCATCAATTATATAATGTAAATTGTTTTCAAACATGAATTTGAAGAGGTGCAGAAAAAAAATACAGAAGGTCGTTCGCACTTTATAGATACGATTTTGATAGTTAAGTTTTATATATATATGCCATATTTTTTCTGGGCGATTTGCTTCTATCTGTTGACGATAGCTCTAGCTCAAATTTTACACAAAAGTCAACTTTTTCTTAGTACTGTCATGTCAGTTTTACTACATTCCTCTTGGAAAGTTTTCCAAAGTCTGTTCAGTGTTCTTGGATGCCATTTTCCTAAGGCTCGTCTTAATAAACCAAAAGCACAAAAGTTCATTGGAGAAGCTTCAGGTGATTTTACAGGTATTTCATTAAATGGGATATACTTTATTTCTGTTTCTGATTCTTTCTTTGCTAAATAAGTGGCAGTTGCTTTAGACATGTGACTAGAGGCTTTGTCCATAGGAAGCTCAACTTCATCAATGTCCTTTCCAATTAAGGCTGGAATTTCTTTTTCGAAAATTCGTTCTAAAATATTCTGCTGATAGTAGAGTGAATTAATTTTGGCTTTACTTGAGACTTTTTTAATTTGGCGTTGTAACAAATTCCTGCAACTATCATGAATGCCTTTAGGAACTTTTCTGTACACTGATGAAGCCATTTCATACAGTCATTCCCATCAGTTGAGATAGGAAATTTATCTTTTTTTATTATAGTCACTTAAATACACCCATGCCTCATTGAATGTTACCACAAATTTCCATTTTTCAGCAGCTGGGTGTTTTTCATATAATTTTCTATGAGTTGTTTTTCTTTCAGCAATATGCTTTGGCAAAAGCAGATGAACTTAAGGTTTAAACATCTTTTTTAACTTCAAATCTTTATGAATGATTTTACTTACAGTGCCAGAAGACATTCCTAGTTCCGATGCAATGGATCTTTGAGTCGGTGTATTTTCTTTTAAGATCAGAGACTTCACTTTCTTGATATTTGCCTGCATTCAAACAGTCTTAGGATGAGGTTTTGTGGTCATTCCATTTTTACTTTCAGTTAGACTTTTTTTCTTTTCAGATTTAATATATTATAAATAACTTTCTTTTTAATGCCATAACCATGATTTTTACACCACTTTATAATTTGTTGATAAGAATATTTCTCCTCAGAAAGTGCAGTTACGTAACCTTCAAGCCATCTATCAATTTTAGGATCCATTTTCAAAATAAATCTTTCATTTTACATTTCAATCAAAATAAAACAGTAGCAGACTATTATCTGAAATTGCCAAATTTTTATCTCAAAACGCAAACAACAAAAATAAATTACAAAATTGTTTCCACTTTATGTGCGAATAACCTTCTGTATACTAAGACTTGTTCATTTCTTTTAGTTTTCTGTTGTCTTTAAAAAATTGCAATAATTTAAAATTATAAAGAAATAAAACCAAAAAATTTTGTTAGAAAAGGTTTAAAAATAAATTGTAGCAGCAGAACCTAAACATTTATTATATTCTCAGTGCAACATGCTTTTTTTTCTTTAACTACTTTGCTTGAACACAGCTTTAGCAAACAGTCTGGTAAAATTTTGCTGTGTCCAGGCATGCTTTAAATTTCTGGTACTTTCTTCAGTTGTTGAAATTTTTATTTTAAATCATAATTTCATCATCTTGGCAAAAGATGGTTGTGAAACACGTGTCATCTGAACTTCTATTTAGATTTGCCTCCAGCAAGAAAATATAATGAACCGAGATTGCATCTTTTCAAAAAAGATTATTTTTTATTAAAAATGATAGAAAATATGAGTAAGATAATACATACACCATTTTGTAAGATTATTTGAAACTTTATTATATCTGTTCAGTGTTCTTGGATGCCATTTTATCTTGTTGGGAATCATGCAAAAGATTCCATTGAAAAATTAAAAAAGGAGTGAAATTGTGCAGGAGCGCTCTATAGAAATGAAGCCAAAAATATTTATAAAAACTACTTATTAAATCTAACTAAAAAATAGGTGAAGAATACTAAGGTATGTGTGTGGAGGTGAGGTAAAAAATCACTGAAACATTATTAAACTTGAAATGGTTTAATTATCCGTTCATAACAAAATAATAGTAAAATATAAAACAGTTACGGGAGTCGTGCTTAGAATTAAAATATAGCGAACTTTGAAGAACGGCTGGCGTTTCCTCTTATCGGAACAGGCGCGGCATCTTCATTCTGTTAGTCCTGGACGGTCTAGTATGTTCTGATACTGTGAAGTTAGCAGAGTAAAGGTGCAGCAGAGCATGTAGAGTTGAAGATAATTGTGAAGCAATGATGACAAGTTCGTTTAAAATAAATTAATTTATTAAAAGGCATATCTGGCAAAAGATTAACGAAAAAAATACAGTATTCAGCACAAAGCCTTACATGCTTAAAAATAAATTAGATGCAAAATTCATTTACTACTTGTAAATCATATAAAGGTTTCGCATTCCTATTAATTTATTATGCTATGTTGCCTAACTACAAGCGATACTACTATCACCCTAAATAAGACTAAACGGATGAGGAAGAGACGAGCTACATAACTATCGGCTCGGCAGCATGCACGGCAAAAGCCAGACTACCCGCGCTCTATTGAGCTCAACTGCCCAACTGAAGAACCGCACGACCGCTAGAGCTTTGCTCCGATCCGTACCTCTTATACCTCTCTCGGCGAAGATCTGCATTCTTCTTCTTCTAACAGGTGCTTGCTGATTGGTTTGGACAGCAAACATCACGGCTGCGTATTTGCATATGCCGAAGACGCTGCCTTCCAGCAAAAATACGTGAAACTTCTATTCCGAACTACGGATGAAAACTACGTCATAGTCTCGCGTCCGCTATGCCTTCCGGTTCGAGAAGCTGATGCAAAAAAAGATTTTCAGTTGAGTGACGAAGGCGTCTATTTTACTAACACATTCCTCCATTGGCGGCGATTCCGGCCTCAGCAGGGAACGGCACTTGAAACGGCAGAATCAGATTGACGAAAGTCTTGAAAAGCCTTCCTTATATTCACGGCGGCTGGCACGAACGTCCAATTACAGATCGGGTGAAGTGCGCATGTGCTGATAATATTTGCATGTACGATATTTGCATACATTTACATTTCGCATTTTACATAAAATTTAAATACTGATTCGACGCGATTCCTGTTAAATTCCGTTATGGAAGGCAAATATTTTTAAAGTTAAAATAATAAGATTGTAAAGGAAAATGATAGGGTGAGTGAATCGTAAGGACGATTCACGTAGGCGTTTAACCGATAAGAATTGTTTACAGTACGGCACGGAGCGGCGCCGGAAAGCTTTAAGCACATGGGGTGAACAGGTAAGGAAATGATTAAAAAAAAATTATTTTTTTGAAAATATTCCTAACATATCTATTTCATTATTCACCTCCAAGATAATTTTCTGAAGCTGCTCCCACCATGCTTATTGGCTATTATGTCTTTTACCAGTTCTGACTGAGGCATCCAGGTGTGACAATTTTGATGATATCCATTTATTACCTGTTTTGCTATTATACGATCATTTAGAATTTGTGTCTGTTGAGATTATTAACTAGGGAAAACTGCGCAAGCAGAAGTGAAATTTCATTACAGAATCTGTGGTATAGAAGATTATAATGTTAGCAATAATATTCATGTATCAAATAGCATCATATGTGTTGCTTCATCTGAGATGTAAAGAGTATTTTATCTTATTGAACGTAATAACATTTCAGCATCAGGTTGATCAACACCTGAGGAAAGTTTTAAAAATGCTTCTTTTCAAATTTCTGGATAGACTCAAAGTAGTGAATGTATGACTGTTAGAAATAGTGTACTCAATAATGAATATTTTGTGGAAAATTAAAAGATGAGAAAACCCTTAAAAATGAATGTTTTAATATAATTTATTATGTAATAAAAATAATTACGAAATCATTTTAAGTGCTGTAAGCTTTTATTGCAGCAAATTGCTCAATTGCATCTCTATAATTTATTGTTATAGATAGCATAAAAATTTGTTATTTTTAAAAGGAAATGCCTATTTCACTTCAGTGCCTGAGGCTGCTAGCTAGGCAACGATTAACTAATTTCCTGTGCTTTTCATAAGAAAGTCATGTGCAAATGGCATGAAATCCCTCTGTTGGCTGCTTTTAATTGTAGGTCTCAGTCTACTGAACCAACTAGCTCCTTCTCCCCATGAAAATGATAAACTAGTGCAGTGGTTCCCAACCTTTTTCACCTTTCCTTATCGGAATACCTCCATGGTGGAGTAAGAAACCTTATTTGTATCGTATCCCTTCCTTATGTAACCATCAAATATTGCAAATATGCTTTTTTGAAGATACACATTGATTATTGATAAACAATTTGTGTTCTGATTTGAAAATGGTTGACAAAATATAAGCACTTTGTAGCAAAACAGTTATTTATTTAACAATAGATATGCAACGAGTTGTTTCATACTCACTAACAAGTGTTCCTAGGTGAAGATAAAAACTACAGTTATAATAGTACACAAAAACCATTTTAATTTTTGAGGCAAAAAAATTCATACATGTTGGGATACTCCCCACACTGTCTTCCCAATTTGGAAGTTATAAGTTTATGTTTTTCCCGTACAGCGAGTGATGTGCATGCTTCGGGTATGACGTGATGAAACGGTTTCTTTGCGATCGCAAGTTGCGATGTTCGGACGTCATTCCTGGACGCTGGTTGCGATGTTTTAATTTAACATTTCTTTTTCCGGTGTTTATATGTTTTTATAATATTTGTTATTGTATGTGTAGTAATTTTTGTTATTTATTATAAGTGAAGTATTACTTTTCGTGACAATTATTTTGATGTTAATTTGGCGTAAATTTTCCTGAATATGCAAATCGGCCAGATACCCACGTGGTTTGTATGTATAAAACGTGCTGGCTTTACTTAGCTCTCGCCGAGGTCAGTCGGAGCATTGTATTAGACCGAATGCTATCGCCAACGCTAAATGTTAGCTCGAGTTTAATTTGTGTTTATAAATAAACCTACGTTTCCTGATTTTAAAGTACTGCTTCTTATTTTATTCCTGCTTCAGCCCACTGCTACATTCTACTATATATATATATTTACCATATGTTTTCTATGGCTTTTAATCAAGTTCAACAATACAGCTTTGATATAATTCCAGTTAAGAAAATTGTTATCACAATCTATCAATATGGCATTTTTTAAGTAAGTTTTAGGATTGAGTGGTGTATTGTGTTTGATATAAATTTTGTGTTTGACCCTAGGTGTTGGCAAAATCCTCCTACGGCAGATGATGTTACGAGTGTGATTAATAATCTTGACCAGATGATCACACTTCTACTGCAGGAAGCACAGCAGTCAACTACCTGCCTATTGAATGGCACCTCCAATACAGATCCAGAGCCTACAGGACCACTCCTCAGTTACCTTCTGATGGAAGGATGTTTAGACAAGTTGCTATCCTGGTCAATACGCACTGGAGAGTTTGCAAATATTTTAAAACTAGAACAGTTAAAATTTTATGAGGTTTGTTCACTTTTTCAAATCTCTTACACAATTTTGGGAAACTACCATTTTACCAATTAACACCAATACAATGCGACCACAAAAACTTATTAATCCCTTATATACACTGTAACATACATATGATGAACCAATCAATCAAATTTGAAAGTATATACAGTCGAACCTCCATATATCGAACTTCCACATATCGAAATTTTCTATATATCGAACTCTTAGCAAATCTCCATGTTCATTACATAGAAAAATTGTTTCTACATATCGAAAAAATCTCTATATATCGCAATTTTTATAAGACAAATTGGGAGATTTTATTCCACTTTAGAACAAAATCTCTCAATTTTTGGCATTTGAAACAATATGTCATGGACTTCAATTCACGGAAAATGTCCCTGATTAAGTTTTAAGTGGACTGAATAAATAAAAAATGTAACTGTGATCATTGTAACCACTGTCTGGATTATTATTTTTTAAAGGTATGTAATACTCAATAAATCTTTCATATTAATTCATTTTTTAGTTATTAACTTTCATTTAATGGGATTCGCATATAAATTAGAAATGGAGTTTCATATACGAAAATTAGCTTAAATTTTTTTAGGAGAATTATGATAAAACTCAGCTTAATTCTATATATCGAATTTTTTTCCGGCAATGTGCTACTTCGATATATGGAGGTTCAACTGTATATATAAAAAAAATTTGCTATTAAAAAAGGTAAAATAAAAAATAAATTGAATTGGGAATTTTTTCTTTTAAAATAAAATATTTTTTTTGGGCCCCCCCCCCCCCCCCCCCCCCCCAACATTCAGGAGCCCCTAGGTCCGGGCCTAATGGAAAATCAGGGCCTGACTCTTACAACTTTCACTCAGAAAAAAACGCTTAGGTTCCATATCCTATGAGAGAATATATGATATTATAAGAGTTCCATATCCTATGCTGCATATTTTGAAGATTTTCAATGTTAATATTACTAATAATATTTTTTAAGTCAAAAATCAGCAAAATAAACAGATAATACCAAAAGTGTTAAAAATTTAGCAAATAAAACTTTAAAATAAATGTTAATTTTTTTTTAATCCATGGGTAATGACTTCTTTTTTTAAGTTTATATTGGAAACCAAAAGCACTTTTTAAAAAGTATTAACAACATCAACAAAAAACAGTTTATTTTAAAAAAAGAATTGCACCAATCAACCTTTAATGACTTATCAACAAAATTGCAATCGTTCTTTGAAAGATTCTATTGAGCTTTACACCCACTCATAGTAAAAAGCAAGAGAAAAAAAATTGAGTTGAAATAACATCGAAAAAAATACCATAAGATTTGCGAGAATTTTACTCCCATTTTTACGGCAAAATTAAAAAGTGAAATAACACTGATAATAAGAATACATTTATTACCAACCTTTGCACCCCCCAAAAAATTTTAAGGATATGGGACTCTTCCCAAAACTTGCAACTAAATCTAAAATAAATTTTCCATAGTAGCATGAACAGTAATAATTTTTGTTTTAGTAAAGCAGTTAAATGGTGTCGTTAGGGGTGTTTACGACTGAATCATTTTTATCCTTTTTGTTTGAAATTATTGTTGAAATGCATTTTGAATCCTTGATGCTAGAGGAATGTTATTAATTTGTGTTGTTTTTTAGATTTTAGTAACCAATTGCCACCAAGACCTTCTGTTTCACAAGCCAGTTGTGCAGCCACTGTTACGACTTTTAGCCTCTTGCGGAGACTGTGCTCCGGTCGAGGTTGAAAAGCGCTTAATCATCCTGCTAAACACATTGTGTGTTTGCCTCACACAATTCCCAGATTTATTGCAAGTATTTTTTGGGGCAAGCTCTGACCATGGATCCACAAGGTCAGAAAAACGTGACATGTATGTTGTTTGCATGGGTTTGTTATTTTAGCTTATTTTAAGTTTGTTTTCACACCTTCCTTTTAATATGTCAAAATTATATTTTATAGTTGTATTTTGTTACTTTCGAATGTATTTTGTATGTTTTTACTTTCTGGGCCTGTGTGGAAATTTAATAGGAATGAGCTTTCTTCGAATGTAAGATATTAAAATAAATGTTTGTATTCTGCTAAGTTTATACTCTAAAAACCAATCATTGTCTATGTATAAGAATTCCTCTAAAGTAATAATGAAATCATATATAGAACAAGAGTGGCCAAACTGCAGCTCTTTGTAACTTTTGCTTCAATAATCCATTCTTCAAGTAATTTATACAAGAATGGCTTATAAATTGCTCTCCGTTGTACTAGTCAGAACAAAAAACTGAAAAATGATTTGTACTTTTTTAAACGTTTGTGCTAGAATTTTAATACTGTTTATCTTGGCCGCCCATGATCTATGCCATAGCTGGGATTGCTCTGACAAATAACAAAAGATTGAGTTATTTAAAGGTTACAAATATTATATTTAATTAAGTTTTTTTAATTTTTATATATATATAACAAGTACGAAAAATTATAGGTTTTAATATTAAGACTTTTTATTTTTTTTCCAAAGCAACATGCATATCATTAGAATTCTGATTTGAATTTTTTTTGGAGAGTTCAGCCTTAAATCACTCAGTATTTTGTATGCTTTATAATTAAACCAGTAATATGTGACCAAACTTAGAGAAAATTATTGGATAATATATTTAACCAGCAGTTCCTTCTCATGCATGAAAACTCATTAATATACAGATTCCTTTCATGCTAGTTAAGTGGAACTTTTTTTTATGTTTGTGTGCATGCAATTTTTCATTATTGTATTTTAATGATGCTTGCTCTTGTTAAATTTTGACGCTATCAATTTCCTTTATTCGTGCATATAATGAACTAAATGATATTGTTCTTGGAAACTTTTTATTATGATGATAATGAAAATAAGGCTCATTTAATTTTTCAATAGCCTCTATGTTACACACAGGGGGTTTATATGTATATAATATGGGAAAACATCCAATTTTTCAATATTTTGCCATCTCTTAGAAGTGGCATTCTAAAATGCCTACTTTTTCTTTCGTTTAATTTCTGGTTCTGTTAACAATTAACGATTGGCTGAATGCTACCTCAGGTCTTTCAGAAGTCATTAAGAACTCCTTATTTTTGATTTCTGAAAATTTACCTTTTAATTTGGTCTCGACAATAAATGCGTACTCTTTTTATGAAAATACGTAGTATTTCATTCACCTGTATTTGTGAGTGATGACTCCAAATACAAGTTTCTTTTTCTTTTTTAACAAACAGTCACTTAGGACTACAGTAAGTTCAGCAGATTTGACATAACACACACACAGGAACAATAACAGAGGTCTAACTGAGAAATTAATGAATCTAAACTTACGAAACTCAGCAAATTTGACACAACACACACACAGGAACAATAACAGAGGTCTAACTGAGAAATTAATGAATCTAAACTTAAGAAACTCAGCAAATTTGACATAACACGCACACAGGAACAATAACAGAGGTCTAACTGAGAAATTAAGGAATCTAAACTTATGAAACTCAGCAAATTCAACACAACACATGCACAGGAACAATAACAGAGGTCTAACTGAGAAATTAATGAATCTAAATTTAAGAAACTCAGCAAATTTGACACAACACACACACAGGAACAATAACAGAGGTCTAACTGAGAAATTAAGGAATCTAAACTTAAGAAACCAAGTTGGCACCTTTGACGACATCCAGAACTCGAAAACCACGCCACCTAGGTGAAATCTGACACCCTAAATGTCATCAAATGTGTCGTCAAGCTCACCGACATTATTAAAGTCTAATGTTTAATGGCAGTCACAAAATAAACAAATGAAAGGAGAGGGGATTTTGATAATAGTTTTGTTTTGATTTTCAGGTTTCTTATTTTCTCTCTCCTTATTCCATTTGTCCATCGGGAAGGTGCCATCGGGCAGCAAGCGAGAGATGCCTTGCTCCTGTGCATGGCTCTGTCAAGGCGAAATGAGAGCATTGGTGTCTATATAGCAGAGCATTCCAATTTTTGCCCAGTATGTATTTATTTTTCTATGTTTGCAGTTATTTCATGATGTTGAGGAGTATATGGAGCTAAATCTTTATACTAACTGAAAACATTCAAATTAAATACAACGGTCAATGTATGCAATTAATGCCAAAAAATATATTATATATATAATAGCCGTTGTCTCTGTATAAACACTTCCTGGCTGTACCCATCTTTCAATTGAAGCCCTGAGTAAACAAACAGCCGGTTAGGCTTAATTTCAATTTCAGATGGGGATCAGAATTTTTCTTACCTAAAAACTAATATCTTCTCCATCAAATCACGTTTGTTCAGCCTATTTTTCTATAAAACATTCAGAACAAAAAAAAATTAGATGTTTTTAGCTGTATATTTAACAGTTTTTAAAAATCTGTTTATTTTTGCGATGAATTCTGAAAGTAAACAAACTTGAATGTGAATGAATCAAGTATTCATATCGCGTAGTGAGCTGTAAAAAACTGGATGGCAGTCTACTACTCCAATTGCATGAAAAACTAAATAAATAAAAAATAATGAAAGGGTTTGCTTTTACAAGGTGTGGATTAAATGAAATATTGTTAGATAATTCGGGATAGTTTTTAACTTTCATATACTTTTTCCATTATGACGTCATTATTAGTATTATGACGTCAAAATGACGGGTTACCTTCTAGTATATATATATTTATAATAAATGCGACAATCAATGTATACAATTGATGTAATATATATATATATATATATATATATAAAAATCGTAAGGGATATTTATTTTTTTTTTGGATAATATCCAATTGTCTGCTGCATTAGAAAGAAAAAGAACATTTTTTTGTCTATTTAGTTGTTATGCACGTGACGATACATTTATTTAAAGTACCAGAAAAGAAATCACGTGATCGGCATTTAATAAATTAAATTCTAAAAATGAATCTTTAAAAATTCACCAAAAATCAGAAAACCGAGGTAAAAGTTCGAAAAAGATCTCATTTTTAAGGAATTTTTAGGATCTTTCTCGCGATATAAATTTTATAGCCCTCGAATTATTATTTTAAATACAAACTTAAAAAAAGTTACTAAAACAGCTTAAAAATTTAATTTTAAAAAAATCCAAGAAGAATTTTTCAACAATCTCTCTTAAACTATAAGCAGAATCGCCATGCAAAATTTCAGCCCTTTAGGTCCAGTGGTTTGGTCTGTGCATTGTATGTCAGTCAGTCAGTTACGGAACTGTTTTATATATATAGATTTCTGTTTGCTCTCTATGTTTGAAACTTTTATTAGTGCATTTATTACATAATGTTGAAGAGTATATGTAGCTAAATCTTTAATTATATAATTATATAAAAAAATATTTTTAATTTTCTTTCGATTTCCACTCCATTATCATTAGTACTCAATGATTTTATAGATTTATGAAGTTTAAAAATAAGTGTCTAAATATAGAATTTCACTAACTATCCTAATGTCAAAAGTCACATCTCAAGAATAGTTTTTCTTTTCAAAGTAAAATTTATATCGTGCCATTGTTTTATTCCTAATGACAGAACCACTGGGAATAAAAATTTCCTATAATTTTAGTAGTCTTTCATATTTCTAAAATACTAAAACACCCATGAAAGAATATATATATATACAGTAACCACCGCTTATAGTCATCAGTGGTTATAAGAATCAACCGTTTATAAGAATCAATATCGCGAAAACAAAAACAAATGTATTATTTCCATGTTAAAATTTCCGCTTTAAAGAATCAATCCACCGGTTTTAAGAATCAGCTTACACTCTTTGCTTTCCTTTCATTTTTCAAAAAAAGCCACTTAAACTCTCAAAAGGCACGAAGTTCTTTATTTTTTTTTGTTAAAGAAAGACTGATAAGATGGGATGGAATACAGTCGTAAAATGCATCCCTTTCTTTGTTAGACATAACATAATAGTTTCCCCTTAAACGCTTTACCACAACACTGTCATATTAGCTTGACCCGGGGGCATCTTTGTATGTCCGGGTCCAATCTCTTTTTTTCTACCTCCCACACCCTAGTTGTGGCTTCCTGCACCTTGAAACATATAAATCTTCGTCGAAGTGTCCACTATCACTTAGGCAAACATGACATTAGTAGTTTCAGCATGTTATCAAACCGTAAAACGTAGGCTAGAAGGTGAATCTTCGTCTGAGACTATTGGCATTGAAAAAGGTATAAACAGCCTCCTGAAAATTTTCATTACGTCAAACTAGCATAGAAAACTTTTTCTTGCTCCCTTCCTGTAGTTGAAATGTTAAAACTGTTAAGCAGGTTTGTTGTAACAAATATTGGAATTTTTTCTTCTCTTACTATAATTACGTGTATCTACTTATAGGTCTAGAAACTAAGTTGTATTTTTAAAATTATAAAAAATAATTTTAATAAAAGATAATTAACGTAAATTAAAGAGTATTTTATGATAAATTATCTAATATATGTATATATAGGTGTGTGTGTATGTGTCTGTCCAAAAACCTAAATTTCGGCTATAAGAATCAACCGCTTATAAGAATCAAAATCAGTGATAACAAATGTGATTCTTATAAGCGGAAATCACTGTATATATGTAGGTGGATAGATAGATACTCACTCCACTTAAAATTTAAAAAAAGGGAGAAGAGGAATAGATATGTATTTTATCTTCTTTTCAACAGAGATTAAAGAAAAGAAAAGCAGGAAAAATGTTGAAACCCTCTATACATAGTTATTCGCTCAGATTATTCTCATAATATCTATATATATTAAACAGTTCCGTAACTGACTCATTCATTCACTGACTGACTGACATATAACGCCCAGACCAAACCGCTGGACCTAAAGTGCTGAAATTTTGCATGGCGATTCTTCTAATAGTGTAGTGGTGCACTAAGAAAGATTTTTCAAAAATTCTTCTTAGATTTTTTTTAATTAAATTTTTTAGCTGTTTTTGTAACTTTTTTTACGTTTGCATTTAAAATAATACATTGAGGGTTATAAAATTTATATCGCGAGAAAGATCCTAAAAATTCCTTCAAAATGAAATTTTTTTCGAAATTTTACCTCCATTTCCTGATTTTTGGTGAATTTTTAAAGATTAATTTTTAGAATTTAATTTATTAAATGCCGATCACGTGATTTCTTTTTCTGGTACTTTCGATAAATTTATCGTCGCGTGCGTAACAACTAAATAGACAAAAAAATATTTTTTTCTCTTTCTAATGCAGCAGACGATTGGATATTATCCAAAAAAATGCATATCCCTTACGATTTTTTTATAAATATATATATAGAGAGAGAGAGATAGATATATATTTTACATCAATTGTATACATTGATCATCGCATTTATTATAAATATATATATTTATTTCTTTTGGCATTAATTGCATACGTTGACCGTTGTATTTAATTTGAATCGGGTTTTCAGCTAGTTTATGTATATATATTTGTTATGTCACATACATTAGATGCTAGGAATGAAAAGTTTGTGCAAAATAACTTTTTTAAAGAAAAAGATGAAAAAAGTGTTGATTGTTTGAATAATTTGCAATTATGTGAGTGGCTAACTTTTTGTTTTGTTTTAGGTGCTTGCCACTGGGCTGAGTGGTTTATACTCTCTGTTACCTCGCAAGTTACCTAGTGTAACTGATGATTGGCACCAGTTCACTGCCGAGGACATAGCGGACATGCCAGAACTTGCTATGTTTTTAAACTCTTTAGAGTTTTGTAATGCTGTCATTCAGGTACAAAATGGAAATTCAGTAAATTTCTTTTCACTTTGTTTTTTAGAGCCCTTAAAAAGTGCTGCATTCAAGTTTCTTTCTCTTGGTCCATAAAAATAATTTATTGAAATACAAGAAATTTCATTACAATGCTAATTTAATATCCCTCTCATTACTGACTTTGACACTGTTTACCATATCAAGTGCTGAGAAAGGTATAGATTGCAACTTGCAAAAGTAATTTTGAAATTTAACCGATAATATCGCAAATCTATAAAATTTATATTGCGGGAGATTAACCATAAGGTTGTGAAATATTTTTAATTGTCTAACCTTTGAAAAGAGACAGATTTTAAGGTACTAAAAAATGCTACTACATGTCCTGAAGAACTCCTTATTTTTAATTTCTGAAAATGAGTATGAACCCTGCATAAATGCTTCTGAATGATATACATTATGCAACCTTATTAATCACTCTCTTCAAACTGTCTTTGTACTTTTGGTTTAAATTTTAAAAAATCATAACAAAATTCTTTAAACAATTTTGATTTTAGCTTACTTTTGTTATGTACCTGTTGTATTGTTAACTGTAAGCATTCATTCAATATATAAGTGGCTTTCATAAAATGCTTTCAGAACAAACTTTGTTTCCCCTCATCCATTTTTAAAATCTGTGGAATTGTCTATTTTTCTTATTTCTTTCATACACTGCAAACATTTTTTGCATACATGGTTCATATGCTCCTTAAAAGTCTTTAAGGACTCCTTATTTTCATTTTTTTTTTCTTTTACACAACATTAGTTTTAAAGGACCTGTAAAAAGTTTTTAAAAACTGTTTTTTTTTACATTCAAGATCCTTATTTTTTTTAATTTCTGGCCCTTAAAAAGTACAAAGAATACAAAATACAAGAATTTTCAGTTTATGACAGTTAATAATAGGCTTTGAAAAATGCAAGTTAAGCTCATATGCTAGTCTTTTATTATTATTATCATTATTGTTGTTGCTGTAGATGCAGAACACTTATTAGAAAAAATGATCTCTCACCTCCAAATATATGTGTGTGTTTGTGAGACTGCTAGTGTAAATTTATAAGGTTAAATGCGAGGTAACCTGTAAAATATTATTAATTGTATGAATTTGTAAAGTTTATATTTTTGTAGTAATTATCATTAGGTACTGAAACTATTTTGAAGTGGCTAAATTTGGGGATTTTTAATCATTTTTGAGGTTTCTAAAAATGCTATGGTTGGGAAAATGAATAACTTTTTCTTTGTAGTGTGCTGGACACAAATATGAATGTCAGCAAATTCCTCAGTTGTGTATAGTTGTAAATTTATTAGCTGAATACATGAATTATCTAATATGGCTACTTTAAATACTTGGTTTATCTAAATTGTCATTCTTTAGAGGAGTTGACAGGGTTGAATTTTTTCAAAAGCACCTAGGACAGCTTTCTAAGAGATGGCAAAATTGTCATGCTCATGGTATCATACTTACATTTAAAAGTAGTCTACTTTCAAGTGAACAAAGTCTACTGGAGAGATAGAGGATTTGTTTAATTTGTGGGACCTTAAAGGTTGGATTTGGGACTAATGGTTCCACAGAGATGAGTGGTATTATTTTGTGCTTATACTGTAATGAAATATTCCACAGGTTGCCCATCCACTTGTTCAGGAGCAGTTGATGGAATATTTGTACCAGGGTTTCTTAGTTCCTGTACTGGGTCCTGCTTTGCATCAGGTATTTTGTATTATCATTGGACTTTAAAATATTTTATGTTTATCAATGCATAAATGTTGCTGGTAATGTAACATGAGTTGTATAGATTTTTGGTGCTTTGTGACTAAACTAACTGTACCTCTCTTTACAAAGTTTTCTGTCCTTAAATCTTTCTCGTAGGGCTTATGTTATTAAAAATTATTTCATAGTTTGTTTAATTCTGTTTGTTTTTTTTAAATGAGAAAAAAAATACCTATGTATTAAGTAATTTCTGATTGAGTTTTTGAATTTTAAATATAAAATCATAGTATTAAAGGAAAACATATGGTAGGAAGTAAAATTTGCTTATATTATTTTGAAGAGGGACTAAAATGGCCACTTATAGAAGTATTTCGTTTTAGTCATATTATGAGTGACATTGTTTCTTTTTTTCCCTGTCTCTCGTGAAAATAATTAGTTTTAGTTTTCTGCAAATAATATATTTTAATGATGAATAGGATACATTTGTATCCTCTTTATTTCGATTTAGAAATCTCCCTAGTAATTCTAAGAGTAATCTTTTATTACTCTTAGTGTGATTTTAACTGTTCATTTTTAAAAGGGGAGAAATGAAACATTGAGTTGAGTGTCATTAAATTTCTGTCTACAATTGGTGATACACGTTATGATTTAGGCCCTTTTTTCCATCACAGTTGTTAAGAGATACCCCATTGCATTGTGTAAAATTGGGAGATGATAACATTTATTATACAAAAATGAGGTTTACACATTATAAATGAAAATGTATCAGAATTTGGCCATGTTGTATCCGATCGCAATAAAGTATCAAAACCAGCACTATTTGAAAGGGGAGAAATGACCAACCTGGGGACCTTTGATGAGGCAGCAGGATCGGAAAACCCAATTGAGCAGTTATATTTGCTGAGGAATGTTTAAAAATTATCAATTAAATCTTTTTTCATTTTCATCTACATTATATAAGGTGCATTTTTCATGGGGAAAACCTTTCATAGAACTCAAATGATAATCACTGGGGGTTGCTGTGTTGGCCAGTATATATATATGTTCAATGTTTTTATTTGCTATTAACTTCTTTTATGGAAATCAACCATTCTCCATCTTCACTAGCTTTTACTCTTAGGATAAAAAAAATATTTAATAAACATACATTTCGATTTTCTATCGTCCTTTTTATAATCATTTGTCTTGATTAGAAACAAAAGAAAATTGCCTATAGTGATTAGCCAGCTTTAAATACTGTTTGTTTTTGGAGATATTTGTTAGGATATTTGTTTTGGAGATATTTGTTTTTGGAGATAGTTTGTTTTTGAGATATTGGTGTTCCAAAACACCAACTGGTTATGTCTCAGATTTATAAAATTAAATTCCACAATTATCATCTTATACAGCTGCTCAAAAACGGATTTGTTTTATGGCTTATACAATACGCTAAATCATTGCCTAAAGGAATTATTAAAATTTTTCTTAAAATAAAAATAGTCTCTATTATATGTGTTATAAACTGTGATCTCTAATAGGATTTTCCAGGTGTGATTTTGTGACACATTTGTTATAAGCTCTACAGCCTTGTCATATTTTTAATGAAGTATATTGTAGACAGAAATTTAATACATAAAAATGTTAATAAACACAAACCTGTGATGATTGTTTTTGTTATGAATGGTTGTTTGTATTTTAATTATATTATTCTGTAATCTGATATCGTTGCACCCTGTTTCTCTTTGTGTTGCTGCGGTGTTTTATTGTATGGAAAATCCAAGGATGCAGTTGCTGTGCCTGTCTACAGGCTCGAAAACATGTCAAAGTATTTGGTCAGTACGCAGTTGTTATTCCTCATTCTGGCTTTGGACTTTGTGTGTCACTCTCATCATTAACCAACTCTCTTTCTCTCTTTGTGCATGCCCATCATGTGCACGCCTTAAAAGTTTGCATGAGGGAAAGACTTAATAACATTTCTGTCCTTTACGATCATTGACAGCTAACTTATTACTTTGCTACAAAAACACAGCTATGCAGTACAACTCATTTCAACCCTTTTTCTTCTCATTATTATTTATCATTAATCTGTATGATTTTCACTCAAATAATCTTAATTGATTATGTAAGGCCAAAAAAAGCTAGTCATAACACACTCCATCAAAGCGTGGAATTTTTTTTTTCTCCTTTTTGTGTAGCCACTGGATGTCTGCCCTTCAAAAGTTAGCTCAAAAGTGTATGTATGTTGTAGCAGAGATGAAAATAACTAATAAAAAAATTTCTATCAACTACACTTTTTTTAAAACTCACTATAATTAGTTTTGAGTTCATATTTTTTTTTTCTTTCTCTACAGATAAATGCTTGGGTAACATGGGTTTAAAATTCACCATTTTTAGATGTTCATATAAAATTTTCAAGCAATCATTCATCCTTTTTAGTGTTTTAAATGTTTTACATGACACATTATGAGAAAGAAAATTACATTTTTGATTATTAGGCTCCATACATATGTCTATGATAGAACATTTCACAGTTATATGTTTTATCCAATACTGGTGAAAATGAATATAGTCTAGAATTAAATGGGTGGCCGATGGTGAGTAATGAAAACTGAAAAATAAATGGACCTACAAAAGATTGCATAATGAAAAAGAATTGAAAACTATGTAGTAAATTGGAAATATTTTTAGAACCTTTTATTTTATCAAAAGTTACGAAGTAATTCATAAATGAAAAATGGGCACTAGATTCACAGTTTATATGTGTATTATTGATAGCAATTTATATGTTATATATTTCTATATAACACATATAAATTGCTATCAATATATTTAATATGTATTTACTTATTTATATATTTGAAATCACAATTTTGTAGCACTGTATATTATGAATGCAAAATGATGTTTATCCATCAATAAGAAAGTTGCAGCTATTAACCCATTAACCGCTGGTGTTGCGTTGACGCAACGGTCAAAATAAATGCGTATAAAAATTTATCTATCAAATGATTTTTATATTAACATTAGTTTTTGAGTAGGGTTAATAATCGAATAGAAAAATATTTGCCTTCAACTCTTCTTTTAATTTAATAACGAGTTCCAAACTTAGACAGTTAGTTAAGCATTTTTGAACGAGAACTTTCTCCTAGTCTTTTTCGCAGAAGAAATATAGGGAGACAATCGTCAGCTTTAGGGGTGATCTATTTTTAGCCAAGGTCAAAGTTTATCAGAACATTCCCTCAATCGGTTGCTTTTGTTTGGGTGGGGGAGGAAGAGAAAACAGGTGTTGTGTTTGCGGGAAAAGGGTAGTTCCCTTATTCACATGTGGTCATTTGACTCCGTGGAACTTTTCCCCATTTTGTGCTTATAGAAATGCCTAAAACTAGATACTTTACGTTTAAAGAAGCTCTTCAAAGAATTTTCTATGAAGATTCAGATAATGATGACGAGAATGAAACTCATGTTGTTATTCTACCAGAAACAGCAGAAGCTAGTGATGAAGATGAAGGAAATGATAATATTTTGAATAATGGCGATGATGATTTACTCTGCGATACTGCTGTCAAAATTGAAGTGTGAGTAAAAAAGAAGTTTTTCCCTCATAAAAGCAGTACAAGTCTTTCGAAAAAATTTTAAAAAAACAAAAACTGAAGATTTGAAATGGATAAAAAAGGAACCATTGAATATGTCTCAACCGAAAAATGAAGGAAAAGATCAAATTGGAACTATGAAAAATATATTACCGGATAAAACTAGTGCAGAGATTTTTGATCTTCTCTTTGGCTCAGGTTTTTTTTTCCCTTCTCGTCAAATAGACAAACTCGTGTGCCCAACAAAAGAATCGCCCCCTTTTTATCATCTGAAGCCTACATGAGACGGTTCATTGGAATATTGTTGCCGACGGGATATTATTCTTTACCTCAGGAAGAAATTTACTGGTCTCTTGATAAGGACATTTTTGTTCCTATTTTGCGAGAATCGATGCCACGTTTTCAGTACAGGAGCATGAAGCAGAATTTGCATTTGGCTGATAACAGTCGAATCGATAGCAAAAATAAATTATATAAGGTGAGACCTACCTAAACGTGCTACATAGAAAGTTTCAACAATTTGGTTTGGATACGATTAGGGAAACCGCATTCAAATGTACCCATTTCAATCGGTGAAATGTGTTCGAAAGAAAGAGACGAGTTATTTCAATTTTCAGTTCGAAGGAGAAAACAAGATAATTGTTGTCCGATGGAACCACAACTGTGTTGTGACTCTTGGTTCAACGTTTGAAAAAATTGCTCCTGTAAAAAAATTTTCCCGTTATTCAAGGACGCAAAAAAAAAAGTGTTTGTCCCTCAACCATATCTTATTGAACAGTACAATGACAAAATGAGAGGAGTCGATTTATGAGACAATTTAGTATCGAATTACAGAATAAGAATTCATGAGAAAAATAGTAGTGGCCAATATTTACCAACTACATTGATGTAACCTTGAAAAATGCGTGTAAAATATCAAGATTGTCTCCTGAAAATAGTCTTATCTTAGACGCGAAGTTGTATTGTCACTTTTCCAAACACTTTTTTAAGTGAAGAGTTAGCAGGAAATAGATTAGCAACAGGAATGACTAGTAAGCTCAGCATACAAAAGCCATTACGTGGAGTACGTGGACATTTTATTGACAAGTCTGAAGACTGCGTAGTAAACAATGCCATAGCCAGACAATTTATCCATGCAAAGTTTGTGACGTTGCTCTACATCGTGATTGTAGTGAAGGTTTTTCATGGTTGAAACTGTTTTCTGGATATAATCAATAATTTTGTAAAGGAAAAATAAGTTAAATCTTTATAATAAATTAATTAGCTGTAAAGTGATCATTTTCTTTCTAAAGCGTAACAAAGCTAAAAAAATTCCCAGTGCTCAAATCGAAGAAAACCCTGCAGAAGTTCAGTTGAATTCACTTAATGTCAATACTCTTATTCAGCTGACGTTGCGCAAACGCAACACTCGATTTTTCGAAAGTTAAGACCAGTTTTGTTATTTTCCCCATAAATTAATGTTGTATATGTTCAAATGAATAGCCAATATTATTTGTATAAAAAAAAATTCACCCCTTATAGTTTTGGCGGTTAATGGGTCAAATGTTGGTTCATTAAGGATGCCTATTATGTGTGACTTTTCAGTGAGGTCTGTGTTTTGGGGAAAACATAAGAGTGACCCATCTGAGACTTCTTATAGGATCTTACTTGTTAAGCATTTGCCCACACATCGATCAATGTGTACTTGGTTTTTCATTTTCATCTACTTTCACTTTCATTTCATCTTTTCTTGTTAGATTTTACTATTAGGTTCATTATTTAGCATATTACTATGACTTTTTCCATGTGAGAACTTGATTCAGTGCTTCTTGAACATGCATATGTTTTACATTTTCCAATTAAAAGTTGCAGTTTTTGGATTTTTATGAGTAGAAAGTATTATTGGTTTTGAATTAACTGAGCGTGGTATAACATTTGGAATGAAATTGCCTATCATTTGTTCTAGTTGTGGACTGTGAATTTCTGATCTTTCCCGTCTTAAGGTTAAACTTGGCATGCCATATGCTTAAATGTTTTATAGTAAAATGTTTGCCACATACTTAAATGTTTTCTTCCTTTAATAGAAAAAAAACTGTTAATCTTCCAGGTTTCTTTTATGAAGAAGCTTACATTTACCTATGTTCTCAAAATTCCATTAGGATTCTTGTATTCTATAGTTGTGTCATATTCACTAACAAAAAGTTCAAAACATAGTGCAGACGCAGAAAATCTTCACTCTCACTTTGAAAATGCATATGTTGAAAGTCTCTTTTGTGTGTGTGTGTGTGAGAGAGAGAGATTTAACATTTGCTGAAAGGACTTGAACTTTGTTAATAAAATACTCTACCCATTTTACTTCATTAATAAAATGAGTGGGTTGTTTGGGAAGAAGCAGGAAAGCAGAAGTAGCTGTGTTTAATAAATGCACTGATACAATCAACAGAGTTTTATGAGCTACAAAAACAAATTTTATCTGACAACAGTTTGTATGAAGCAGTTCATAAGAACTTTTTCTGTAGGCTCACTTACATAAAATATTCACAGTGACAAAAGTAAAACGAGAAACAATATATTAGACATAAAAAGTTGTTAAAATTTTAAAAATTGTCTATTTCTATAGCCAATTTCCCCCTCTGGACTTGCACCTGCCTAAACACATAAAAACTTCATGACTTTCTATTGGGATTAAAATTTGAAATAAAACTTCTGGAGAAATGTGATTTGTGCTAAAAGTCATTGTAGAAATGAGTTCCATTTTATATGTCTTGTTCAGATCTGTACATCCAATTTTATTTTAGATTCGGCTCTCTCAACTTTTGCGTGTGTTTTTGTGAATTCAGAATATATTCAGTGAAATAACTCTTAGTAAAATATATAATCCAGTTGAATGGCTTCTCACTGCTGTGATTGAATTTGACCTTTATATTTAATATTTGTTTCAAGTTAACAGCATCAACACTAATTGATTTAAATATATATTTTGATTATTGAATAACTCTTGTAACATTTTTTTAATAACATTGTTTAATGTAACAATGTTATTAAAAACATTTGTAACATTTGTTTAATGTTTTTTTTAACAACAAAACTTTTTTTAGGAAATATTGCTTGAAATCTATATTGCTGTATGTCTGATTTTAGAAAAAATCATTTAAATAGCAAACCGTTTGTCTTAAAGAGCATGTCTATGAAAATAAAAACTCTTAAGTTACACATGAATATAGGCATGTATGTTAACTGCTATTGTTAACATAAACACAGCTGATTATGTTTAATTATATTAATTTACTTAACTGTGCACTGTGATATTCTGTCTGTTTGTGGAGTATCTTTCTTCACAATGGAATTTCATTTGTCATTACTTTTAAATTAATTTTTATATGGAAGATTATTCAGCTTATGTGAGATTTTCTTCCTCTTATGAAATTTAGGAGTGTATAGAATTCGTTAAATTTTATACAAGTTTTATGTGCTCTTACATGATTGTGATATATATACATATATAAAATATTGTGAAGAAAATTTTATTTGTGTGAAGCAAAAATATGAAAAAATAATTTATTTTTCTTCATAATTTTTTAAAATTTACTCTGGAAATTATTAATCTTTGATTCAATAATCACTACAAAAAGTCTGAATACATTAAACATGCACTGCTGTAAAATATATGGTTATATGTACTTCTTTTTCTCATACTACTGAAAAAAGAAAAATTATTATTGAAAGAGTACATGCAATAAGTAGGAATCTGTGTATTAAACAGACGAAAGTATAATGAGCTATATACAGGGTTTGTGCACTTCAGGAAAACCAGGATTTGTGTGGCAAAATAAATTAGATATAAATATATGGGAAAATTCAATGAAAATCTTAAATTTTTTCCTAAAATCTGAAGGCATTGTGTTTCTGTAGATTTGCCACAAAGTTAAGGATTTTTAATTCGGATTGAGATCCAATATACTTGGGAGGAGACTCTTTTAAACTAGAATTTAAGTATATTTGGTTATTTCCAAAAAAACTGGTTAAAGTAAAAAATTTCTTTTTCATTTTTTTCGAATATTAACGCTGACTGATTGGGTTTAATGCACTATTTAATTAATGTAAGAGTTGTAATTTTCTTCCCCCTTTGGTTGCTGATCATACTAATTAATAATATATATGTAAATAATTACCATATTACGTGTGTTAAATTAATGGTTAATTGTGCAATGAAAATATTATATACTTGACGCTAGGTTCTTTTTAAGTAACTTAAAAGTTATTTTACATTAAAATAAAATATGAGGTATGTATTTTATCATACCATTTATCAAGTTTTACATTTTGAAATGTATAAAATTTATTAAAGTGCAATTATTTTACCATTTCAAAGTTTTATTTTGTTGAACTGGAAATTTGTGTTAAATTGTAGAGAAAAAATTAAAATTCTACTTTTTACCCACTAGGGAATGTCAATTAATTTTTTAAACTGAAGCTAAAAATATATTAATGTCCTTAAATGACTTTAAATCGTTAATTTTGATTTCATTATTTCTTTCTAGTCATGACTTTCTAGAGATAAGTTTTTATGGTTTTATTTTTGTATATTCTGTAAATTTTTCGAAGGTACATGTATTCCTCGACTTATGACCTCTTGTACTTACGACAGAAATTTTAAAATTCTTAAAAAAATTATTTTTCTCAAAAATACAAATTCCTTAAGTGTATGGTACATACTTATATGGTTTACATAATTATGAAAAAATATTCTGCAATACTGCAAAAATTTGATGCAATAATTTCGATATCCACACAATAAATCAAATATACCTTCATTGGCTTCAGAAATAGCTTCAGCTTTTCATTGTAATTAATAAAGGACTACAATAATTAGAAGCAGTTGATCGAAATGAAGAAAGGTTCACGAGTGTAAATCTGGCTTGCTACCAGACAATATACAGGGTCTGTCCAGAAAGTAATGAGACTGAAGGGGCGGAGTTTGCAGGTGGTATGGGTGGTGGGGGCAGAGTTGGTTGGCCTTGAGCCTTTGCAGTGAAGCAGACATGTGTTTGAAAGTGGTGTTAGGTTTTCAGAATGCAGCGATACGTCATAAAGTTTTGTGTAAAATGGCTACTGAGACACTTTCTATATTATAAGAAGCCTACGGGAAGGATTCTCAAGTGTTTAGGTGGCACAAAGACGGAAGAGAGGACAACACGCTGGGCGTCCATCAACAGACAATGTGGCTAAAATGAAATCTGATCGTTCAAGGGAGTTCATGCCACCCAGACAGACAGTTAATGCAGATTTTAACAAGTGCATGCTCCACAGGTTGAGGAATCGTCCATTCAGTGCTCACAAACGCATCCTCCAAAGTGACTCAGTTCCTGGCAAAACACTGCCTCAATCTGTTTCTATTCCCTCGGTTAAAATCCAGCTGAAAAGGTCATCGTTTTGACAATCTGGCAGAAAAACGTAATGTACATTCTCAACAGCATTCAGACGGCATCAACGGTGTATTAATGCAGGAGGAGGCTATTTTGAAGAATATTAAGTGTCTGTAAAATTTCCTTCAAATAAATGAATTTTATGGAATCAGTCTCATTATTCTCTGGACAGACCCTGTACAAGGAAAAGAAGACACAAACTGTTCAAACTACCTTGGATAACTTGTAATGAATCTTCTGTCGCAAATTCTGAACATAATAAGTAGTGATGATGAATGCCATCTAAATACAATGTATTTTAAATTACGTATGTATGTATGAAAGTAAAAAAATATGTGTATGTACATATACAAAAGAAATTGTCAACTTACTCAGTCGTAAGTCGAGGAATATTTGTATTTAATTTTAGATGAGTACATAACTCCACAAAGATATTAAAAATTCACCCAGAGCTTTAATTTCCCTGGTTTTGTTAGCAATTATTATGAGCTATTTAAGTATGAAATATAACTCATACCCATTGTCTGAGGATTCTTAGTATATGAGGGATGAAAAAAATTGGTCTGCCACCAGTTTTGGTTATTTTAATAGTTGAAAAATATTTTTGTTTATCCCTTCTCAAGAGATTGTGTTTGTTCATTGAACCACAATTATTAAATAAAATGCATTTATTTGCAGAAATGTTTCTTAAAACTAGAATAATTAGATGAATGTCTCTTCTTATGACAGTGAAAAACTAGATTTTTTCTAATAAATGAAATTTTGTACTAAAATGAATTTTGGTGTTCAGAGGAGTAACATTAATACGTTTCGGAGTATATAGGCTTTCTTAAATAAAATACAAATCCCCCCCCCTATTGTTCAACAGTAAAGCATTTGTGTGAAATGTATCTCCGTTAGAATTTGAAAGAGTTACCATGAATTTATGGAGATAAAAACGTTCTATCTCGCTTCCAAAAACCTTTACTAAATTATTTAATGTATAACACAATATAGTAAAAGAAATGATAAGCTAAATGCCAATTGAAAATTCTGTATATGATGTATAATTTAATTAACCGGAAGTGGTTGGACAAAGTGTGTTGGCAGTAGTATGTTTGGTTGTGTTGTTAAAGGTTTGATAGGTTAATGGATGTAGTAGATGTGTCGAGTCATTTATTGAATGTTCATCACTTATTCTCTGCTACCAAACAAGCTCTGCACAGTTTTTGCTTTTCAGCTTTTTTCATAAAACCCATCTTTGCATTTTATTTTTATCTAGTTATTAGTTTTTGCTAACATGTTAAAATTCTTCTCTCTAACTAATATGTTAACTGCAAAATCACATATGCTTCAAGTATAATTATTTATTCTGAACACATTTATAAAAATACATATTTGGTTTATTGAAAGTTGTTTCATTTATACTGTTTCAGATCAGATAATATGTGCTTGTGATGTTTAACTGTATTGATAAAATGCTAATGTAGTCTAGATTTAATGAAATATAAATATTTAAATAATCAATTTTGTTTTGTTTATATGAAAAATATTTAACTGTACACTATATATTACAAGTTTAGTAAAAAAAAAAATATTTCTTTCTGTTTTTATCTGACTTAAGTAACTTAATATGTATTTCATTATTATAAATTATTGTTTTGTAGATTTAAAAGTAAATTATGTAACTAATTTGTAGTCATTGGTCCATTTGTTGTTATTTTATTGTACAAACTCATGCCTCTGAATGAGCAAAAACAACTGCTTCGACTAAAAATGTATTCTGCTCTGCTTTTCCCCTACCTCCTCTATTTGACTGTGTGTGTGTTGGTTGTATCTCTAAACCATATTATGATTAAGAGTTTAATATTTGTTTAGGGAACACCTGTTATGTATATAATAATTCTTGCTTTTGCTTTGCCTTTCTAATAGGGTTAAAAACTCACTTTCCCCCTTCTCCCTATATGTACATATGTGTGTGTGGCAAGTCTGTAATATTTTGCATTGATGCTTAATTTCATCAATTTGGGTATGCCTAACAAGACTGAACGTGCTAAATAATCAGGTTATGCCAGAAAAAGTTCTGCAATCTTCTCTGTGTTTTATTCCTCCCCTCCCCCTCCTAGGGCTTCTATTTTTAGACTACAAAGAGGGTGCTGCAAGCACTGTAGTACATTTAGGACTTATCTTTTTTTGCTTGTAACCTGTTTTGACTGAAATTTCTATCAAATTCTATTCAAGCTTCAAAAACATGTTAGATGTATAAAGAACATCAGATTATTTCTTTAAAGCGTATGTCATTATTATTATTATAATATTTGTTTTTAACTTTTTCTGGAAAGTATTGTGGAATAATAAAATCAGTCTTAAAACTATTAAAAAAGTGTTTGCATTTATCAGATCATAGATATTTTCATTGGGAACTTCCAAATTATTTTTAATTTTATATATATATAGGTGTGTGACAGAAAATTTTTAAATATAAATGACTAATGCAAAAGAAAGTATTTAAAGAGTGGCACAAAAATTCAGATTTCATTGGATATGCCATTTTAAGAAGTTGGAAAGATTAAAATTCGTGTAAATTGGTTGAGTTTCTTAAACTTTTTTACTTAGGTTTGAAATTCCACCTAATTAATTTTTAATATGCGTGTTTTTTGCTTATGATGCACATGTTCACTGGTATGTATATACCAAAGTACTCAGTACACATAAAATGCATTCTTTGTGAACCTGGGCATCTGAGGCAGAAAATGTTTAGAACTGATTTTCTCCCTTATTTGATAGCAATATATGCTTTAGAAAATAATCGTGCTGAATAATTTGTTAACCAAAATTTTCAGAATGTAATGTAAGTGACTCCATGTATTCTGTGTGATTAAAAAAAAATGAATGGGTACAAATTCCAATCTGAATGGTTTAGATTTCAATGTCTTCAGTTTCTAGTAATTTTTCATTACCTTGTGTTTCTTTCATATCTTGATCTTTGTAATTCTTAGAAGTGGTAATCTCAGTTGTTTATATTGTATGGATGATCGCTGAATGGCCAGGGTTCAGGCTTATGATACCACAGTCTGTGAGTTTTAGTCTCACTGTTGGTGGGAATGTTCATAACTGCCTAAAATCAGCTTTAAACTGTACATCCCAGTCCAATTAGGCCTCTTGTTACAAAAGATAATCTCTCAAACAACCAATTGGATCGGAATTATCTTTTCATTAATAGTGGTTTATTAAAATGTTCATTATAGCCCTGTCAATGAAGGTAAAAAAATAAGCTTTGTCGCAACTAATTAGGGGAAAGCTGATTTTTTGCAGGGTGTTAGTATATAAAGTATACACTAAAAAAACACAAAGTCCCGACCCCTACCCTCTTGCTTTCCCCCCACCCCTTCAGCAACCTTACAAGAACAGTACTCTGGTTATATGCTTACAGCTTGAAAACTAATGATGTTACCAGATTGTTTCTTATATTATTTTACTCCTAACAATATTATAAACAAATTATGTTATTTACACTTTTTATGTAGATAGCTTAGTTTTGCCGTAATACTTAAACATATATAGAAAACTTTTTTTTTTTTTTACCAATGCTGAGGCACTTGTCGTGAGACATTCGCCTACACCACACCGCAATTTTAATGCCCATTTTATTATGGGGGCACCATATAGGCGGACAGCATAAACCCCTATGAAGGGACGACATGAACGGAGGCATTTTTCGTGGCGCGACGCAAGGAATGTATGGGTCAAAACATCTGATTGAGGTACTTTCCGCACTGGGAGTATGTTTTTCATACTATGAAAGTGACAGATACATAAGGTCTTTAATTACACAGGGCCCCCCCAGACATAAAATCTAATTCCTTTATACAGTACGTTTTTGACAACGCAAACGTTAACATAAGAACATTAGACGGCTTAAATACATTTCATGCGATGGGAGGAATTGCTTATATCGCTCCATCGTCACATGTCTCCACCACCTCGGAAGTACCTAGATTAGTTGACGGGTCGTTTAAGGTTGCAGAAGAAATTCGTAAACGAGCGTATGTCAAGCGAAAAACTAGTGGCTTAGCTGGTATTGTTATGGAAGACTTTTCAGATGCGATATCGTTAAGGAAAACAAATGCAAACACAGACTCCTTTATTCATCCACTTAATTTGCTGTGGGTAAGTGGATGTAATACTCAACCAGGCTGGAATGGTTTTATGAGTATCTCAACTAGAAAGTTAAAAGGTCATGACACTTCATACATCTTGGCGATTCCTTTTATAGACATTGATCCAAATAGCCCATCATCAGTGTATACAGCATTGTGTTTTGCTGCTGAGCAGTGCAGTAAAAACAAGCAAGCCTGCATTGTTACCTTTGACCAGCCACTATTTTTAAAAGCTATGGAAATCGTTGCTGGCTCTGAAGATCAATCTGATTTGTCAAAGATTATTGTAAGGTTAGGAGGTTTCCACTTACTTATGTCGTACTTAGGAAGTATTGGTCGTATAATGGAAGGTAGTGGAATAGAGTCATTGTGGGAAACTGTCTACTGTAAGGCAACGGTGAAACATATGCTTACCGGACATGCCTTTGCTAGAGCTGTGAGGGCATACATGTTAACTTATGCTGCTATTGTTGAAAAAGTTTTAGAAGATGCACCGGTACATGATAGTGTATTTTGTTATGACGTGCAAACTGTTTACGACAAACTCTCTCGCAGTGATATTTCTCAATCAACTGCGTGTGATGATAAAGCCGTTCAATCAAAATGGTGAGAAAATCTTTCGATGAAATGAAGCTACATAAGAAGGATATGGTTACAACGCAGGCGAGTTTCAAGTCTATCAAAGTGAGGTGTAAAGACGTTTTAATAAACTCCTAGCAAATATTCAATAGAATTATATGCATCTCTGACAGCCCTGTTAAATTGAAATCTTATTTCGAGTTCAAATTAGCATCGCACCCACCTTTATTATTTGACGATACATTGCTACAAAAAGGTACAAAAGCATCGTTCATGAAACTATTTGAAGGTGGGATTGTCCAAGAAACCTTTTAGGCAAATGAAGCTGTTTTTGTGATAGATGGGAGATATTTGTTACATGCAGTGGTTTGGAGAATAAAAAACACTTTCAAGGAAATAGTAGAATTATATTTAAAATATATACTTGGTAATTACGGAAATAAAGTGACAGTGGTTTTCGACGGGTATCCCAACGTTCCAACCTCAAAACTACAAGAACAAGAAAGAAGAGCATCAAAGAAATTTACTCACACAATTTTTTTTTGGTAAAAATACAGTTTGCACAACACAACAAGCAGACTTTCTAGCAAACCCTCAAAACAAGAAGAGATTAATAGAAGCAGTTACAATAAGGTTTGTTGCTGAAGCTATTAACGTGGTTTCTGCGGAAGATGACGCCGACACGGTCATTGTCGACCAGGCAATTAAGTATGTACAAAGTAATAATACTACTGTTGTTGTGGGAACTGATACAGATCTCTTGGTTTTACTTGTAGCCTTAGCTCCCCAGCATGACGCCAAACTTTTCTACTTAAAGCCTTCATCTTCAGTGTCTTTTTTTAGTGTATACTTTGTATACTAACATCTTTAAAAAAATCAGCTTTCCCCTAATTAGTTGCGACACGAAACCTTTATTGACTGGGCTATTATCCTTGTGAACAAAATTGTTACTTATTTTTTATTAGAGTTATTTTCACCCTTATAAGTAATAGTGCATCCTTCTATTCATGATAAAACTGATTAATCCTTTTTATGTTAATGTTGAACATAACTTTTATATTCAATTATTTGATATCACAGAACTTTCAGGTGTTTGTTTTTATAAAATCATATTGCTGTTCTTAAAAATATTAAGGGTAGTATGTGTATATGTGGTCACTCATATAAACATATATAATATATGTGTGTAAATGTATGAGCTTAATTTTTCCTTCAAATGTACTTATAGAAGGCTTATTTATTTGTTTTTTAAGTGTGACTACTCAACCTCTGTATGTGATGCAATAGATGTATAGTATTTAACACTACATCTCTTATATCTCATACTATACAGTGCTACATATAACTCTACAGGAGGTACATGCAATAGAATACAGTCAATTCCGGTTAATCAGATCATTTTGGTCTTAATAACCCTATTAGGCTTATGCAATAGGATTTGGTCCAAATAAGCGCTTGGTTCGATTAACCAGTAGTCCAATTAAGTGGAATCGACTATGTATTATAATCTTATAGAATTTTAGCCCTGAAGTAGGCTGCAAACATTTATGAAAAATGAAAATAATAACAACAATAATACTATCAATAGCCTAATTGTTGATTGAAGACCTATATGTAATCATATATATAATGAAGTAAACTCGTGTAATTCAAAGGGTAACTGCATCAACACTGAAGTTCTAAAATGTGATAATAGATTAACCATAAATAAATCTACAAATTTCTGTTGAACTAAAACTTACATTCCTTTTAATTAATGAAAATAATGGATTTTTTATTTATGGACCTCTGTGGTTTATCACTCTAGAAATCTAATGAAATGTTAGTTATTATTTGTTATATTTATAAGAAATTTTAATTAAGTTAAATTATATAAAGGTGATGGTGAAAAGTCTTTTTGATACCATTTTGATGCATTTTCTAGCTTTTAAATATTCTTATATATAAATGCTCTCCAAGAAATGTTCAGAAGTCCTGAAATTTCATTTTTACTAATGTTGATGGAAAAAACAGGAAGCAAATATGTCACAAAGCATCTACTGATCTCAAAAATATCAAAAAAGTTGCAAAATTAGAAAATGGGTCAAAAAAGCTTTAAAAAAAAATTGTTTCCCTAGGAAAAGTCCATAAATTTTCTTACTTTTAAGTTTAGCTGGTTTGGCCCATGGGTGTTCTCTGATTGCCTCTACCCCCACCATGTTGTGGGTTTTATTTCTGCTTATCCAAGAACAAGGCTGAGATTTAGGAGTTACATTGGCTCATCTATAGGGTGCTCCCATAATAAAGTAGCCAACAAACTCATGGTGTGGATCGGCAAATGTCGTCATAGACTAAGTGCCTGCCATGTTAGAAACATCTTTTAAATTTTAATTATCTCCCTATTTTCTTTTGTTTTCCCCCTTTTACTTCAAGGTGCTATTTTCAGAATTCAACAGTGCATACCGCAAGCCATGTTTTAAATGTATATTTTACTTTAGTGCTATAACTGGTGTGGAACCTCAAGATGGCAACATTGTGAGCTGAAATTTGGAGAAAATTTGTTCCAGCCAGTTTCATACCAAATAATGACTTGGGCAATGTGAATTTTGAGAAAAAGTTTTTTCGCTCCACCCTACTGATCAATGGAGAGATGATGCATATGTAAATTTCCAGATAGTCACATTGCATGGCATATGACAGGGTGGAACTTGATTAAAAGCAGATTTTCTGAGAAAAGTTAGAGAATAGAAAGTTAGTGTGAAAGTCGTTGTAAGAAGTGAAAGTGAATTATAATTGTATTACAGCTGATACAAATGTCTAGTAGGATACAATAGATGACTTAATGCTTAGTAAAATAATTGGTAAGCTTAAAGAAGGATGCTGAGTGAATAGTGTCGCCGAAGAGTTTAATATCGCCCGTAGCATTGTTTCATGCATGCAGAAGACCTTCAAAGCAACATTTACAGCTGTTAAAGAGATTGCTGATAGTCGCCAAAAGAAAATGACACCAAGGGATGGCCAATATATTGTCCCACAGGCCAAAATAGACAGACAGAAGGCAATAATTGTAAGGCAACTTTAGATGGCCACAGGAAAAAGTGTCACGTATTACTGTGGCCAGATGTTTACATAATGGTGGCCTATTCACCTGACAGCCAGATCATTACATCCTGCTAACACTTGCACATTGAAGACATCATCTAAAGTGTAAGAACCACAAAGATTAGACTGCCTAGCAATGGGGCACTGTATTCTTAACTGATGAGAGTCGTTTCAGTCTAACTAGCAATTCTGTATGTCAACTATCTGGAGAGAGGTGGGAGCACAGTATCATCCAGAAAACATTACCGAAAGAGATTGATATGGAGATGCAGTGTCATGGTTAGGGTTGCCAACTTTTTCTTTGACGATTCCGGGACAAATAGCTCAAAACTGAACATCATCATTATACCATTACCTAGTTTTCTGAGGAAACTTTTTATGTATGAAAAAATTAAAATACAGTTTTTTTTAATTTATTTTTTATATTTTTTATTCTAACTATTATAGAAACTTAATTTTATATATATATATATATATATATATATATATATTACATTACATAATAATAAAAAAAAATTTAAATCTTATTATAACAAATTTAACGTTATATTTTTATGGGTTTTCCCAATAATATTTAATCTCACTTTTTGCTGTAATCACCAATTATTTCGCAAGTGAGTCCGTATTTAAAAAGTTCGCAAATTCTGCACACGATTCACTATTAAGTCGTATTTGCAATTCTGCCTTCACTAAGTCGATATTCATGTTATTCCTTGCCTTCGTCCACACACTGTTTGTGACTAAATACTCTCTCTGGGTAAGCATTACTCGCAGGGATGGACAAAATGAAAGACAATTTTCACCAGCTCAACCAATTTTTCATGCTTTTTTGAAATACTGTGTCCATAGTTTGTCATTGCAATCACCATCTGTGCCATCACCGTGTACTTCCTGATCTGTATATAAATTGATCTTGTAAATAAATATTGCGGAAACTTTAATTTTAGTCTGGGACGTTCACGCTACCTGTCAGATTACTACGACGTAACAAAGTTCAACGGATTTACACGATGTTAATTTCAATTTTAAAAAATTTGAATAGTTTCCGCTACATTCCGGGACAATTTAGCATTCATCCAGGATCAGGGACAGCGATTCCAATTCCGGGACAATTAGCAACCCTAGTCATGGTCTGAGGAGGCATTATGCTAAATGGTCGTACTGAGCTCTACATTTTCGAATATGGTTCAGTAACAGGAAACTTCCACTACAGTGAGGTGATCATTTCTTCCGAGATACCATTGGTTCTCAGTTCCTTTTTATGGGCGATAATGCCAGACCTCATCATATGCATGGTGTGGATTGAACTGTAAGAAAGTGAGGATATCACTTGTCTGGATTGATCCTCAAGCCTGAATCCAATACTACATGTTTATTAATGGACGCTCTGGGGAGACATCTTGCGGCATGCATACCTTCACTTCAGAATGCCCAGGAACTGAAAAGAGGAGTGGACTAACAGCTCATAGACCAACTCGTTTTAATCATGGTTAGACGATGCAATGATATTCCTTACTGAACATCACCTCTATGCTTTATTCCATCCTTGAGAAATAGGCCTGTGTATAATGATGTGTAATACTTTCTAGCTGTTTCTAAAAAAATTATCCGAATTAGTTATTTTATGCATATTTGCATATGCTATTTCATTCACAAATGTGATTCATATTGAGGTCTCTGTAGTGTGAATTTTATTCTTCCAAGTTGCTCCATTGCAAAGAAACTGCGAAAAAACCATTTAGTCTTTCAGTTTTGTGCACTATATATTTATATATACACTGATGTTCAAAATGAAGTGAATTTTATTTAATTTTTGGAAAACTAAGGGACAGATTTTGATGGAATTTAGTATGGATATACAGTTACAGGAGTCATGGTACATACTCATTATCCTCAGTTAGGCTGATCAACGCAGAAATGTCCAAGATGAAACATAAAATGACTGATATAGGATATGGACACCTCTGACAGCATGTGCTATACTGGAAACGAGGCAGTCAGATGGTTCTGAAAGGGGGATGGTGCCCTCCCAAACATATTTACTATGGTTTAGGTCTGGATATATGGCTTGTCAATCCTTACTTTCAAGATAATCATTGACTAGGTGAGCCATGTATGAATGAGAGTTGTCTGAGCTGAGAAGTCTAACATAGGGCTGTAAGATCTAACCAGTCAGGGACACGATGCCTGCCCTTTCACGGATGTAGGAGGAAAGGTATCGGGTCCCAGGTTCTCTCCAGATGTTCTAAAGTGTCTGGCAGAGGGTATAGGCCTGCGTTGGACTTTTCAGGGGTGCAGTTGGTTCATTTTTATGGACAACGATGATTGTCTTGAAATTGAGGATTTAAAGCCAATTGAACATGTCTTGGGAGAGCAATTGCAGCTTGCCATCCCCCTCCGAGAACAGGAGCTGAAAACTATGTTGTTGCAGGAGTGCTATCGCACTGTGAGCCCCTATTAAAGTCATTTTATGTTGATTTTGGGCATTCCTGTGCTAATCACCCTAACTGACGATCATGAGTGCATACCATCACTGTTGTATGCACTGTTGTATGTTGTTGTTTTTTTCTCTTATATAACTGTGTATCCATACTAAATTTCACTAAAATTTGTCCATTAGTTTTTCAGAAATTCAATAAAATGTGAAAATTTTCTTAATTTTAAACAGAAGTGTGTGTAAACTAGAATTGCGTTTATTATCATGTATAACAAGCATCTGCTATTTGCATGATTAACATATTACTCTTCATTATTGCTTTATGCAAGATTAAAATTTCATCAAATACTTTTTGCTGTAGAAATTTTATGAAAAGTAAGCAAATTTCAAATTAACAAAACACTGCTTCTTGTGTGGATGCTCATGAAATGATTAAAGCATGCAGATATCAAATTTTACATTGTTTTATATTTTTAAATTATTGTATGCCTTTAAAAAGAAATAACTGAAGTGTTTCTGTGCTAATTTTTTATTTGTTGGTATTTTTATTTCTTTCCTTTATCAAGTCCAACATTTACAACAATATGGGAATTAAGATTTTATTTCTGTACAAGTAAATGCTTCAAGTACAGATGGATCAGTTTGATGTTTCTAATATGTCTAGTTGTTTTGCCTTAAAAATAATTGAAACTAAGTATGCAAAATTACTTAAAGAAGTACGTCACTAAGGGCAAGTTTTTATAAACCAGTACCAGGTATGGAAAATTTTAACATTATGAAATAAGCAGTTGTAGAAACTCAACTGACAGGAGATACTATTATTAACCTTGATATCTAAAAATTTTAATTTCATGTTAGGGTTATTTATAATGAATTTATTAACGATGTATTAATGTTGCAATGGGGAAAAAAATCCTTTTTTAAATGAGGTTGTTTCACAATAGTATATTAATATTAACTCTACTTTGTGCATGATGTTGTCGTTTGAAAAAAACATCATAATAAATTACATATTTAAAACCATTAGATGTATTTGATAGGAAAGAAAAAACACTATAACACCTTAAATATGCATATTTGGGTTCTAAGTATGTTAGGACTTAAAACATATAGTTTTTATACAGTGCTTACAAACTTGCTCTTCAAGTCAATAACTTAAAACGATCAGTTTTTCTTGTCTTAGCATGTGAAACCAATAAAATGTTATCTTGTAGAGCTTTAATTTATTAGTTATTTTTAAAAAAATGTAAGCTGAAATTTGATAATTTTACTTGCAATTAGGGAATCTAATGAAAAAAATTTGATTTGTCAGATTTGTTGTTATAGAACTCTAATATTCAGTTCTATTGATATTTTATGCTTTTTCCTCATTTCATCTTAAACTCTTACAGAACACTGTAGAAGAAATAGTTGCTACTACTGCTTATCTTGAGCTTTTTTTGCGTACTATTACTGAGCCAATTTTACTACAAATGTTTTTAAAGTTTGTTTTAACGGCATCTTATGATGGACATCGGGTTTTAACTTCCTTAGTTGACAGACTTGGAGCTCAAAGTAGGGTAAGTCACTGTACTTTTTCTTTTTCAATTTATATTAAGGAATAAATAAACTAATTTTGTTCTTATTTTTCTAACATTAGGCTTAGTCAATTGAAAATTAAGCTTCAACATTCCTTAAAATCTTAACTGTCTGTAGTTTTTAAATTCTTTTTGTATCTGTCATGTGTTTGTTATATGTGTTTACGATAAATAACAAATTTTTTTAATAAAGTACAAGACATCTATCTGTTCATATATTACTGAGTGTTTAACGCATTTCGTATTAAGTGTAACTGACTTTGAAGTAAATCATCTGGTGTTTGAAAGTTATCGAATGAAAAGAAATTAAATAAATGTGACACTAGAGTTTTAATACATCTTACATAACTTGAACAACTGCAGTGGAACCTCGATCTGTCATTTTTTGCACTGAATGATAGATGTGGGAACATAACAAAGAAATATTATCACCAGGACTAGAGGAAGTAAATAACTATTATGGGAAAACGATTGATTGGGGTTCCACTGTATATAATCATGTAGCCATTTAATCTGTGAGGGTTTTTTTTATATCAAATATAACTTATACTAAGCAAATTCTTGAAATTAATCTTTGCAAGAAATTTACAAGTTTATCAACTATTTTGATAGGAGAAATATGTAAGAGATGTGGACTTGTAGCAAACAGGCTGTACGGCAATAGAACTCGATTTATAGTGAATAGGCATGCATGTAAAGTAGGTTAATTCGTGCAGTATTTACAAATGAAACAAAATGCTTGTTAAAATGGAAACAGGACTGAGTTGAAAACAATCTTCCCTCATAAAACTCGCCCAGTCTCTACGTCACTGCTGCCAAATTGCTTCTAGATGGGAAAATTTGTATACGCATAATCTTTGATAGCCATGCATAATAGAATGTTGATCACCACAGAGGGTGAGGTATTAAAATTTATTTTGGTGTTGGCACTATGTAATGCTAGATACCTAATTTTCTGTACTCTCATTAGGATCCTTTAAACATAAAAGTACCAGACACATGAATCGAAAAGTTTAACAATCTTTATGTATCAGTATGTGTTTTTCTTTGTTTTAGAAACAAGTGCATTACCTAAATAAGCAAAATAATTTGATTTTTTAATAAGTCATAGATACTTTTTAAAAACTACATCTAGATAAACCAAAACACATGAATAATCATTCAAAAAAGCTTTAAATTATTATTACTGCTCGCTTTGGTTTTGAATGGTGACCAAATGTATCTAATTTTTAGATTTGAAGAAAACTGTTGTAGAAAAAATAATTTCCTTCTTTAGACTGAAAAAGAGTTTTGTCAGGATAATTGGATTATAGGATGTAGATTAGAGACCAAATTCAGACACTGACAATCCAACATTTTTTAGGAAATCGATTGGGCTAGCCTGCAGATATTTTGAATTAAATTCTGGTCAAGTAATGATGTGATATTTGACTATGCTTAATTATTCTGTATACAACCTTCATGTTTTTCGAGTGCAGATAGTCCTTATGACAGAATATTAGTTTTATTATTATTATTAGATTTTAGATAGATATTGTTATTAGTACAAAAACATCTCTCAACTAGTGTTCACTCTAGAACTAATTGAAGACAGTATGTTAGAATAGATTTTGCATATTCTAATTATTGAAATTATATAGGGGATCATATGGAATATTTCAAGCTATTAATATGTATATGCAGTGGAACATTGATCAATTGTTTTCAAATTGTATTAAATGATAACATAACGAAGAAATGTTATCATTGGGACTGGATGAAGTAAACAACACTTAAGGGAGAACGATTATTCATTGAACAATCGATCAAAGTTCCACTGTAATTATATTGAATAAAATGAAATTAACTCCAGAGCAACATAACAAATTTAAAATGTCTCAAGATTATCAGCATCTAATGTTGGTATAGTTTAACTGTAACATTTTAAAATGAGGCTACTTTATTTGGAACAACTGTACCACTATTGATTCCCCCCCCCCCCTCCCATATAATAAGTACTCACTAATCGTTATTTGTGATATGAGCTGTTAAAATTTCGACACCAGAATAACATTAAATTCTTGTGTTCATATGAGTAATATAGCTGTAACCAGTTCGTCAGAGTCTATGAATGTTCATTAGTTCTAGTACATTTTGCAAAGAACTACACTCTTGTCTTTCATGGCACAAAAGTTTGCAAATATTTTTAAAATTATAGTTTAGCTGGTATTCTTTTATTTATAAACTACCTTAGTGTAATATTGCCATGTCTCAAAATTCATACAGTAATAAATAATTTTAGAATGCTTACGTCTAAAATCCGTATACCAGTTTGTTTATATGCTATGATTGTTTTATATTTCAGCTGTGCCTGGTGACTATGGCTTTATTTAAAACATTACTGGATTTAAATTGTGAAGATGTGTTGTTTGAGTTAGTTTTTAGGTGAGTACTAAATGTGTATTTAATTTATTGCTATACTACTTTTTGGTTTCAGATTTTAGAGACCTCCTTGTTTTCTGCTTCTATTTTTAATGTTTTTATAGAGTACATTCTCTAGTTGAAACATTATCAGTTTAGGGCAAATGATACTTTTGTGTGTGTGGGGGGGGGGGTCATTTTTTTACATTATTGTTATTCAGGCTATTTTGATATCGTTCTGCTTCTTATTCCAAAATATGATGCTTTAATGACCATGATATATATAGGGTGAACCGAAAGTAGATATGCAGTATATAGTATATTTTTGAGGGAATAATGGTAATAAATAAGGATATTAAATAATGATTCATAACATTTAGATTGTTTTATTGATCTTCCCAGTTATTGGCATTGTTGCAGTACAAAGTTGTTTAATGTTTATGGGTTAAGTTGTCTAACACAGTGACAGTACTTAGTTTAATCTCTTAAGTTCTTGAAATGTCCTCCATCAACGTTGCAACATGCATACAACCTATCTGAAACAGGTCTGAATCAATGTCCATAAATGCATCTATTATGCTTCTCTTGTTCAATGTTTGGGTCTTTCTCTCATAAGCAGATTAATTAATGAAAGCTTTTACTGCTTCAAAATCCACTGTCTTGATTCTTTACTCCATAGAGACCTCTAATTTCCACCATATTATGTGGTCAGTGTAAAATTAAGTGCTGCCTTTTATTGATGTAACTTAAAAACAGAAGTTATAAATTTTACCAAATTTTTAAGAAACGAGGTAAAATTTCAGAATTAAATAAAATGACAAAGAGTAAAACTTGTAACGTTTTGTTTGTCCTCCCTTTCAAAAAAAATTTATTAGTTTATCAGTGTTCAACACAACTGTGTATGTCTGGCCATATTGATTTTTCCTGTGATATTCTGCATTGTAAAAATAGAAAACTTAATTTAAATATTAATAGTACCTCTCTTCACTTAAGCATATGTAATTAAAATATTTCGATTTCCTATCTTGAAGACAGCTGAATTTGATGCGTTAAACTTTCTTTGTGCAGGTATCTAATTCCATGTACTCATGTTATGGTCAGTCAGCGTAGTCGAGTGCGAGATGTTGATTTATACAATCAAGCTGCTGAAAAGTTTTTGTCTCTGGTCCCAGCATCATCTGTTTGTAACAGTGGAAATTCCCTGCCAACCAGCCAAAGTACACCCACTCCTTTCACATCTGGATTTCATAGCCTACAAAACTTGCCCCCAATGTCCAGAGGAGGTAGTTTAAGGTTAAAACGCCATCAGCGATCGCCGTCCACATCCAGCTTTGCATTTGGGGACTTGGACAAGTTAAACTCTTCGAAATCGGGAGGAAGTGAGTGGTATGTTGTAGGTGCAGGAGATTTGGAACTCTCTAACTACATGGATTATTTGCAAGTTGCTCATAAGAATGTGAAAGCTTGCACATTAGCTTGTTCTTGTTGGTCTGCCGCATATGATGGTCTAAATCCACCGCCAAGTTCTTTCCAAAACAAAGATAATGAATTTAGTCAGAATATTGTACAGAGTGACTCTTTGAGTGAACAGAAAAGTGTTCATAAATCTAAAGAATCTTTTCTCGAGTTGTCGTCGGTCAATTTAGCTGCTCATCAAGACAGTTTGCAGGAAATTGAGTCCTCTTCGATTGTGATAAAAAATCTTTATAGACAAAGAGATGAAGTGGTCAATAGTGATATATTAAATGAAATTATTAACACTGACGACGAAAGAACGTTTTGGAATCTAGTGTGTTCTACTCACACGCCTCAGTCTGTCGATAACTTGGATGACAGTTTAGAAACTATCGATGGTTATCTGAATGACATTGAAGAATCGGAGTCTAGACAAGAATCGAAACTCCACACTTGTTTTTCAGATAACGTCGATTTAAAAGATGAATGCTCAAATGCAGACTCTGGAGTTTTTGAATCCAGAGATTCAGATATTCTTATCATGAGTGCCAAATCGGAGTCTCTTTATATTACTATACCTCCGAAAAATGATTTGAAACCCAGTTCTTCTGTATCTGAAACGAGCACAAAGAGTAGCAACAGTCCTGCCTCTCCAAGCACATGGGAATCATTTGGAACTCCTAACATTGGTCCTTTCCTCAGTATTCTCCTCACGAGGCTTGAAATGATGATGCAAAATGATGTCTATACAAATTTACATCTGACTGGACTCATTTCTCGTCTAGCATGTTATCCTCAACCTATTTTACGATCTTTTCTTCTCAACCCATCTCTGGTATTTCAACCAACAGTACGCTCTCTATTTCAGGTAAAGACTTTTTATTTCCTTCAATATATTGTTGAATGTTGCATGCTTGAAATATTTGTAGCTGGCATGGATGTTTGTAGCCATTCGGAATTGGCTTTAATCCCGGTCAGCCCTTGTGTAGCAAAAAACCGAACCATCAACATTCATAATTGTTAAAGGTATTTTTTTAACAAGAAGGAGTTATTATTGCATCTGTAAATAAATGATAGCTCTACTTATGGCAATTTCACAAGGTAAAACTAACACAAATTACATTAAAAATTAAGTCTCAAAACATAGTTCAAGGTAAAGTCCAAATTTGCGTTTCTCTGCGAATTTTTTTTTGCCAGTTGCAGTTTTTTTTTTAGCAACAAAGAGCACATTGTCTGCATAGCTCTTTCTTTATAGGATTAGGGGGTATTTGGCTTGCAAAATAACATGTTGTCAATCTCAATGGGTTAAGAGTAGAACTTGTATCTACATTGGAATACTTTGCTCAATTATTTGCAAACGAAACTCCAGAAACTTTACTTTTTATAATGAATATAAGAATTCCACATTGCCTGATCCAAGAACTATCTGAAAATTTCCATATAATACTTTGCTTATTGATTTCTGAGCATATGGTACTTTGACATTTCTTAGTCACACCACCCATTGTATTGTTGACAACTATCACTATCTTTAAGATAACTAATAGCACTTCCAGAATCAAACACATCATCAGGAATATATATTATGTCACTCGCTAAATGCTTTCTGCCTGGCATCTCTCATTTAAAAGTGGCCAACAAACAAGAATAAGAGCACTTGTAAAAACTGCCAATGAATTGACTCAAATAATAAAAACAACTATTGCCATTCTTTGGTCAAAATTTGATTCAAGGGTTAAATATTGTATTTAAAGCATTATCACTGATTAAACGCTGAAAACGCGGGATGAACTAGTAAATAAAGGAAAAAAGACTGTGAACAAATTTTGCTACATTTTTGTTGCATGTGGAAATTACAGGCTAAGCAGTCAGAGGGTTAATTGAAAGTAATGGCTAGCTGTTGTAATTTATTGTCTTTTGTTTTTGTATATAAATGCACACCAAAAATGTTTTAAAATACATTTTTCTGACATTTCAATTCCAACAATTTAGAAATACCTGTTTCTACTGGTTCACATATAGTACTTGTACTACCCTGGTGAATTTTGGGCAAGATTTCGTTCTGAATGCTTGTTTTTGAAAATCCCATAGGTATGATAGACTGAGTGCACTGTCACCTCAGCTGTCAGAGCTTTGGAGTGCTTGGTTCTTTGATTTATCCTGTAGCTAAGTTATATGTCTCAGATGTGCAAAATGAAAGATAAATATCTCAAGAACATAACAATATCTCAAGTTTTAAGAAATGTTTCATTTAAAACCTTACACTGAACATCCACCCATGCAAAGAAGGAAAATTAAGAAGAAAATAGAGGAAATTAGGATATATCAAAATTTTTATTAAATAAAATATTAAAAAATGACATTTTTTTAAAAAAATCAACCTTCATTATGAAAATCTTTATTTATTTATTTAATTTGCAGCAAACATCCAAAACACACACTGGAAGAATTTATTCTGCTAAAAGAATAATGCTATAAAAGTTAGTGTATCTTTGAAATGTATTATTAAAACACTAAATAGATGTTATCAATACATTGAACATATAAAAAGAATCAAAAAGACATCGTGGAAAATTACAAAAGGCTGCCTAATTTAAAAACAAACATTCCCTCGTGCCATGAAATGAATGGATTCCTTTAAATTTGGGAGTTACCATAGTAAAATATTTATTTCTCATCTCGACACTCCAGCAGAACTATATGCCGGCCTTTAGAATAGGTCTTTTTGACCAGCAGGTAGTTGTAGTGTTAATAAAATTCAAATAAACCTATGGAGATTAGAGGTTAAAGTAAAGGTACACACCCAAAAATTGGTGTGAAAGTTATGAAACATTTTAAAGTATTTCCCACTCCCTTTCATCTATAGCTTGTAAGCACAACAATAAGATATATAATATCAGGAAACATAAGATTCTAATAGCTGCTCTAAATTATCTTAAAATTCAACAGTATATAATATTTTTAAAGTAGGTATGTTTGACTATTGATACATGCATCAGTTTATGCACATAATTACAAAATTTATTTTTCTTTCCTCTGGGGTTTATAAAAAAGCATTTTGAGAAATATATACTAATGAAAGTTTGAGTTATTCTTTCTTAAAATCTGGTACAGAGCTTTGTTTTAAAAATTTGTTATACTAATGTAACTCAGATCTGTTCCTCAGAATTTGAGATTGAGTTTTTGAAATTATATGTATTAATGTATATTACATAGGTTTTAGGTTCATTGAAGCAAAAAATTGACAGCTATTCTTACACTGTGGATAAATATGAAGATCTCGTTATTCAAAGCAAACAGTTTTTATTAGCAAGGGAGGAACATTTGCCTCTGCCTTTGGCAACACGGGTATATTCTGATTCCTTATCAAGAGCTCGAAGCACGACTGTACCTGAATTGCATAGAGGTAAGCACTCTCAATTTAGTTTGATTTTAACTGCAAAGTTATGATGTCACCATTATTAAAAAAGCACATTATTGTTATTATTAAAGTTGTAACCATGGTGATTCAAACACTGTATTATTAAGCAGAGCTTCTTAAAATGGAGGGGGGGGGCTGTGGAATTTTCTTATGGAGACCATAATCGGGACATTTTCATTAAATAAAATTATTATAAACATCAGAATTAATTTACTAGGCACTTCAAGGAAAAAACACATTTTGCTGCAAATGAGCTTTCTATATTTTTGGCAAATATTGGATGTTTTATTTCGTTGACAGTTATGAACATTGCAATTTTGGTGAGAAATAGTAAGATTTTGATTAACATCTTGAAAAATGTCAGGTTTTTTTTATCTACAAAATGCTGGAACTGTAAGTTGTTGCATAAAGTATAAATTCTTTTCTACTAATTTT
>CAJRAI020000292.1:349246-414435 GCA_907164885.2 Dolomedes plantarius
GTGTCATTTGTAAATATTTATACCGAAGGAAAATATGCGAGGTTGTGAATTTTTTTTAATATTTAAACTTGTTGACTTTCGTGATGATGTATCACAGTGTGATATTAAACGTTAACAGAGAGCTGCGTTATTCTGTAGCTGTAGCTGTTTTGGTAGGTTGTGATTATTCCGGATTTTATGATTCTGTAGTTTAAAAGAAAAAAAACGAATATCCTGTGATTTAATTTTATAGATTGTATATTGTATTTAATTGTAAAATATTAATATAATTAGCATGCTTTGTGACCTGATGGTTCTTAAAACTGTTAATATATGAATCTTAGTGGCAGCTGAATTTACATACTATAAATAAAATATTCAGTGCGTTGTTACTTATGATTTCTTGCATCGTTACTTATGAGTTACAACATGACTGCCAAGATACTGATATTCTTTTACTAAGGTATCAAATCTGCATTTAAGTTTATAAAATATCTGATGGTATTGGGGAGGGAGGTACAGTAATTTCCGCTTATAAGAATCACGTTTGTTATCACTGTTTTTGATTCTTATAAGCGGTTGATTCTTATAGCCGAAATTTAGGTTTTTGAACAGGCACACACACACACCTATATATACATATATTAGATAATTTACCATAAAATACTCTTTAATTTACGTTAATTATCTTTTATTAAAATTATTTTTTATAATTTTAAAAATGCTACTTAATTTTTAGACCTATAAGTAGATACACATGATTATACTAGTAAGAGGAGAAAAAATCCAATATTTGTTACAACATACCTGCTTAACAGTTTTAACATTTCAACTACAGGAAGGGAGCAAGAAAAAGTTTTCTATGGTAGTTTGACGTAATGAAGTTTTCAGGAGGCTGTTTATACCTCTTTCAATACCAATAGTCTCAGACGGAGATTCACCTTCTAGCTTACGTTTCACGGTTTGATAACGTGCTGAATCTACTAATGTACCATTTGCCTAAGTGATAGTGGACACTTCGCCGAAGATTCATATGTTTCAGGATCCAGGAAGCCGCAACCAGGATGTGGGAGGTAGAAAAAAAAAGAGTCCCTGACTTTGTTTGTCAGTGGAGAAAAGTGGAATCGGACCCGGACGAGCAAAGATGCCCCCGGGTCAAGCTAATAGGACAGTGTTGCGCTAAAGCGTTTAAGGGGAAACTATTATGTTATGTCTAACAAAGAAAGGGATGCATTTTACAACTGTTTTCCATCCCATCTTATCAGTCCTTTTTTAACAAAAATAAATAAAGAAAGAACTTTGGGGGTTTAAGGGGCTTTTTTCGAAAAATGAAAGGAAAGCGAAGAGTGTAAGCTGATTTTTAAAACCGGTGGATTGATTCTTTAAAGCGAAAATTTTAACATGGAAATAATACTTTTGTTTTTGTTTTTGCGATATTGATTCTTATAACCACTGATCACTATAAGCGGTGGTTACTGTATTTAAATTAAATAAGCTATAGTAACTGAAGTTCAGTGGATGCCGGTGCATTAAATTATACGTGAAATTGAAGTAGCAGGCATAAGTTTAAAAACAAAAAACAAAGTTTATTTAATCACTAAACTTCATAAAAACAAAAACTTGAAAAACATATTATTACAACGAAGTAAAAATGACAAAGAACAAAATGCAACCAGCGTGCGAAACCGTCGGCAAGTAACTTACATTTGAACAAAAATTCGTCAACTTCCCGGATCTAAGATTTGCATACACATGTTGCCAACTGTCCAACATCATCTTTAAACAAAAGATTTATACCGCTGCCGTAATGACGTCATACCAAATTACGATCGCGGTCTGTACTACGTCACCACACCGGCGATATTATGAGTCGATGACGCTGAACAAAGACAAAGTATAAATATATATATATTATTTTAGTAAATGCAAACGACAGATCACGGCGTAGTCAACAAGCTTTCCGGCGTCGAGAAAAATATGACACTCTTTCCTAACAGTAACAACATAAGAAATTTGGCTCGTTGAAACCCCATGTGAGGCAATATTGGTAAACAGATGAGAAGAAAATTTTGTACTTGTAAAATCAGATGCTTATATCAAAGAAATGTGCATTTTTTTGAAGAGAAAAAAATGCACATCAGTGATTACTCACTGATTCAGTTTGATAAAAAATTCAAAACACACTTCAAGATCCATTTCACTTTTTTGGGCTTAGAGATTTTTCATACATTCTCTTAACATTGAAACTGTTAATTGCAGAATAAATAAACATCATCAAAATTGTTGTTTCTGGATACCTTAACCCTTTCGCGACGGCAGTTCCGATCACGCGCTTTCCTCTGAGGCCGGAAGTTTTTCTCCAGGCCGGCGGACTTTTAAGAGCTAAGCCTAAATTTACGAAAAATTCCAAAATAGTAACATTTACAAACAAATCTATTTATTTAAGCTATATATGGGTTACTTACACATTTTTATTATTTTTCCACTAAAAAATTTTTGTTATACAGTTTAAAATATTTTTCGCTGGGACATAATGTCGAAATCCTACTCTCCCTTTCCACAGTAAGATACTTTCATCAACTGATATATTCCTATCAGGAATATATCCAGAATATGTCAATAATATATCAAGAACTCTGAAAGGTTTGAATGATTAAATCTAAAAAAGGTTTAATTTTTTCAATCTTTTTGGCATTAGTAGAAGTGAAATGAAAGTATCGAAGAATTTCGATACTTTTATTTCACTAAAAAATGAAAAAGGTCCCGACTCATAAAACTCATTTTTCAGTAATCCTTACTGAAAAAAGGTGTTGCAATCATGGGATTCATTGAGTAGTACATCTTAATTTTCGGTTTTTTCACGATACCCATTAAAATTGTCAAAGCAAATTAAACAAACATTTCTTCTTTAGTTACAGGCAAAAATACTTCGAGGATGAACTCTGTTCACTTTCCGGATTTATGAACCTCTCATACGCATTAATTTGGTTAGTATAATATAATACGCATTAATTTAGTTATTAAATCCATTACAGTTTCATAAAAAAAAACATCTGAAATAATCCAATTCATTTGATACAGCATCATCGACTTTTATTCCGCATGCTGCTGTGAATGTTAGTAGAGTTAAATCCCTTACGGGAGAAGAAGTACCGTCCCGCGATATACTCAGAATAGAAATGTCTGATATATCTTCATAATCACTCTGATCCAAATAAACAGATTCGCCCGACGAGATTTTTGTATCACTGTCACTACTTTCATTTTCAGACACATTTCTCATCAATTCAGAAATTTCGTCTTCTGTTAAATATTTTCTCCATATTAAATCATCAAAGGAAAGAAATCTCACTGCAACAGAATCTGATTCTGACTCAAAACCCATATACCCAATGCTACAATCCCACCGCAAAAGAAAAATAAAGATATCTCGTAAACAAAGACCACGTGCAAAGTTTAAATGCCCTACCCGCTGACAGCCAAACGCAATACATCCATTCCTCCGTTTGTTTACATAAAACGATAGACTGCATGTGATTCATACTAGTCTTGTTTTCGAATAGAAGGTCCCAACTACGTGTACTCCAAATTTCATAGACATGCGGTGCCATCTTGTGCCCCAAAAATTAACTAATAAAATGTTTCGAATTACTGACACGTATAGGTGACGTTCGGTCAGAAACGCGGATCGTGTTGACTGGTGGATCTTGTAAGTAGAATATATCAGGCATACAAACTTGGATAACTTTAACTTTATTTTAAAACTTTAAACAAAATAATAAAGATACTGTCCAGCAGTATATCCAAACAAATAATCACATCTATCTTGATGCTGACTGCAGCTTGCTTGCTGGCTCACTGACCAAACTTGGCCTTTTAAATCATCATATGTCAAACAAATCTGCATATCTTGAAAAATATGTGCATGTGATGCCATTTGATTAAAAAGAAATTAAAACCCAGGGTTGAGGTGTACCTGACTTCAAATACTCAATCACTATTTGATGACCTCATACCTGGGAACCAATGAGCAATTAAGCTATCAAATGACATCACATGCCTATCATACTACAACTTCAACTTCCTCCAAATGAAAACATTTGCTGAGGTAAGTGAACAGCTCTTAGTATACAGCAAAAATAAAAGGTAATTATCAATTACAATTAATATTGCAATTAGAACATATTTAATTTAAACAAATGTTATTTTATTTATACATTTATACCTTTTTGGACTGGATGTCAAACCTGGGGAAAACCAGACGTTCGGCCAGAAACACGATTAGCTGCTGGCACGTATACCTGACATTCGCCGCGAAAGGGTTAAACAGAACTGGTAAAATATGTGATAAGAAAAAAAAGATTAGTTTGGAGGTGAATTCAATCTAATGACAACTTTTATTTAACTACAAGTAACCTTAAAAAATTGTGTATTATCTCATTTGTTATTTTTTTTTTCGGTGCCATCTTGGCATATTACATTTTTCTCACTGGGAGTCCTGATAGTAATGCACAGTTCAGCTTAAGTGAAATTTTAAATTTCATGTTATGTTAGAGTTCGACATGCTCATTTTTCATTACTTACATACTACCATACAATTTCAGCTGTGACCATATTTATTATTATTACCTGTGGATTTTTTTTTTTTTTTCAATGGACTATTTTGAAATCGTTCAATCCAAGTAAATAAAAAAATTGGGTGTGGGTGGGTTTTTTTTTTTTTCAGTCGTGACTATTTCCCCTAAAACTAAATATTCTGCCGTAATAAGCAAAAATAGATTCTAGCATTCGTTGAACCTCATCTTTTTTGCATGGATTGAATTCGAGGTTACAGTTTTTGGAATTAAAAGTGTCGTCTTTGCACGTTCGTTAAATCAACACAGATGAAAGTTTTTGTATAAATATTTGCTACGTTCAGGATAAATCTGGCTTTAAGATTTCTACACAATATGAAAACTACATTTTAGAAGTAAATATTCACCTATGACATTACGATGAAAAATTTAGAATAAAACTCTTCACAGACATGAAAAAATTAGAGATTGGAGGATTTGAAATACATCAACAAGAATTTGACAAGTGGTAAGAGTTTGGTTCATGCAGTAAGTGGATACAAACACAGACATGTAACAATATAAATATTTATTTGTACAATTCGTCGAATCGTTTAAATATGTACACATTAATTACAAATTTACTCTAAGATCCACACCACAAAAAACACTCTTAGCTAGTTACCAGGGCAGATGCAGGTAATAAAGATTCATTCAATGCTATACTCGATTTAGAGTTTGAGTCGGTCTTTTTCTTTGTTAAAGTACCACCCACTATTCCTAAAAATAGAAGTAATCCGATTTTTTGATTTGCCTTAAAAGTCTTCCAGCAGCTTTGGGGTCATTGACGTTCAGAGAAAGAATCTAAAATGGAAGACTGCTTTTAAAAATAATTCATGGAACTTTTCAAACATAAAATGAGAAAAACATTGTCTAAAGTATGTTATTATGAAAGTAACATAAGGTTATTTACTTGAGAAGTCAAACAAGCCGCTGTCAGGCCCACAGATGTATAGAATGGCCAAGTCCTGATGACTAGAATATCCTGCTAAAAGTAGAAAGCCAATCATTGAAGTGAAAATCCGGTTAAGTAGTACTTCGTATTTTCACCAAACTTGATGGCAGTGGATTTGATTTTTATTAAGACATCGTCTACTTTGTTCCTAAAGTTGGAGACAGACCAAAATGAGTACAGTTAATGGCAAAGTGCAGTGAATCTCAATAAATTTCATCATCTTATTCAAAATTCTTTAGAGAGAAATTGTATTTGTTAAAATTGCTCAGTTTTTTTAACTTAATATATATATATATACAGTGATTTCCGCTTATAAGAATCACATTTGTTATTACTGTTTTTGATTCTTATAACCGAAATTTGTTTTTGGTCAGGCACACACACATTTATATATACATATATTAGATATTTTACCATTAAATATGCTTTAATTTACGTTAATTATCTTTTATAAAATTGTTATAATTGGCTAAACTTCCTAATTAAAAGTTTATCCAAATCTAAAAACTTGCATATTTAATCGTAATTTAAAAATTTTGTTCCTTTGTAAGAATTTGAATGAAATTGCACTAAACATGATCTAACCTGATGTGCATAGATGGTATCGTAAATTAAAGTCCAAGAAATGCAAGCTATATACAGGGGTAAAACAGTTAACCAGTCACAGGATGCATGAACAGCAGACCAACCAAGTAATGCTCCCCAATTAAATGTGAAACTAAAAAGAAATGCGATCATCAAAACTTACTGTTGTAAGATTGTTCAGCCTCACTCGCAATATCACTTGATTGACAAGCTTATTACAAGGAAGATCAAAGATTTTAGTCATCTTTTGACATTAAATAATTTATGAAAATAAAGTACCATCAAATTCTAGGTTTCACTGGATATTTATTGTTTCTCACTTTTTCAATAGAGATTATTGTAAATTTTCCACATACCTAGCATCATTTGTGGCCAGTAGCTAATCCTTTTGACCAGAGGATAAGTAATAACAAAGACAAGCGATGTAGCCCCAAGCACAATACTAGAAAAAAAACTGTGTCTTTTAGTATGAAAATACACAATTAAAAAGGAAATTTTACATAAAATGTTTTCTTCAGTATTTTAATTCTAAATTAACATGTCAGTTCTTCAACTAAAAATAATAATTAACAAAACTAAGTTTAAAACAAACAGAAATGAATCATTTACAATAAGTCTCATTTTACACTAAATATATTAAAATTCATAACGAGAGTGAAAGGGATACTATGTAATTTTCTTTTAAAAGGGGTTATGTAGCAATGGTAATAACAATCGGATAATATAAATGTGTGTTTCTTCAGAACAGCTTAAACTGAAAGATAATGGAGCATATATTCCAAACACAAATGTTTTTTCCCCACAGTAGAGGTGAGCTCTAACTGCATGGTGAAACTCATTTAACACTACCCAGGAGACGCATGTACTTTAAAGAATGCTACGGATGCAAATTTCTATAACAAACAAAAGTGAAAGTCCAATGTATTAAACAATAATACAATGGCTTTCATTTTGGTAAACTCTAATGGTATATTTTTGGGACCTTGCTACTCTCATGGATATAGGGGAATATGTGAAGCAAATAACAAGTTTTCATCATCATTTTATTTTGGGGAAAAAAGTAATGTCTGTAACAAATAACTGACTATTTGGAAACATTTAAATAATTTTTTTTTTTTTAAACTTGCTAGAATACAGACCCTGACAATTCCAGATTTTTTGGAGGAAATTGAATAATTATGTACCATGAACAAACTCCTACAGATGCAGATTTTTGGATATTAATATAGCCTACCTATACCAATTTAACTGTAATAACACAAGTAGAGCTAGTGATAGTTTTCCTCCTAGAAGCATCCATGCATCTAGACTACTGATTTCATTACATGCTAAAGGACGATTTTAGTTCTGATACCTAAATGGAAAAATGCATAAATTACAATGAAAATAAAGAAGTAATAGTTGAACAATAACTTTATAAATGTGGAAAGGTAAGTGTCATCGACAGCTCAGGACACCACACAAAGTATACACTCGTGGACTGTTTAAAATCTCAATTTATTAAATATCGCAATAAAAGACTCGGACCCATCAGTTACGGCGGTCACAATCAGCGCAAAACATGTCTCTGATTGTATAAACAAAAACAAAAACACTTCTTTCTGATAAACAAAAACACTTCTTTTTAAAAGGGTTGGTTCAGAACAGTTTAAAAGTACAAAATCTTCATGAACTGTGGCGTTTCTGAAATTGAACTCATTGGTTTATTGATTAAATAAAAAGAGAAACATTTGTAGCAACATTCGTTTCAGTAGGCGTCAATTTGCAAGAGAAAAATGCCATATACTGAAAAAAAAGTTGCTTCAAGCATTTTACAAAAGTTTGGCTCTTTCTGTTAAACTGAGTTCGGTTTCGGAAATGTCACATGAACCAATCCACTATTCCATTCTGCTACTAAAACTGTCAGGCAGTAATAGTTTTATGTAATTTGTGTTTAGCAAATTAAGAGAATTTTCACCACTATTTATGCTAATAATCCAGTACACTGTATTCATATTTAGAGAATGTTTTATCATGATAGGATGCAGATAAAGACAAATGATGTCATTGACATCTGTTATGCATGCTAACAAATAATTTAGCCATAAATGTATGCATTGAGGAAAATAATTTTCATCCTCTCATTTCACATTAGAATTATATGAGTCCAAATTGACAGCACATACAGTGGCTCCCAAGAACTTGGTAGGAACAGTCGAGCATGGCGGTGGAGGTGTCCTTGTGTGTGGGTGCATGTCAGCATCAGGACTAGGTAATTTGGTATTTATTGATGGCATAATGAATCATGCTGTTTATATAAATATTTTAAGAGACAGTTTAAAATTATCACCCAAAATTTGGGTATTGGAAACAACTTTGTTTTTTATCAAGATAATGATCCTAAGCACACGGCTCTCGACGTTCACCTCTGGTGTCTCTGTAATTGTCCACAAGTTTTGAAAACACCACCTCAGTCGTCATATTTAAACCCAATAGAACATACTTGGAGAGAACTAGAGGTTCGAGTACGAAAACACGACATTCACACGAAAAGCGAACTAAAGACAATAATTATGGAAGAATAGACGACATTGATGCAGAAATTACAAAAGAACTAGTGCAATCTATTCCCCGACGTTTAAATACTGCTGTGGATGCTAAAGGATATCCTACTAAATATTAATTTAACGAAAAAATTAGAATATTTACTAATATGTAGAGATTTTTTACAAGTGTACAATGACTTTTGTGAGTTAAAAGTTTTTGTTACTTTTTGATTATTGGTTTCTTAAAATAAAGTTTTACTATGTTTTTAAAATATTTCATGTAGTTTTGTTAGAATAGATATAGATCTTATTATTAAATACTCATTCTGAAAGATTCATTTTAATTTATGGATAGACCCCTATTTCATTGAGAATCGTAAGTGTAGAACACTTTTGGGAGCCACCGTATGCTATAGAAAGTCCGACTACAAAATTATAAGCCGTACAATATGAAAATAATTTCAGTATGTGTCATAGACAGTATGGAAGACATACTAGAATCTATATATATAAAACAGTTCCGTAACTGACTGATTCATTCATTCACTGACTGACATACAACGCACAGACCAAACCGCTGGACCTAAAGGGCTGAAATTTTGCATGACGATTCTTCTAATAGTGCACTAAGAAAGATTTTCAAAAATTCTTCTTAGATTTTTTAAAATTAAATTTTTAAGCTGTTTTTTAAACTTTTTTTACGTTTGCATTTAAATAATACATAGAGGGTTATAAAATTTATATCGCGAGAAAGATCCTAAAAATTCCTTCAAAATGAATTTTTTTTTCGAATTTTTACCTCCGTTTCCTGATTTTTGGTGAATTTTTAAAGATTGATTTTTAGAATTTAATTTATTAAATGCCGATCACGTGATTTCTTTTTCTGGTACTTTCAATAAATTTATCGTCACGTGCGTAACAACTAAATAGACAAAAAAAATATTTTTTTCTCTTTCTAATGCAGCAGACAATTGGATATTATCAAAAAGTATCAATGCATATACCTTACGATTTTTTTATAAATATATATATATATAGATATATATTTTACATCAATTGTATACATTGATCATCGCATTTATTATAAATATATATATTTATTTTTTGGCATAAATTGCATACGTTGACCGTTGTATTTAATTTGAATGTACTCCGTAGCGAAGCGCGGGTTTTCAGCTAGTTATATGATAAGAGGGAATCTCACAGTGGAATGTACAAAGTGTCAAGATCCAATAGTCTGATTTTTGATACACCGCATGATGGCCTGCATGCATCAAGAAAGTTTCAGAATGATGAGATACACTGTGAGAGTCTAGCATGCACAAAAATGATCTTATTTATGAGCAGGAAAAGCTAAGGCTATTACTTTTAAAAGGTATGGTATGAGAAAGTGCTTAAACATACAAATTTAAAGGGAAAGTATAATTTATAGGACAAGAGAAAATGAGTTCCTAAAAGAAAACATTTATTTCCGAATGTATTTGTGAAGTGTCTTATAACTTAACAGGACACTTGGAACAAATCACCCAATTAAAACAACAAAATCTTTTAGAAAGAGAAAATCATATAAATACTTGCATAGCAAAATATATTTAACTGATATGCAAATGCAATTAAAGGGTTGAACTGAAGAAGAAGAAAAAAAAAAAACTTTAAGGAACTTGACTTATGCAAATTCAAAATAAGGTTCTTTGTGCAAAATAATTCTCAGGTTCATGAAGTTTTCTCCATTTCATTCACAACAATACTTTGGCATGTAGGTAAATTTTGATGATATAAATTCTGACAACAGTGTACGTATGTTGGAAACCCAGACTTAAAAAAATAAAGGATCAGAAAAGGGCAAATTTGCTATCACTGACTCGTACTCATAAAATAAAGGAACTCGTAATAAAAAGTCACAAAAAAGCAAATGATAGGTTAGTCCCTTGAAACATTATTAAGTATGAAGTTTTTCAAATTGCTCGAGAAAACTGGAACTGCTAAATGAAGCACAGCTTCCAAATTAAGCATCTCTTTCTCAGTGAAAAATTTGTAATCAATTAAAACACTTGCAACTGGCATATACAATACTGAATTTCTTTAAGAGGCAAAATTTTATTTTGTAAAATGACAAAATTGTAATTTTAAAATCATGTCCAATGGGATACCTTGGTTGTCTTCCACACAGTTATAGGTTGTTTTTATACAATTTTATGAAGTAACCTCATTAAATAATTTATTCGATTTAACTCTTTTGACAGGCTTCTAGGCATTTATTCAGAAGAGGTTCAATGGTCTATATATATATATATATATATACAGTAAAAATTGTTTATAAGAACACGGTTATAAAAACATATCGCTTAAAAAGAACGGAATTATTAGTTCCCGACCAATTCCCATGTGTAATAATGGATACAAAATCCAGTTATAATAACATTGTTAATAAGAACATATCGCTTTTAGTGACTTAACATTAATTGGTTTCTGGAAATAAATCGCTTATAAGAACATGTTAATTGTGAACGGACGTGAAGTAGCAGAACGTTGTTCTTCAACCATTTTATCCATTTTTTTTATCTAAAAAAACCCAACTCTCACGAATTAATACAGTTGTGGTCAGGCTTCATAAAGTAAGGGTTGCCAGAAAACAAAACTGCCAAGAAAATTGTCCCACCACCCATATCCCTAGTGACTGAGACATAATGATCGGAAGTGCTGACCCGCCAAGCCAGTCCCCCAAAACCTCCACCCACCAGTGGAGTCCAACAAGAAAAATTTATGAACCAACCCAGATGGCAGCAAAAATTCCAGACTGGTGGTGAAAAGAAAGAGTGCAAGGCATTTACAACTCTTTCTACAGCCGACAGTCATCATAGTCTGTACCTCCACATAGTCAATGATAAATGCAAAAACGTAAAACTTTTACGGTTGAGGAAAAAATTCATATAATTTTCCAGATTAGAAAACGGTGAAAAAAAATGGAGCATTAGCCGACGAATTAAAAGTGAGTCATGCCACGATTTCAAATATTTTAAAAAATAGAAAAAATTAAAAGAAGAATTTGAAAAAGATCGGACTAAAATTGAGAAACTTTGAAAAGTCCACATGCTGACATAGAAAAGCCCCTTTTGCGATGGTTTAAGATTCAAAAGAGTGCCAACATTCTCCTAAGCGGAACCGATTTTGCAAGCGAAAGCAATGAATTTGCGAAGCTCTTTAAAAAATATGATTTCGTTTGTTCAACTTCGTGGATCCAGAGATTTTGGGAGAGGCATTCCATCGTGGTTCGGAAGAATTAGGGGAGAATCAAAGGCCGTGCCGCCAGGAGTTTCTGATAACTGGCTTAAAACTGTTTGGACTATGTTAAGAGAAGGCTATGAAGACCATGAAATCTTCAATGCTGATGAAACTAGCCTATTTTATAGGATGACCTCGGAAAGGACGTTGCATTTCAAACACGGAAAACTGCAGTGGTGGTAAGCTTTCAAAAGAAAGGATAACAGTTATGGTTGTTGCAAATTTAATTGGAACTGAAAAATTGAAGCTTTTAGTGATCGGGAAAACAAAAAACCGAGGGCATTTAAAAATATAAAATCGCTGCCAGTTGATTATCATTCAAATTCTAACGCTTGGATGACAGGAGAAATCTTTGAAAATTGGTTACGGAAGTGGGACCAAGTACTTATTAACAAAAATGATAATTCTTTTATTGTGGACAATGCCAGCCCAAGGTCTTCATGCCATTAAATTAACTGTTCTTCCTCCCAACACAACCACCGTATTACAGCCTATGAACCAAGGTGTCATTAAGTCCATAGAAGTTCATATTCAGGAAGAACTTGATTCTACAAATCATCGACGATATTGAAAATAAGAAAGAACGAAGATTTGAATACTGGACGCTATCATCATGCTAGAAAGGTGTGGAATAATGTTAAACCTTTAACGATTTCGAATTGTTTCCGGCATGCTGGTTTTCTTAGGGGTAAAAATCCTTCCATTTTTCAAATTCAAGACCCTAGAGATGAAACGCTTCGAGACTGGGCTCGAGATTTGCCAATTGAACAAGATTCACTGCAGGAATATGAAGACATAGATTTGGGCTCTTGCAACTCATGGGAATGTAACGGATGAAGATATCGTTGCAGGCATAAATGCAGAGATTTTTTTGCAGAGATGATGATATTGATGACAGTGCCAGTTCAGAAGATCATTTGAATGAGTTTAAAAGAAATGTTTTCAGCAAGCAATACTGTAATAAATTTTTAGCTTGCAATGACAATTTTGTGAAGGATCCGATAAGAAAAGCTGTCAAAGAACTTGTCGCGATAACCGAAAATTCTTTTTATTTAAAAAAAATACATATGTATATATCTATATATATATATTTTACTGACTATTTTTCAGCAAATCAATAAACATGTAAAAAACAAATATTGCATTATGTATGTACATTCATAATAGCTACATAATTTTATTCATTTTCTTTTTAATATTTTTAGAACTATGTATTTGAAAAATTTCAAAAATACATACTTATATGAAAATGAGCAGGGTGTTTATCGTTGATCAAACTTGAACCTTTTAATCATTTTTGAACGTCATGTTTCAGGTGTAAATAGAAATTATGTGACAATGAATTTGGTATTTCCAGCAGTTTTAAGTTATCTATCGGATATAAAACTATAGATTATAAGAACCAGTTTCAAAGTCCCCTGGAAATGCGTGGAGTATGCGGGCTTAAAACCCTAAAAAATTTAAACTGTACTTTGTGGGAAAATTCTTGCTCTACTGTTATGTTTAGTTTTATTTACAGAAAAAAATTGCAAAATGGAAAATTTTATACCTACCAAACCCTTGCATTTTAACTAAGGTACCCAAGTTTGAGTACTAGCCAGAAAAATCATAACTAATTAACCACAGCACATAGTTATTTTGAAAACACCCACTTATTCATTAAGGATGAATACACATAAAATATATAAAACCCGTTATTTGCAATATTACTTCAGTACTGCACTTGCCCTATATACTGAAAAAAAACTACCTTTGTGTTATAACAGCCAAATAAATAGTTTTTCTTCCCAACATATGTTTCTAGCTGGAGAAACTTTATAACTAACAACCTTTGCCATGCTTCTGTAACAGCTGATAATTGTTTTAAATTCCTTAACATTCAAAAATAGTAAATTATGTAACTGAAACTAGTTTCTTTTTGTTTGTTAGGATTGAAGAAGTGAATTGTAATAACCTAACTTGTTTAGACTAACTGTTAGTGAATGTGAGTGGAGTGAACATTACAATCTGTGTGAATATATTGATTTCCTTATTCTGTCGTCACTATTTCTGAGTTGCCTTTTGTGTACCAGATGATGCTTATTAGTGTTTCTGGAAGAGCCGAGACCTGGAGGGCGCAGTGAACTAATTTTTTCCATGTCTATTTGGTCCTACAATATTCAGTAGGGCCTAAGCAAAGGGGAAAAAAAAAAAAAACTGTTTTGAACTATTTAACATACATTTGTTACTCTAATGCAAATATACTTATTTAGTTAATAATCAGATGTTCCTGACACTGCTAACTTGAACAACAAATACCTCCACAATGAAAGAATGTCAAAAAAAAAATAGCCTATTCTTTCTCTTGCCCTACTTATTTTTCGATAAGCAACTGTGATTTATTGGGACCCACATTCTCACTTGCCCCAAGTGCAGGGGAAAGAGAGAACACAAAAACTTTAAATATTTACAGCAAAAAAGTGTAAATAGCTTTAAAAAAAAAAATAAAACTATAAATGTAGAACATAACCAAAGTATGTATGCGAATTTCCATATAAATACAACAACTTGTTAAAAACTTATTTAGATTCAAAGTAGAACTATATGATTTTGTGTTCTCACTTCACCCCACTTCATCCTATATATATTATTTGAAACCTAATTATGGTTACCTACAAGTTCAACAATTTCTAATGGTATTTAAAATATATAAATGAAGAAATTAAATTTAATATAGCTACTAACATAAACGAAACCAAAAAGCATAGTATTTCTGAAAAGATATATTCTTGTGGCTAAACACAGTGCTATAAAAAAATAAAAATGGAAGAGATTTAAACAAAAAGTACTGCCATTTTAATTTCAGCAAAAAATAAAAATTCACGAATATATAAATAAAAACTACCTACTGTGATCTCTCCCACAAATAAACTATGAAAAGCAAGCACCAAAGTACAGTTTTAAAAAGTACTTTTTTTCTAGCAAAAAGTGGTTACAATAGACACTTATGTACATACCCTATTTGAACCGTTAAAAAAAATTATGGACATTAAACTACTGCAGTTTAAAATTACACATGCAAAGTAAAAATAAGGACTTTAAGAGGCCTTTTTATAAGGAAAAAATAATTATTCTAAAGGACTTTTAAAGAAAATATTAAAATCTTCCAAATGGACAGCACTACAATTATCAGACACTTAACATACAAAATAAGTAAAAAATATTTTTATATATATATAAAATTCACCAGTGCAAAGATGTTACACCTATTTTGAAAAATTATTTATTTAATATTTTATCAGCGGGGAAATAATAGCGATAGACATAATTACACACACCAAAGCATCACTTATAAGCTCACAGAAAGAATAATATGTGAACGAATATGTGAATATGTCAGGTTAACAGACTTTTAAAGGTAAATAATAATTATTGCTACAATTTTTTTCATATTGAAATAGAATTATAAACTTTAAATGCCTCAACTGTATGCCTAAAAGAGATCACTTTTTCATATCATGCAACTGAGAATTAAATATGTGTATAATTTGTATGTTTGTGATTTCTCTATAGTTAACAAAATCTAGTAACATCACAACTTAGAACGTAAACTTCTAATTTAAATACTGTTATTATCTGTCATGAAAATATAATGTTATGTAAAAAATGTTAATAATTACTAAATGACAACGTACCTTCAATCAATGTCTTTATCCCATAGATCATTAATTATACAACCTGCACCTCTCATTAAAAAAGCCCCAGTACCAACAAAGCAAGTAAGTGTGGATCAGGAAAGCAACCAGGAGCAGCTGCTAGAGATAAACTCCAGTAGCATGGCCATAACAGAAAAAAAGTACCTGTAATGAAAAGATGATTTTCTTAATATCTCAAAGTTTGGCTGCAGATAAAGGTAGGCTAACTGGTTTAAATACAAACATCAAAGAACTCTCAAATGAAATTGTTATTAGAAGATTACTTTGAGTAATCACATATTTAGAATCTCATTATATTTTGTAATATACAGAGCTTTATGAAAATCACTGGAGGTTTTATTTTATTTGCATGAACCCTTCAGCATGCAACATTTTCGTAATTTGGAATGGTTGTTTTTTACATGTAAGGTTTGAATGTTCTAAGCAGTTTCTATTAATAGCTAAACCCTTTCTAACGCAGGTCTGATTTTCCATTCATTGTTTGTCGTGATAAACCAGCGATTATACTGGATTCCAATACGACAGAAGCAGGAGTTGATGTAGTCGATCCTGTGTGCAGCTATTACATGGTATTCCGCATATCACAAAGATGGACAATCTCGTTATCTTTTTAGGTTTTTGGACATAATAGGAATCCATTCACAAGTTGTCCTTAGAATCAATAAACCGGACAGTTTCGAAATAAGGTGATTGTATCTGCATTCTTTGACCTTAATTATTAATGTATCTCAATATTATCAACATTTTATATCTTGTCATAAAACACAGAATTATTATTTTCAATTTGAAAAATAAAGTTCATTACAAAAGGAATAATCGAGGTTGAAAGAAACATTATGCTATGCGAAACATTATGCTGCTGTTCCAAAAATTGGCACGCCCGCTGAAGGGTTTAAAAATACTTCAAAACCTCTGAAATAGTTTATTTTTTATGCAATAAGTGTACAATCCCATTTATTAATGAGCATGGTAAAGTATGAGACCAGTCTGAATTTTCCTATCCACTTCTGAAGATTTTGAGTGACAAATCAAAATTATAAAAGTCCTTTCTGTTTTTCAGGCACACGAGTCATTTTTATGTTATTAATATTTCTTCAGATTAAAAATTAAGAAATGACATGGTCTGATTAATGCACATATTTTCATGAAGTGAAAATAAGCGCATTTTCTGGATAATTTTAATGTTTTCGAAAACTGAATTCAAATTGTACACTGCTTTAACATCAATTACAGGGACATGTTTTTTATCTAGTAAAAACATGGTAATGTTTTTACCTGATATTAACAGGAAGCAGTACAAAGAGAACCAGCTTTATTGAGTAGGCAAGGGAATGTACTTGCAAAAGAATAAGATCAAAATGATAAAATTAAACAAGTAATAAGTACAACTGATAAAATTAAACACTTGATGATTATGAAATATAATTTAACATATAGATAGCTTGCAGATTCTATTTTACAAGATTAATATGGTAAATTTAAGTTACTTGAGCAAGTTTTGTACATATTTGCATAGGGAAAGAAAATGAAATAGAAATATTGGTACTTTTCCATTATATCGCCCAGGGCCCGACTTAGCCTAATTGGGGCCCGGGGCAAAAACTTCTTTGGGGCCCCCCCTCTGCTTCACTACTTCAGTAATGAAGAACTTAATACTTATTACTAAACTTTCTATTCGATTTGGGGGCCCCCCTCTGATGTGGGGGCCCGGGGCAACTGCCCCGTATGCCCCTGCCTTAGTCAGGCTCTGATATCGCCTTGATAAGGAAAAGTCTTTCTCATATTCCTGTAGAGATTGGGGGTCTGACAAACCTATGTGCTACAGAGCTAGTAGTTAAAAAGTTCTAGGTGTATGTAAGATGGGGCTAGTAATACTTAAGCAAATTCGTTTGCATATTTGTTTTCTTCAAAAATGGTACTTTCCAAAGTATTATCTGTGGAATTAATGAGAAAAAGGCTGTCATTTTTCCACAGGAAGTCTCTTTTTTACCATCTGAACGGAAGTGTGAAAACAGGCATTTAGTGAAAATGCAGAAAGAAAATGGGTGGAAGGAAGACACTTAAAATTTATAACATGTTTAAGCTTTCTATACTGCTGGTGTGATTGATTATCATCTATAAAGTTTTGCCAAAAGCATTTATCCATGTCTAAAAATATGACAGTTGACTATAGGAATGACATGCTAGAGGTTTTGTGGAGCACTAGAAGTTATAAATGAAGTAAACAACTTTTTATATTAGAGTTGGTGCCTTTTCGCTTATGTTGGCGACAGGTCGATATAATTGAAAACATACTGAAATAATGACATCAGAGATTTTATTGTTTCCCTGATAAGTTATTATGATGACGTTTAAAAGGAAAAGGAGGACGTTTCCTAACAGAAGTTAAGAAAAATTAGGTTTGGAATAAACCACCTATTTTTTTTTACATACACAGGGGAAAGATTTTATCATTCTATGAAATACATCACATTTTTCATATTAAAAAATTGATTATCATTAATATCACCAAATGAAAATGTATCTTATATACTTACCAGTAGGTTTATCTAATCGAATCAATCTCAAATAAGGTCTAACTCCAGGATGACATTTATTCACAAACTTTTCTAACACAGTTAATTTATCTTCGTTTCCTTGAAATCTAGGTTTTACTAGTTTATCATCAGAGTTTAAACTTGAAGTGTAATACACAGGAGTTTTGCTAAGAGTTCTAACAAGGTTTGATTGATATAGACAGTGATTAAAGCATAATTTATATGAACCTGAAATTTAAACTTTAAATGTGGTATAACTTGGCAGAAAAAAATACTTTGTTTGAATAAATATGACATTTTTTTAAATTCTTTTAAGTGTCTTAAATCTGCACATAATATCCATACGAGAAGAGAATACAGTCCTCCAATGTACCTAAAAAAGACACCAATGAAATGCCATTCAGTAAAAGAACAGATATGAACTGACTTGAAATATTGAACATTTAACAAAATAGTTACCTGTTAAAACTGTTATCTTGCAGTTATAAAAACAATATTTTCTTTAAAAAATATTATTTTCATTTTAGTATTATAAACTATAAATAAAAAGCTAATAAATAATACAGGGAGTGATAGTAAAAAAAAGTATTTTTAACTTCTGGTAAAGGTTATTTTATGGAATAAATATCTAAACCCTTACGATGACATGAGCTGTTTAAGGCCTTAAAAGATTAGAACATAAGAAAGTCAAGTTTACTGAAAATTGTTTTAATACTGAAGATCATGTTTCATACTTTAAGAAGATACGTCTCATACAAATTTTACATCTGCCAGAAGAAAGTAAAGAGCCCAAAAGAAATGACTAAAAATACATGTATCTATCTTTCCTTTTCTATTTACGATGAATATTTTATAATAATCACTTCCGAACATTATATAATGTATTAAAATCAACCTTAGTTTTAATCTTTGAAATTCAAACTCTTTTAATCATAAATATTATACTAATAATATCATTTATTTCATCATGTTAAAAAAAATTACAACATTTAAACAACCATCAAAGTATGAACATTGATGAATACTAGAAAAATACCAATCAATCAAAACAAACAGTTTAAACAATGCAGAAAAAAGCATTTCTAAGACTATATGAAGATCAACTAGAGCTACTGCTGAGAATTTATAGTACCATATCAAATTTATAAATCATTTTTAAAAATGTTAAAAACTTGTTATGTTTAAATGAAAATCCATATCCTTTTGCTTCTTCAGTGACACCATTTCCTAAATTTAAACTGCTACATGTTATTGCTTTAGAGTAACTATAGAGAATGATAATCCCCCCTCCTTTCTTCCTTGCAAGTAAGTTTGTAACAATTCATTCCTGTAAATAATTGCAGACAAAAAACTGAAGAAAAAATTTACATGCAAAACTTCAAAATTGATTTCCTATATTGGCCTAATTTAAAGAATTAAAATCTAAATGAATTGAAGATCTTAAAAAATGTTTACCAGTTCAAAAAAGTTCCCCTAGACTTGAAATTGATGCCTTAATTTTTATTTACCCAAATCAAACAGCTGTTCAATTCAATTATGACAACAGCCTTGAAATTGCACTTGGATGATAAAATTTATTCTTTATAAATGAACATTAAAAATATAAGCAATCGTAAATTTTCATTACGGATAACACTTATATCTCAAACTTTAAATCATTACCTGAATCAAACTTAAAATCCCTAATACAGTTACTAAAACCCTTAAATTCAATAAGAAAGAATGAATTTCTCACACCATTATAAAAACTTATAGATACAATTATAGTTTGGGTATGTATAAAAAATCTTTTAATGTAGGATATCTCAACTAAACATGCTCTCTAAAAAAATGCAAACTTTAGTCTTAAAAATCAGGAAATTAAGTTTCTTATAGCAGATCAATGTTGATCTTTTGACTGTTGTTATGATTTCACGTCCACAATTATGAGCATTACAACACAAGTTTGTGACTGATTTTCTAAAGGCTAGCCATGGACAGAAAATTCATATCCTCTTGGAGAACAACATTACCAGGACATTGGTACACAAACATAAAGCACAAAAGAATCCTAATTTCTAAGTTTTACCATAAGAATAGCATTATACCCCGAAGTGCATAGAATGAGTTGGCTTATTCAAATCAAATCAATTGAAATACAGTTTCAAATGAGCTGAAGTTTTTAAGAATTCATATAAATTAAATATTTTTTATTTCAAAAAGAATCAATCTTGAAAGTTGATAAATCATCAAAGAATAACATAAATTTGCTTATATTAAAAACAAAAAACGAGTTTCAGGTATAACAAATGATTAATAAAAAATTAAAATGTTTTCTCAAAATGTAAAGAATGTATGATTGTTAAAGTTATTTAATGAACAACACATTTTTAACACCAATTTTAAAATAATAAAATATTTTGAACTAAACTGGTTTATAACATATATGATACACTGAAGTTGTTCAATATTCCATTTGGAAATCTACCTCATTCCTAAGAGAAATTCTTTAGATATTTTAAATTACATTTCTGTTCCAATATTTCTATTTAAAAAAAAAAAAATATTCTCCTTATACTAAATACTGCTCGTAAATAGAATAAAATTATATTAGAAAGCATATTTTAATTTACCAACAACTGAAAATAAGTTTTAAATTAATACTTTAACTACTCCTTTTGTGTGTATCATTTCAAAAAAATCAAGTCTTATCTAAGCATATTAGCAGTATGGAATTGTTTTAGCCCTGAAATGAGTACTCAGCACTGGCATGGGCCAAATTTTCCCCTCTTAACTTTAGCCAGCTATTTTCATATCCTAGACCTGTACATCTGAACCTAAATTTTTAAAATTTGTAATCAATTTAATAATATTTTTACTAAGAAATCTTTTCAAATTGGTTTGAGGTATTTTAATTTAAGGTATGCTTCATTTCAACTATCCAGTTCTATAATTTTTGCATTTATCTACACTGGTGTAAGAAATTAAGAGAATTTGCAGACTTGGTCGATTTATCTCTAGAACTACTGTACCGATTTTAATGAAATTTGATATGTACATACATTGATACAATACAAAACAAATAATTGTAATACACACGCATGATCGTGTTGTAACACTCGTTGGAGTCGGAAGGTATGAAACAGCAGTTGCAGAATAAACAAAAAAAATGGGTTAATAGATGGGTTAATAGGGGGTATGGTCCCCTCTTACAGATATACAGGTCTCGCAGCATGATTTCATACTTGAAATAAGGCAGTTTATCATTCCTGTGGCAATTGGTCCCACTCGTTCAGCAACGCTGTTTTCATTCCCTGGATGGTTCTTGGAGGGGGTTGCGAGTTGCAATTGCCCTCCCAGAGCGTCCCAGACATGCTCTATAGGGTTAAGGTCTGGAGATCTGGCTGGCCAATCCATCCGGCGAATATCCTCACTCTCTAGAAATTCGTCGACCAGAAGAGAATGTGGCCTCGCATTATCATCCATTAAAATGAACTCAGGGCCAACTGCACCCCTGAAAAGGCAACATAGGGCTTCCAAGACCTCATCCCTATAACCTCACCACCAGTCACAGTGCCTCTTTTCAATGACATGGAGAGATGTGCGGCCATCCAACATGATGCCTGCCCAGACCATTAAACCTCCTCCGCCATAATAGTCGATTTCGCGGACATTGGAGGTAGGTAGCGGGTCCCTGGTTCTCTCCATAGAACGTACAGCGAAGAATCGGTGTTTAGGCTGAACCGGGACTCATCAGTGAAGAGAACGGTCGCCCATTGATTCATACTCCAATCTCTATGCTCTCAGCACCATGGTAAACGGATTCTCCTGTTCGTAGAATGAGTGGGACGCAAACAGCACGTCTTCTTGCATACAACCTCTCATGAAGTCTTTTCGAAACAGTCACCCTTGATACACGGTTCCTGTGGCTGCATACAAGTCACGAGAGAGCTGAGAAGCTGTAGCACTCCTGTTATGCCTCGCTATAATCAAACAAATGGCGATCTTTTCTGGCCGTCGTGGCTCTTGGACGACCTTGCCCAGGCTTTCTCTCGATGGATCCGGTATCCTGGAACTGTTTCCATAAGTTACACACGACACTGGGCATTAAATTGAACTCTCTACAAATTTAGACTTGAGATTAGCCTGCTTCTAGCCTCCCCACAATTCACCACCTCATTCCATCATCTAAATGTTGGTGGTTACCCATTTTTACTGTTACAATTTGAAAATTAACCGATTGCTGCAAAATAACACCAAGAAATTCGCCGAGGTGGTGCTAGCGAACAAAATGCGTCTTAACTTACGCACGCTTATAAAGCCTGTTTCTCTACTGGATCCGTCTACACACATGTGTATGCTTACGTATTGACGTACAAGATTTGAATTTTGTCTAGGAGCAGTGGTTTTACATTCAGTTCAGTTCTTTTCATGAAATTCAATAAAATATGCAAATTCTCTTAATTTATTCCACCAGTGCATATATAAAAAACAGTTCCGTGACTGACTGACTGAACAGATAATGCAGACTAAACTGCTAGACCTAAAGGGCTAATATTTTGCACAGCAATTCTTCTTATAGTATAGGGGTGCACAAAGAAAGATTTTTGAAAATTCTTTAGATATTTTAAATTATATTTTTAAGCTGTTTTTGTAACTTTTTATAAGTTTGTATTTAAAATAATAATCTGGGGGTTATAAAATTTATATCACAAGAAAGATCATAAAAATTCCTTTAAAATGAAACCCTTTTCAAATCTTTACCTTCATTTTTCTGATTTTTGGTGAATTCTTGTAAATTAATTTTTAGAATTTAATTATTAAATGCTGATTCCCGTGTCGCCGCACAACGACGGTGTGGGCGCGTGGTGAATGTCGGAGCCATCGGTGACGGAGGACCCGCAGGAGGTCGGAGGCTTGCGGCGAGTAGGTCGGTTACCCACCCGACCCGATTTGAAACACGGACCAAGGAGTCTAACATGTGCGCGAGTCAATGGGCAAGAATTTCACCTCTACGAGATTTCTTTTCTTTTTGTGATACTTTAAATTAATTTTGCATCACATGCATGACACGAAATAAATTGACAAAAAAAATATGAAAATACAGTAAAAGATAGAATTTAACCACTAAACTAATTGAGATGGAAGATTTAAAGAATTTAATTCAAATTATTAAGAATTCAATTCTCTATAGAGCATTCATTATTTTTTTCATTGTAATTATCCTAAATTGTACTCCATAGCGAAGCACGGATACTCAGCTAATAATTCATATAGATGAAATTCAAAATCTTTAAAGGTAAAGATTTTCAAGAAATGTTGAAAATTTTGCACTTTGATTACAATTTTTTTAAAAATTTATGTGCCAAGGTAAAGACATCATGTCCGCATTTTGCAAAGTAAGATCATAGTAGAATAATAAATATGAAACAATATAATTTTAATTTACCCTTTTTTTAATTGAACTGAAATTTATAGTAAAAAATGTAAGCAGTTGAATTACAAAATATGTTGCTTTTATTACAGAAAAATTGCATACATTCTATTGATAAAAAATAAGATCATTAAAATTAAGTAATTTTAATTATTTTGCAAATTTTTAATGTACAAAATATTCAAACATAACAAAATCTACACACATGGACCTACATATTAAGAAATTGGAATTTTACATGACAGATAATCAAAATCTATTAAACTAAGAAGCTTAATAAATGACAATGAAAAGTTTACAAAAATTTGAAAGATTAAAACAACTACCTAGAAAATATTTGTGTAAACATATAAAATCTTAATGAGAAGGAATTATTGCCAACACAACTTAAAAATTAAAATAATCAAAACACAATACTAGCATATTCAGAAATTATTAAAATACGTGTAGATATTCAAAAATAATAAAAAATCCAAAAAGTAATAATTATAAAAGTTTTGCGAAAAGAATAAATTTCATGGATGACATTAAAACTGCATAAATATTCAAAAACAAAAACAAAAAAACTGCCAATATTTTCTGTTTCCCTTGACGGTAGCAGCACAGAGACAGTTCCATAGCTTCTTTATTTACATCTAATTTCCTATATAACAAAGGAGATATTTTTGGTTCATTGTATAAAGTTCTTGAAATCTTGTAATTCCATATTGTATACTATAAGCATTAACAGCATGTTTGGCGAACCAACTGCTGCTAATGTCATAATGTTAATGTTGTTAAAGATATGAGCTTTTTAAACTTACATTCAATCAGTGACTCCTACGGTGTGGGTATGGCCCTTCAAAACAAATTTCTAGTAAAACTTTTTACCTTGCCGTATTTATGAAGAACCACATAATGACGAACATGTTTTTATTCTGACCATAGCAATTATTAGTCTAAAAAGTTATTTCCTGAACAGTTGAATTTGGAATAACATGATCTGACCACTTTAGATGAATCGTAAAGAAAGAAGTTAAATGTCCAGAATTTTCTTCTATAAAAGCTTTCAGTATTTGACACTAGACATGTTGCAACGCACATCTGGAGGTCTCCAGTAATTACTTTGAGGATAGGGTTAATTTCTAAAGCTGCTGTATCAATAGATTTCTCAACATATTGGTTTTTTGCTTCGTGAAGATAGGTATTATAATCTGATTTAATTTCTCTTTTCTCTCTTCTGAAATGACGCACTTTAATTAAGAACGGAATGAATCGCATTTATCAAAGGTATAATTTCCATGAGATTTATACATATATGTGTGTGTATACATAGTACATTTTTTTCCCATAATAAATGAACAGCTAGATTTTTTATACCAAAGTAAAATAAATACAATATGTCTCAACACAGAACGCATTGGTATTTATAATATTATGTATATCATGTATTTATAATATTATGTATATCTTTAAGAATACAAAATCATCGAACAATATTACAAAACTAAAATAGTGAAACTTACCGATTATTTTACATAACAAACCGATATCCAAATTCTCGCTCCTCGTCCTCGGCCGATTTACGCAATACCATTCGATTACATACTAGTGAAATTCGATATTTTAATCAAACATCGATTGCACTGCTTGAATTCAGTAGTATAGAAACGAGCATCTGCCCTGCGTAACGGCTCTTTGAAATGTGCACAAATGCGCATGCTCAGGAACTTTATTTTCGAGCAGAAAACGGAGAATGCCAAGTTATCGATGGTTTGTTATATTTAGCGTTTTCTCGCCTTTTTTTCCCTCAAACATCAAGATACAGATGATTATCCGCGAGTGCGAGTGCCTCGAAAAAAAAAAAATTAATTACAAACCTCACAAAAACCAAATCTAATTTTTATCAGTGTCTGAAAGTTCTTCTGGGATATAAAAACGAATAACGAGGAAGAAATCCACCTATAATGAATTTGACTGGGCATTAGCGGAGTGGTTAGCTCAGGTGCGAAGTGAGGGCTTCCCGTGTCAGATCCTACGATTGCCGCTAAAGTGAAAAAAAAAATTTTTTTATTTATTAGGCCTGCAAGGAAATTTTGATGCTTCGTCCGCTTGGTTACATCGTTTTAAGAAACGTTATGAAATTAGAGAGATTGGTTTACACCGAGAGAAGCTGAGTGGTGATCAACAAGCAGCTGAGGATTTTCAACGTGATTTTGAAGATTTTGTGTAGTCTGGGGATCTGTTATGTGAACAAATTTATAACGCTGATGATTCAGGGCTTTTTTGGAAGTGTCTTCCCACTCGTACTTAAGCATTTGAAAGTGAACATCAAGCGGTAGGTTTTTAAAAAGATGTAACTGAACACTTTTGTACATACTGTATGTTGCAAAACCCGAAAGCGAACTTTTTCTTTGACTTTAACTGTAACCGCAACTAACGAAGAACTAGCGAGATGTTTTTTGAAAAGGAAAAACAGTTGTCACGATGTAACGGATAGTAGAGGCTGTTTTCAGTAGTTCATACTCATTATACTTGTGTTATGTTTTATAATTTTCTTATTAAAGTTTTGTTATTATCAGAAGGTGTTCATGCTTCCAAGATTGGCCTCGAATTTTAATGATAATTTTAGTTAAATGGAGTAGCAATCCTTTTTACAGCTAAACCGAAAGAGGACTAAGCCATCTTCACCCCGGATATACAAGAAAAATATCACCAAAGAAAGCAGGTAAGGTGATTTTACCTTTACCATTATTTAAGAGAGGTGAAATTTTATTTTACATGGCATCCCTGCCGGGACGTGAAGACTGATTAGTTTTCTTATAAGGATTGTGTATTAGTAGAACTGTTAAATTGAAAAAATGTCGTCAGATGAGAAAATTAAATTGTTAAAGAAAAAACGAACATTATTAAGAACAGGTGTTACTAATTTACTGATTAAATTAGATAACGAACTTTCGAAATCAGAAGATATAGATGTCATTAATTTAGAAGAATTAATCGAAACATTAACAAATAAATTCGATTCTTTAAGTTGCGTAGATAATGAACTGGAACCGTTTTTTTAAAGATGATGAGTTTCAAGTGGAATTTGAAAAATCAGAAGAGTATAACGAAAAGGTAGTTATTGCTAAATTTCGAGCTAAAAGGAAAATTAATCAAAGGAAATTATCTACAGTTAGTAAGAAAATCGAAAGTTCAAACTCACAACCTCTATTATCTGGAACAGAAATAAACGAAGCAGCAGCGGAAAAGGTGCGCATTCAACTCCCAAAACTGACTATCGCGAAATTTTTTGGAGACGTTAGCCAATGGCTAACCTTTTGGAACAGTTTTGAAACGGCGATACATAATAACGAGTCGCTAGAAAAGGTGGATAAATTTAATTATCTTAAAGCGCACTTAGGTGGCTCCGCTCTACATACGGTAGAGGGATTGTCAATTTCAAACGCATCTTATGATTCCGCAATCGAATTATTAAAGGGTAGATTTGCTGATAAAAATTTACTTCTCCACACACATATGAGCGCAATTTTAAGTATGCAACTGTAGTGATAACTTATTTCATTTAATTTATAAGTGCATTTCATTCATTTACTGTATAATAGATGGCACCACCATTCAGTGTCATTTTATGTTGCACGACACCGATAGGTGGCGTGGCAGTATTGTATCCCGAGAATTATCTCGATGCTCGCACACTTCGCTTGCTACTGTATAAACGAGAGGTGATGTTCGGAGATTGAATAAATATTATTTTGTTAAGTTTTAAAATCTGTTTCATCAATATTTGTCAAATTCAGGCAACAAACTAGATAATAATGGTGACCCGGCAATACGCCCAAATAAAATAACTGAAGCCTGGATTTATTTTCGCCTATATCGAAAGACAATATTTTCGCTGACCACGTGCTCACCAGTTTTCAACTATGACGCAAGAAGTCGGAGCAGTGAAAATACCGGTCTACAATTTCGCTGATCCGGCACTATGGTTCCTGATGTGCGAAGCCACATTCGAATTAGGCACTCCGAAAGCTATATCGGAAAGCAAGACAAAGTTCAATTACATAGCATCGAATTTACCACCGGAAGCAGCTACCGTGGTACGGGACGTTATCGTCAACCCCGACACGACCGACCCTTACGGTGTGTTGAAAAGGGAGCTGATAAGAAGAAGCGGTGAGTCATCCCATCAAGAAATCCGGAAACTTCTCGTCGGTGAACAGCTGGGAGATCGCAGACCTAGCGAACTGCTACGCGTCATGCGGCGGCGCGCCGAATCTTATAACGTGCCGGAGGAATTAATGATGGAACTTTTTCTACAACATTTGCCGACGCCCGTACAGTCAATCATCGCAGCAGTAACACCGTTAAGCCTAGAAAAGGCAGCGGACATCGCTGACAGAGTAATGGAAGTGACACCTATGCCGGTAAGTGCTTGTTCTGTTTCCTCAGTTCATTCCATTGAAGACCGATTGCTTGAAGAAATCAAAAAAATTAATACGCGGATAGATGAAATTTCGTTGCGTAGAGGTCGCAGTCCTCATCGCAACAGTGCGTCGCGTGCTCGTAGTAAATCACGATCCAAAACTTTCGCTAACTGTTGGTATCACCATAAGTTTGGCCATAATGCCAAGAAATGCGTTCCCCCGTGCAATTTTGGAAAAAACGACGACGGCCGGGTGTAGCGGCGACTACCACCTTGCCATTAAACTCTCGTCGCCTGTTCGTGCGCGATCGGCGTACCAATGTTAATTTTTTGATTGACACAGGAAGTGATGTTTCCATCATCCCTGCTTCAAGGTTACAAAAAAGAAACGCATTACAAATGACACTTTCGGCAGCTAACACCTCGCCAATTCAGGTCTATACAACTCAAACCCTTTCTTTAGATATTGGTCTTAGGAAAATTTTCAAATGGACATTTTTAGTTGGGAATGTATCCAACCCAATAATTGGTGCTGATTTTTTATATAATTTTAATCTAATGCCTAACTTAACCTCTAAAAATTTAATTGACTGCCAAACTAATATTACCTCGCCCTGCATACTAAAGAACAGTGCGATTCATTCAATTAAAACTGTATCAGGCGATAGTATTTATCATAAATTATTATTGGATTTCCCCGAAATCACTACCCCCCCTCGTCCAGACCAAGAAGTTAAACATTCGGTTGTGCATTATATACAAACAACTGGTCCTCCTGTAACAGCAAAAGCACGCCGTCTCGCACCTGACCGTCTGCGCATTGCTAAGGACGAAATTCAAACCATGATCGAACTAGGTCACATGCGTCCTTCTAAAAGCAATTTCGCATCACCTTTGCACATGGTGCCAAAGAAAGACAGCGCTGAATGGAGACCAGTTGGAGATTACCGAGCACTTAATGCTCAAACAATTAAAGACAACTATTCAGTTCCAAACATTTTGGACTTTACGTCTAACTTACATGGTACAAAAATATTTTCGCACATAGATCTGATTAAGGCTTATCACCAAATTCCAATCAACCCAGCAGATATCCATAAGAGTGCCATAATAACACCTTTTGGATTATTTGAGAGTACTCGAATGCAATTTGGCCTCTGCAATGCTGCAGCAACGTTTCAAAGGTTCATTGATGAGGTAACTCGTGGACTTCATTTTGTTTATGCCTTTGTTGATGACATTTTAGTCGCTTCAAAATCTCCAGAGGAGCATATCGAGCATCTCCGCATTGTATTTGAGCGTTTACAAAAATATGGACTCAGTTTAAAACCCTCTAAATGTATTTTTGGCGTGTCATCAATTCAATTCTTAGGCTATAAAGTTTCTGAATTTGGAATTGAACCCTTAACAGATAGAGTGGACTGCATATTAAAATTTCCAAAACCAAATACAATAACACAATTGAGACGATTCTTAGGGCTTCTAAATTTCTATCGGCGGTTTATACAAAAAGCAGCACACATTTTAGCACCTTTAAATAAACTGTTAGAGGGAATTAAAAATAAAAAGAAATCTAAAAGACCCACTCGCAATAATCCCCAGGATACACTTCAATGGAATGAGGAGGCTGAACAAGCATTTAATGATGCAAAAAGTGCTTTAACAGAAGCAACTCTACTTCACCATCCTATTCCAGGTGCAAAATTAAGTGTATGGGTTGATGCCAGCGATTTTGCTGTTGGCGGTTCTCTTATGCAAGTGCATGAAAACAGATGGGAGCCAATTGCATTTATGTCTGTGAAGCTTTCAAAAAGTCAGCAGAAATTCTCTACTTATGACCGAGAACTGTTGGCAATATACACAGCTGTAAAGCGATTTCAACATATGCTAGAAGGTCGCAGCTTCACAATATACACGGACCAAAAGCCTCTCATCTATGCTTTTAAACAGAAACCTGAGAAATGCAGCCCTCGTCAGTGGCGGCATCTTGACTACATATCACAGTTCAGCACTGACATTCGCCATACTAGTGGAATCAACAATACAGTAGCTGATGCTCTATCTAGAGTAGAAATCAGCCCTATCTCCAATTCATTTTTTCTAGATTTCAATGCTTTCGCAGATGCCCAAAGAATTGATCCTGAATTAAAAAAATTGCAGACTGAAAATTGTACTTCTTTACAATTTAAATACATCCCCAGTCCAGTGACAAATACCAAACTTTTATGTGATGTCTCTACAGATGTACCTCGACCATTTGTACCAGAAAATTTTCGCAGAACTCTTTTTGAACACTTTCATAACCTTGCACATCCAGGTGTAGCAGCAACTACACAACTAATTTCATCCAGGTATGTTTGGCCTCAGATGAAGAAACATCTTAAGGAATGGGTGAAAAGCTGCATTGCATGCCAGCGATCAAAAGTGATCAGGCACACCAAGACACCTTTAGGCACTTTTGCATCACCTGATGCAAGATTTTCTCACATCCACATCGATTTGATAGGTCCCTTACCTCCATCAGAAGGGCAGACCTACTGTCTGACAATCATCGATAGATTTACAAGATGGCCTGAGGTAGTGCCTATAGCTGATATTACTGCAGAAACTGTATGTCGTGCTCTGTTCAGTGGTTGGATCTGTCGTTTTGGATGTCCTTCCACCATAACAACAGACCAAGGTCGACAATTTGAGTCCCATCTCTTTCGAGAGTTGACAAATATGCTTGGCACGACCAGAATTAGAACAACTGCCTTCCACCCTCAGTCGAATGGTTTAGTGGAACGTTTCCACCGTGTCCTAAAGAGTGCTATAAAGGCTCATGAAAATCCTAGATGGACTGAATGCTTACCTGCCATTTTACTTGGACTGAGAGCTGCTGTGAAAACAGATATAAATGCATCCAGCGCTGACTTAGTGTATGGTGTTTCACTCAAACTTCCAGCAGATTTGTGTACAGAATCTTCACCGAATAAAATTTCACAAAACAATTTCATCCAACAATTGCGGGAAAGGATGAATCACATCAAACCCATCCCTACATCCCATCATGTGAAATCCAAGGTTTTTGTGCACCCAGAATTAAACACTTGCTCTCATGTATTTCTAAGAGTGGATAAAGTCAGTCCACCCTTGTCACAACCCTACACTGGTCCTCATGCAGTACTTTCACGAGAGACCAAAAACATCACCATAGACTTAAATGGGAAGAAAAGTTGTGTCTCACTTGATAGAGTCAAGCCAGCTTTTCTATTTAATGACTTACCTGAGACTGATTACCCTGAAACCCAACCAAACGAAAAGAAATCACCAGAAAATCCTGAGACTGTAAAAACTCAAGTAACTAAATCTGGTAGACGTGTAAAATTTAATAAGAGGTTAATAACAGAAATTGGTTAAAACATTTTGTATATATTCATTTTGTGAAACATTTGAAAATTGCATCACATATATTTCATTTTTGTAAACATTTTGAAAATTGCATCATATATATTACTTTCAAATTTTGACAGGTATATACATATTCATATTTTGTAAAGTAAATTATTTCTCTTTAACCTTTGCAGCATTTTGTATTCAGGGACATATATTAATTATGGTATATACAAGTGAAATGTTTATTACATTCAGATATTACCCAGACTGTTTTCTTTACATATTAATATGTCGAATTTATATGCCACATATATATTATTTTTTTTTTCATTTTATTTGTCTAGTAAGTTTGCATCAGGTATCTCACAAAGAACAATGTATGTGAAAGATATTTTTTTTTAATCATTGTATATTTAATACTTATTTTTAACATTTTGTCGTTCCTTCACAAGTTCATCACTGGAGGGATACTATTGTAGTGATAACTTATTTCATTTAATTTATAAGTGCATTTCATTCATTTACTGTATAATAGATGGCACCACCATTCAGTGTCATTTTATGTTGCACGACACCGATAGGTGGCGTGGCAGTATTGTATCCCGAGAATTATCTCGATGCTCGCACACTTCGCTTGCTACTGTATAAACGAGAGGTGATGTTCGGAGATTGAATAAATATTATTTTGTTAAGTTTTAAAATCTGTTTCATCAATATTTGTCAAATTCAGGCAACAAACAAGATAATACAACCGTTAAAAAATTCGAATGACATTCGCGCTTTTAGAAAATTTTATGATAGTTGCATGACACATATACGAAGTTTAGAATCGTTAGAATTAAAAGCGGAAAATTATGGAAGTGTATTGTGTCCTATGCTGCTTAAAATAATCCCCCAAGACCTAGTGTTAGAATATAATAAAAATGAAAACGTATACTCAGATATAAAAGAGCTGTTAGATTTTCTTTCGAAAGCATTGAGTTGCAGAGAACGCGCAGTTCAAATGCATACATTAAGTGACCCTGGGAATAAAAATCAGACCGACCACAAAGATAGACAAAACAACAGGCGTCATTTTGGAGAGAGAAATTTCCCCCCCTCTAATACGAATAGAAACGCTAGTCGTTCGATTGAAGAGGAAAAAACAAAATATGCAGCAACAGATTTATTTAGCTCGGAAATGAAACAAAATAAGAGTAAAAAAGCTCAATGTCTATTCTGTGAAGAATCGCATGATTCGTTGAATTGTAAATTTGCTTTAGGGTTATCGCTAGAAGGTAAAAAGGATATTTTAACAAAAAGACGAGCTTGTTACCGCTACCTAATTGTAAATCACCGGGCAAATCAATGTTATTCGAAAATTGTTTGTGCTAATTGTGGTTCTAAAAGACATGCTTCAATAATGTGTTATTTAAATAATGATTTAAAGGGTAATAATTCTGATAATTTGGACAATAACACACATACTGAAAATAGTGTTTTAACTAATAATTCGTGTTCTGATGAAGTTTATTTACAAACTTTAATTGTGTATGTTAATGGTAAGAATTCAGAACAATTAATAAGAATAATTTTTGACACTGGCAGCCAAAAGTCCTATGTGAGCAAGTTTGTAGCTAGAATAATGGGTTTAAAATGTGAAGGAGAGGAAACTGTCACGCACGGACTTTTTGGAGGTATTGAAAATATTGTACAGCATAAGCGGTATCGTGTTAAGCTGACTAGCCGTGACAAAAATACAGCTGTGAATTTGACGTGATGGATCAGGAGCAAATTTGTGCTTCCATTCCTAAAATAAGTGATTCCAAGTGTAAAAGTGAATTAAAAAACCTTGGTATTTTTGCCAGTGATGTAGAATTAAGAGGGAATTCCTGTTTGTACGAAAGGAACCAAAACGAAATTCACTTACTCATTGGGGCAGATCAAATCGGTACATTGCTCACGGGTAATATTGAACATTTATCAGGAGGGTTAGTGGCTGTAAACACTCGTTTAGGGTGGACGGTCATGGGAAAACCGGTTCGAGAAAGCGCATTGAATAATTCTCTATTACTATTGTCTTTACATGTAGATTATGCTAAGATATCGGATCTCTGGGAGTTAGATTCCTTAGGTATTCACGATACGAGTGAAAGCCGCACAAAAACAGAAACACAAGAAATTGTTTTAAAACATTTTCTAGAGACAGTAACCAGGGACAAAAACGGTAGGTATCAGGTATGTTTACCTTGGTTGGAGAGTCATTTGCCATTGCCTGATCACAATGAATTGGCGAAAAAAAGGCTTAGTAATACCGTGAAGTCACTTAAATCTAGTAATATGTTGACAGCTTATCAGGATGTTTTTGACGAGTGGGAAAAGGAAGGCATTATTGAACAAATTAGTCCCGATCAAAATGGCACATTTTTTGCAGACTCCGCGGAACATTTCTTGCCCCATAGACCAGTCATAAAAGAAAACTCAACGACCAAAATTCGTCCCGTGTTTGATGGGTCAGCCAAAACTCGTAATTCTCCTTCGTTAAATGAGTGTATCGAGAAGGGACCGAATATGATAGAGCTGATACCATCAGTTTTAAATCGTTTCAGATGGGGAAAAATCGGGATAATAGCGGATATTCGCAAAGCATTTTTGCAGATCAGCCTACACGAAAATGATAGGGAATTTTTAAAGTTTTTATGGTGGAGAGATGGAGACCCTCACAAATTAGTTACTTACAGGCATTGTCGCGTTGTTTTCGGTGTTTCATGCAGCCCTTTTCTGCTAGCTGCCGTTTTAAACCTCCATTTGGAAAACGTGCCAGAAGATTTGAAGGATTTAGCTAAAAAACTAAAAGACTCTATGTATGTGGACAATTGTGTCGCAAGCGTTGATTCAGTCGCAGAACTGGAATATTTTCGTTCAGAGTCTCAGAAGCTATTAGCGTCTGCGCAATTTGACTTGCGTGGTTGGATAGATAGTAAATATTCTTCAAGAAATGATTTCGAGCAAAATTTACAGACTTCTAATTTTGAGAACTTTAACATCCCAGTTTTAGGCCTTTCTTGGAACTTTGATAACGATACCTTATCATGTGATATTAACGATATAAACACTGATGACAAAAGCATTACTAAGCGGAAGATCTTATCATTGGCACATAAGATTTTTGACCCCATAGGGTTCACGTGCCCAGTAACTCTAATACCAAAATTACTTCTCCAAGATTGCTGGAAGATTCAAGCCTCTTGGGATGCTGAGCTACCTAACGATATAGTTCAAAAGTTTAACAATTGGAAAAATCAGCTCTCAGATTTAAGAGACATTTCAATTCCTAGGAATTTTTCATACTTGGATCTAAATAACTCAAATTTGACTTTGCATGTTTTTTGCGACGCATCAAAACTTTCTTATGCTACTAGCATTTTCTTGAGAGCAGAAATTGGAGATGAAGTTACTTGCCAGTTAGTACAGGCTAGGTCACGCGTGTCTCCATTAAAGGGCGTGTCTATTCCAAGACTGGAGTTGCTCGCCTGCAACATTGGTGTGAGACTAGCAGCATCGGTAAAAAATGATCTGAATTTGAAGGATGTTGAGATAATATATTGGTCGGACTCAATGGACGCATTGTATTGGATCAAGAAGAAGGGTCCATGGGTTGTATTTGTAGCCAATAGGGTGAAAGAGATTAATGCTTTATCAGAAGCTTCCCAATGGAACTATGTACCAGGAATCCAAAACCCTGCCGACCTGCCTTCTAGAGGGTGTTCGGTGAAAACACTCATCAAAGGAAAATGGTGGCATGGCCCGTCATGGCTGAAGGGATCTAGAGACAGCTGGCCGAATTATAAGTTGATTCCAGATGAAAAGGTGGTAAACGCTGAGATGAAGAAAACTGTGGTGTCTTCTTTGAATAGAGTAAAGGACGAATATTATAATCGAATATCATCATATAAAAGAATAATAAGAATTACAGGTTGGATTTTCAGATTTTTTCGAAATGCCAAGAAGCCTGGAGATAAAAAATCTGGACAATTATGTGCTGAGGAATTGAGGAAGGCAGAACTTATAATCATAAAGAAAGTCCAAAATGAAGAATTTTTTAGTGGACATGACAGCAAAATTAAGTCTCTAAAAACCATAATGGATGCAGAGGGACTCCTAAGGGTTAAAACCAAAGTTTTTATGAGGGTTGATGAAGAAAATTTTAGACTTCCACTACTTTTACCTTCAAACCATAATGTGGTAAAAAGTCTGATAATTTGCAAACACAAGGAGTTAGGACATGCCGGAGTGTCATTTTTAATGTCTGCGTTAAGAGAAAATTATTGGATTTTGAAGAGCAGAAGAACAATAAAGAAAGCCATTAAGACGTGCGTTGTATGCCAAAGATTTAATTCAAGACCAACGAATATTCCAGAGGGACCATTACCTGCAGATCGAGTAAAGGAAGCATGTATTTTTGAGGTAGTTGGAGTGGATGTAGCTGGTCCTTTGTACCTTAAAGAAAATCAAAAGGTGTGGATACTCCTAATAACATGTGCTATCTACCGAGCAGTTCATTTGGAGCTTTTGACTGCTCTATCCACTGACAACTTCTTGTTGGCCCTAAGAAGATTCATATCACGACGTGGACGGCCTTCGATTATCTACTCAGATAACGGGACTAACTTCGTTGGATTTGAAAACCTGCTGAAATATGTAGATCTAGAGAAATTGGAAGGTGAAATCGCTCCTATCACTTGGCGGTTCATACCACCTGCAGCTCCATGGTGGGGTGGATTTTGGGAGCGCTTAGTGGGGCTAATGAAACAGATTTTAAGAAAAGTTCTAGGAAGAACTTCACTAAATTATGAGGAAATGGCCACAATTTTGTGCGATTGTGAGAGTCTTCTCAACTCGAGACCACTTACCCCTGTTTCCGACGATATAAATGACCTGAATCCCATTACACCAGCAATGTTTTTACAAGAAAGCAAGAACAACGATATGGCTGACCTTGATCAAATTGGTCAAGTACATGGGAAAGTTTTGAATAAGCGTTTGGCATACCGATTGCGAATTTTGAAAGATCTACGTGCCAGATTTCGAGTTGAATATTTGGGACAATTACGTGAAAATTTCAAGGGGAAAAATAATGTCCATGTTCCTAAAGTAGGTGATGTAGTGCTGGTGTGGAGTGACAACATAAAGAGAGTTAACTGGCCGATGGCTAGAATTTTAGAAACTTACCCCAGTAAAGATGGACTTGTTCGTTTAGCTAAAATCAAGACAAAATCAGGTGTCTTTATTCGACCGGTCCAAAAACTCTGCCCTATGGAACTGGATAGTGATGGTGTTAATGTCAATAATACCACCACACGTGATTGTGTTAGCCCAAATCATGCCGGAGAAAATTCAACTGAAGATGTCAGAAAAACTGATCCTGTGACAAGTCGATCTGGAAGAGTTGTCCGAGCGCCTCATCGCTTTGGACCATGATCTATTGAGTTCCAGCTTGAACGGAATCTGAAACTCAAGAGGGGAGTGTTGCAAAACCCGAAAGCGAACTTTTTCTTTGACTTTAACTGTAACCGCAACTAACGAAGAACTAGCGAGATGTTTTTTGAAAAGGAAAAACAGTTGTCACGATGTAACGGATAGTAGAGGCTGTTTTCAGTAGTTCATACTCATTATACTTGTGTTATGTTTTATAATTTTCTTATTAAAGTTTTGTTATTATCAGAAGGTGTTCATGCTTCCAAGATTGGCCTCGAATTTTAATGATAATTTTAGTTAAATGGAGTAGCAATCCTTTTTACAGCTAAACCGAAAGAGGACTAAGCCATCTTCACCCCGGATATACAAGAAAAATATCACCAAAGAAAGCAGGTAAGGTGATTTTACCTTTACCATTATTTAAGAGAGGTGAAATTTTATTTTACACTGTATGTATGTATTGTTTTTTGTTTACTGTTCTTTATTTTAGTGATTTAGACATAGATTCTGCTGTACATATGTATATATTTTAAAAGTTTTATTATGTTTTATGTACAATAAAACATAGTTTTTATGTGGAAATATTTTTTTTCGTGTTTGCACCTCATTTTTAGACATTTTTGGATTATCCGCGGTGCCCTTGCCACCCAATTCCGCGGATAATCGGGGCTTTACTGTATAAGGTAACTATATTATGTGGTTTATTGCTTCATTTTCCCCAACTTTTACATCAAATATATGTTTATGCTATCTCGCGTTCCTTCTTAATGGTTACGAAGCTAGAAGCATAGCATCATTCTTGCCAATTAGTAAACCTCCGTGGCCTTTTAAATATGACTTAATTTCTTCGTTAGTTTAAAATTTAAAAACACGAATTTACGTGAGATGATGAAAATTTTGACGTAACAATAAAGAGATAGTTCATTTGAAAGATGGACAATATTTTTGCTAATATTCTTGAGAAAAATTTGCCATCATAGATTTATACCGAAACATTTTAGAATTAGGCAAAAAACTATTCAACTTATAGGGAAAAGTCATTGTGAAAAAGGTGTTCAAACTAATTTTTTTTTTTTTTAACTGACAAAAACTAATTTTGATGAGAAATGATATGATTTTTGAAGAGAAAAAATAAAAATTTTCTGATAAAAAAATCTGTTTCTTATCTATTCTTTACTTTTAAGTCCTTTTTCGTATTCTGGCCAAATCTCTATATCCCAATGAAAAGAAAATTTTCACTACTTTCACTTCCTGCATCACGAAGAAGTAATGAACATAGACATTTAGCTTAACATAAGATATTAAAATCACCATTTCATAACTCTGTAGCATAAACATTTGAGTAAGATAAAGATAAAAATTGTAATTTATAAAATATATATAAATCTTCATAAAACTCTTCATAGCCAAAAAAGCACTCGGTAAATACTGCTTTACTTTTATCATAGCAGCATTCAACAAGCATTCATCTGGCTTTTATGTTAGTGAGATACTTTTTATCTATTTAAATGAATAATAAATATGAACCATATTTATCAAAGTTGAGGTATTACACTGTCATATTTCTCGTCAAACTTCTTTTATAAAAGATCTTTGTCAAATGACATTCATAACCTAAAAAATGAAGAAAATCTTAAAAACGAAACTTAAAACGGGAAGCTCAGATAGCCTGTTCACATAGGAGTCCGTTGCGGTTCGTTAAAGTTTGAAATATATTTAACCAATGACAAACCTCCAAATGATTAGCCATGAAATTTTTAACGCCTATGATTGGTTTATTTTCGTCTCAACGTCATCTCTCCGTTAACGCTACGCACGGACTCCTATGTGAACAGGCCCAAAAGCAATGAATGGCGAAAACAATACTATCAACAAGGATGGGGCGCATAATTGGCGCAAAGTTTCAGCTGTAATACGTAAGTACCAAAAAAGTTACACTTTAGAAGTAAATAAGAATTTCAAAAAAAACATAAAAAAGGCCCCTTTTCAGGGTCATACATTTTCGTATTGAGATGATTGTAGAGTTCTAAGGGGGAAAGCTAAATATAGCAAAAATGGAAATTTGGAAAAAAAAAACGACACCGCCCGTGATTGAACTCACAACACGTTAGGAGAGTGCATCGGTTGCACATAAAAGAGTAAGGGCCTGTTCACATAGGAGTCCGTTGCGTTGCGTTAAGGAAAAGATGACGTTGAGACGAAAATAAACCAATGATAGGCGTTAAAAACTTCATTGGTAATCGTTTGGAGACATATGATTGGTTTATTTTCGTCTCAACGTCATCTTTTCCTTAACGCAACTCCTTAACGAACAGGCCCTTAGAAAAAAAAGAGACTAAAAATACGTCATAGTTGGAAAAGTGAGCCTATCGACCAATCAGAGTCCGAGTTCTTATTGTCGAAGGGCAGATTCTAGCAGCCCGTGTCAAACAAGAAGTGAAATCTGCAAGAGTTGAGATGTGACATGCTGCGAAACATTGCCTTATGGCCATGACGCCATTGTCATACATTGGCGGAAATTTTACCAGGCTTTCAAAATTTTAGTCGCCATCAATAAAAATTTCCTAGACATGATTCTGTCAGTGGCGTACGCATGGGGGGGGTGATTGGAGGTTAAACCCCTCCATTGGTTCTGATTACGTATATTATTTAATTAGTTTTAAGCTTTGCACTGATTGCTCAAAACTGCTCTTTCATAGTACCCCCCCCCCCCCTCCCCCTTTGAAAATTTCCGCTTACGCCGCTGGATTCTGTCCAGTGACGCACCCAGAATTTTCTTCTTGGGGGGCGGCCAATATGAATGTATAATGCAAAATAAATATTCATAATGCAATTTCTATTTCTTTGGGGGCAGGGGAGGGCTAAGGCCCACCAGGGGCTAAGGCCCCTCCCCTGGGTGTGCCACTGATTCTGTCTATGGTGTAGGTGAAAAGAAATTAAAAAAATGTAAGTTTTTATTACGTTTATGTCTTGTATAAACAAAGCAGTGGAGATTTTGGAATTCTTCGCAGATATTTTGTCGTCTGCTTTTTGCTTCATTGTACCGTAACCGTACCTGAGCGTGACATGAATTCTGATTTATGTGCCAGAGAGGAAATCTGTTCTATTTGGAATGATAACAGAATAGTAATTAAGAGAAATCTAACTGTGAAATTATGTGATTCAATGTGTTCTTGAAATTATAATTTTCACTCGATTTCCGGAAATCATGGCAGATAAGTTAGGATTGACTAGTGAAATTAAAGAGATAAAGTTAGGCAAGAGTTTTATGAAAGGAGATCATCCTTCTTTTCACACTTTTCGTTGTGAGTATATGTTTGATTCTTTTTGCTGTCGATTTTTAGTTTGCTTTTGCTGCACGTCAAAACAATTATATTTTGTCTATTTACCTCATTATTCTGTTCAAATTTTTCGTTCTGTACTGTTAAGAAGCACAAGGAAAAATGACTGAAATGTATCATTTGAATTTTTTATTGTAATGACCCGAAAATATTTTCGTTTGACAGGTATGTATATGTAAAGAACTTATGTCCGTGATGTTTTTTTTTTTTTTTTTCAAGTTTAAACCTGTTAGCAATTTTAACGGTTATGTGTTGTGACGTTAAAGCTTTTTTCTATTGCAGTATTTACTTGATCATTATAACTAAACGTAGAAATTCATTACATGTTAAACTTTTTGTTAGATTTTCCAGTTACTCGTTAATATTAAATCTTCAGTTGCTTATCGTAAATAATTCATTTAAGTTGGAAAATTAAATCTATCCTCTTTTAAATCATTCTGTATGTTTATATGTTATGTTTGTATTATTGTTTGTGCATACTTGGATTGTTCCAGTAAAAGTAATAATAATGTACATTTGTGTGCTGCATGAATTAAAAAAAAGGACTTTAGTTTGTTGATGTATAAGTTAATTTAGATGAGAATAGCCCAATTGTAGCATATAACTCCTGACAGTTATGAAATATATGTTATGAACTGTGGGAAAAGTCGTGTAAATGACAGTAAATATTATGAGTGAAAATAAAGTACAGTATTTTCGAATAACGTGATCAAAATGTAATTGTTTTTAATGAGGTTTAGTATTAGTAAAGTGTCGAGAAAAGCAGTATACTCCTGTTGCAACTTTAATGAACTATTCCACTGAAATTTTAATTCATATGAACTCCTTGATTGAAGTAGGTTAACTAGAGAAAGTATATCCTACCTAACATGAATGACATTTATTTCTGGTTTTCATTTCTTTTAATAATTGTTATTATAAAGTGGAGTACAGCAAATCGTGTTATGATTAATGAGGTAGTAAATATTTTGGTAAGGCAACGAAGTTGGAAAGGAAATTGAAATTGTTATCTTTAAATATTTTATTAGATTAGCGTGCGAGTTATGATTGCATTATTAATTTGTTTGTAATGCTATTGAAACTTGTCCTCGTAGTGGATTTTGTTCCTCCTGGCTTGAAGTTACCAAATAGTAGTGGGTGGAAAGTTGATAAAAATTTGTTTTAATAGAGGGTGTTTTATGCTACCACCTGTATATATTTGTAGACCTGCCAACTTTCTGGATTTATCCCGGCAATGCCGGATTTTTAATGCATCTTCCAGAATGGATACTATTTTTACCGTATTTTTAGTTACATAACAAAAATATCTACTCAGTTCAGGTCATCTGTGTCAAGTGAAACCTTAGAAAATTTGCTAATATGCAAATCGACCCACAAGGATACTGTTATGAAGAACAATTTAACAATGAATTTTCAAAAAGAGCAAGATCAACTACAGTAAATGCTACAAAACTTCCAAGATTTTCTGCAATTAATTAAAACAAACATTATAAAGAAATAGAAGTACTCAAAATATAGACTGCCGGGGTCCCTGTTAGTGTAAATAAGATGTACATTAAAATGTATGATTACTAATTCCAAATAAATAACTTTTGTTTAATATTATAATTTCAAGATGTGCTGCACAGTAAGGAAATATTTTTAACCATGTAATATTATTAAAGAGATCCTATAAACTATAAGTAAGTAGTATGTTCTACATGCTCACAAACTCGACGAAATTCACACAATATAGTAACTGATGAACATAATTAAAAAAAAAAGATTATCCTTGGAGAAAAAAGAATTTGTGCTGAATTTTCAGATAAGAACATTGACATCACAATTACCAGGAAAGCAGTTCAGATTCTTTAAAGTTTGGATAGAACACAGATGGCATTATTGAGATGTATTGATTGAAAGTGAACAAAGCCTTTAAAAGGTATCTTTTGGAGAAATAGGAATGTTAGTTTTAAAATTTAAACAGTGGTTGGATAACTTCTTTGAATAGGTAGAGGATAACATGGGGTCCAGTCTGCTAATTGTGATTATAAATATCACTAGTTGGCAGGCACGGCTTTCTTGATAGTCGAGTTATCTGATTTTAAATCAAGGAAGTTGAAATCTGATTTTTGGATATCCAAAAGATTGATTTTAGGGGCCTGTCTATAAAGGCCCTAATTTCGTTTCAAAGCCATTTTTTTTAAGCTCTGTAATATATTTCTTCACCTTATATTTCTATTCTTTTTTAATCAACTTAAAAGTTTTTGCTCTGAACACCATTGGACATATGTGAATAACAAAAATATAGCTGACTAGCTAAATGCTTGTGCTTTGCTGTGGGATATATCAGTAACATCAATTATAAAAATAAAATAAACAAAATTAAAAAGCGAGCATAGACTGCAAAACAAGTTAGCTTAAAACCTACCCTAGCAATAAAACTTTTCAATAAACGATTGTGTAATTGCTGCCTATCCTTATATCGAAAATGGAGAAATATGACTAAAAATAAATAATAATGTATGGTGCGTCGAGCCCTTACTGTAAGTTGTGTCTGTCTTTTCATTTTCTTTTGACTAAATGTTTCAATTGGGAACTTGGGGCCTTGTGATGTTTTTTGGTTATACCTGCATCCTATTCAGAAAGTTCCCCTCGAGGTAACTGATTTGGTTAGGCTCCCTGATGACGAGACCAGTCGGTTACCTCGATTTCTGGTTCAATTCCGGCACTACTACAGAATCTTGCCTCTGGTGCATGAAGCCTTGAGTGCTCGATTTTCTGTTTGTTTTTTGTCTGCATTCTTCTTATAATTATCTAGCTCTGTTGGATTATTTATTTTTAGTTATAACGTCAATTATGTAATTTAGTTATAATTTAAATTAACTTGGGCAGTAAAGTGTTATAATTCCTTAGAGGAATTCACCTTATACAAGGGTCATTCTAAAAGTAAAGAACGTTTTGATCTGACGAGCCGCATAATTCTCCCACCGCTGCCATGAAATTTACTTACCAAATCATTCCCACCAGTTTGATGTGAGCAGCTGCGGTCACTTACTGTTTATTTTTGCGATTTTAAAATGTGTGACAAAATTAAGGATCCTGCCAAGTGTGAGGTTCGTAGCATATTATGCTTCCTGAATGCAAAAACACGTTCGCCCTATTGAAATTTACAGACAGATAACTGAATTTTATGGAAATGTTATGAATGAAGCTCCAGTTCGAAAATGGTGCATTATGTCTAAATGCCAGACCCTTCACCGACTATGGTGTGCCATTCAAAACAAACGGCATGGATTGTTGTCCAGCAGCATTGTGCTTCTTCAGGATAACGCTGCGTTGACGAAGGAATTGCTTCAGCAATTTAACTGGGAAGTTTTTGAACATCTGCCTTATAGCCCCCAGTGATTACTTTCCTTTTTACCAAATTGAAGGATTTTTTGGGCGGAAACCACTATGGAAATGATGCTGAACTGAAAGAGGAAGTTAGTGACTGGTTCGAAATCTGGGCGGCAAGTGAGTATGTAGAAGGAATAGGAAAGCTGGTACAGCGCTTTGACAAATGGTTCAATTTGAATGGTGACTACGTAGAAAAGTAGGTAAGATATCAAAATGTGTTGCAAAATATGTTTTCTTTCATTATCTTGAATAAAAATGGCTAGAGAAACAAACGTTCTTTACTGTTAGAATGATGCTCGTTATTTAACGATCATGATCTGACATTAAATATGGGTTTTAGATTTAATTTTTTTTTGGGGGGGGGATTTAAGCCTGAATTTCAACCTCCTTAAAGGCTTGTTGTTTTAGAAATGCTTTCTTAGTAAACACCTAAAGGTCTAAGTGGAACCACAATGAAAATTTTCAGCTTCTCAGGTCTTATGGTTCCAAAGATACTGTGCTTTATGTTAGGTGTTTAAGCCCCTTTTAACCCCATTAAAGTTTGAATTTTTTAAATTGTTTACTTTGTGAGTACCTTAAGAGGAACATTTTAGCTTCCTAGAACTTCTGGTTCCAAAACTATAGTGATCAGTGAGTGAGCAGTATTTGGCTTTTATATAGGGTGAAGTGGGGTGAGAATACAAAATCATATAGTTCCAATTTGAATCTAAATAAAGTTTTAACAAGTTGTATTGGTATGAAAATTTGCATATATACTTTTGGTTATGTTATACATTTATAGTTTTATTTTTATTTTTTAAAATCTACTCGCAATTTTTTTTGTTGTAAATATTTAAAGTTTTTATGTTTTGCATTCTCACTTGCCCCTGCACTTTGGGCAAGTGAGAATGCGGGTCCCGATAAATCACAATTCCTTATAGCAAAATATGTAGGGCAAGTGGAAGAATAGATATTTCATGCTGAACAAAAGGCTATTTATTATTATTTTTTTTTTTTTGGCATTCTTTCATTGTGGAGGTATTTGTTGTTCAAGTTAGCAGTGTAGCAACGTCCAAATATTAACAAAGTATATTTGTATTATTTGTTTTAGAATAACAAATGTATGAGGTTCATTTCAGATTTGAATGAAATTTGGGCACACAGTTACTTTTCATATAGATTAAGAAAAATACCTAATTTTATCGAAAGATATCAAACCGTTTTGAAAATGTACCCCTGTGAATGTTCAAAAAATAAGTCTAAAAACTTGACAGACCAATTTTCAAAATGACCTAGAAGCTCTCCTAATTGAGCTAGAGAGCCTTGATTTGTGGCATTTTAAAGCAATTTTCAAGACCTTTTCAGTGATATATATATATATATATATATATATATATATATATATATATATATATATATAACACAATTAGGGCTTAGAAAATTTATTTTAGTAAAATTTGAATTTTTCAAAATGCACCACTTCAAAAATTTTCAAAATTTTTGAATAATACTTTATATAGTACTGAAATGATTGTATAAGTTTAAAAGTGGGATCTATATGGGTTCATGTTAAAATATTGCATTGAATACAGCATTCCCGATTAGAAAACATGCAATTACTTACTTTTACAATTAATTACATTGGTTTTGTATAAATATCAAATAAATAATTACCAGATCATATATTTATTACGTGAAGTTCTTGTACGTTCGTGAAGTCATTTATATGTAAAACTTCATTTTCAGACAATCTGTATATTCTCCCTGTTAGGGTTTACTAAAGATAAGATTTGAATGATAGAATCCCACAGTAGGGGAGACCTGTGTACCTAGGGCCAGCTTTTTTCAATGAACGAAAACAGACCCACTGACCTGTTTAAAATTGTGAAACTGATATGAACACATTGTTATACTAATTACCATCCCATTGGGATTAATAATAAATACTCAAAATAATAAATTCTGTGAAATAGAAGGTTTTTTTAAGAAACTTCACAAATGGCCCTAGGTACAAGACAGCATTTTACCTAGGGCCAGTCCCTAAAAGTTAGGTTTCACTCCATAATGAATAGAAAACAAACATATACACATGGATTTTATAACAGAAACAGTATCAGGTAATACATTGATTTATCATATAGCAACTATTTAAATTGCAATGTACCAAATTATTAGTGAATTACAAGTATTTTCATAATGATTCATCATTCTTCAGATGAAGTTGCCTCTATTAGAAACACAGGTTTTTTTCACAATTTTTCTTTTTCTTTTGGCCATTCTAATGGTATGTTGTATGTTGTTCTTCAATTTCTTTCTTTTCTGGAGTGTCTGTCAGGACTTTGCTTTTGAAAAAGGTCGTACCTGTTCAGGCGTTACAAATGAAATGGAGTTAGATGCACGAAGCTCACAAATTTCAGCAGCACATGGAATGGAGTTTGATGTCGAAGGCTCTGAAAATTCTGCAGGACGTGAAACTTCTAGTTCCATCATTGTTGACTCACTTTCTTCCTTGGGAAAGTTGTTATTTTGCTAATTTATGGATGGATCTGGTTTGTCGGTCACACTTGAACTCAAATGTTCATAATCAGTGAATATGTTTGGATCCAGACACACGACAATGTTTACAGGAGTAAAGGCTAAAGGATATGATTTGCCAACATTCTCTGCAACTTCATAAACGGTGATTGGTTTCCCAGGGTTTCTGAGCATCCAATTACTACACGCTGTACTGTAGTATTTCTTATAGGGTCCAAACACGCCTCTAACCAAAGGTTGATGCTTATGGCTGGTATGTGGAGGAAAAGTAATCATAACTACGCCATGATCTTTAGCCAAAGTGATCGCTTCGATACTGACATGGTTTACGTGGTTGTCCGAGAGTAATAAGACTTTTTGATCCTCTGTACATTTGACGTGGTGAATAAAATGCTTCAAAAGTTCAACAAATTTTTTGGCATTTGACCGACCACTAATATGTGCTGTTCCCACGGTTCCTGGAGGCACACCTTTCGGCATGTGGTTTTTCAAGTTCACTCTTGGAAAAATCATTATAGGGGGTGTGGAATTTCCTATTGCATTTACACTGCAAATAATAGTTATATTAGTTCCTCGTTCACCAGAAGTCATACTGCCAACCTGTTTCTTGCCTTTTGGGGCTATAACCTTGGCCAGTGTGTACACTGTCATAATGCCACATTATAGATGGATTCAGGCAAGAATTTATAGTTTGCTAATACCTCCCGATACTTTTCAAAAAAAGTATTAACATTCGTTTTATTGAAACTTGTTGCTCTTGATAAACTTGTGGCTTCGGCTTTCTTAGTGACAGAACCTTATTTCTTTTGATAAAATCACTGTACCACTGATCACCAGCTTCACCATTTGCATCCCAGGACTTTGGATATTTTTTTATTTGCTTTTGTATACTCAAAAGCAAGCTTTTTAACCTGTTGTTTTGACAACCCGTAATGCATATTGCATGAAACGACAAGGTACTGAACAAGGACGCTCCTTCATGGTTAGAGAATACTATCCAAAGAGCACATCGGTTAGAATACGAACAATTTAATTCTGTATTTTCAGCATTAGTCTTCTTACAAAAGTCAATGTGTTTTTGCAGTGTTGTTCTGCTTACTCCAAACTGTCGTGCTGCAGTCCCAACTGGAACTTGATCAATCAAAACTGCTTCTGAAGCTGCAGTTACATTATATGCACTAGGCTTTGACCGCTTTATTCCATCAGGATTTCTAGGCATCTAAAGAAATAATTAGGAATTTGCAATTACCCTACTGGTAAATTAAGAATTTGTGGTATGAAAATAGGATAAAGGTTGAAAATTTAATTAAAATATCATATAAACCTTATTTAGAATTATACTTTTGCTTTTATAAATATAATTTTTTAAATAGACTCTCATGTTTATATAAACAAATTAATAATCCTGAATAATAATAAAAGTAGCAAGCATATTTTTTGTAAGTCAAGCACATTGAGAGTTCCGGAACAAAATATATAGTACCCCTTCTATTAGAATAACATCCAATAATAAAAAAAAAAAAAACTTAACTAAATCAAAATTGTTCAGGTTTTTCCTCCATTTATTACAAAAACTTTTTCAATAAAATAACAAATACAGAATATGATTACTATTGTACCTAGGGTCATGGACCTAGGTACAAGACTAGGTAATTTCATACAAAATGTCTTCCACTGAAAAACCCAAATGGAGAGGGGACTTATTTAACACCTCATTTAGTACCTAATGGTACAAACAAAATTATGTACTAGAATTCAAAGAAAAGTATTTCACTTACCTTTGTAAAATAATAAAAGAGATGAGATGCAAAATTTACTTCAGACCATACTTGAACAGAGGTTATGAAATTTCCCGTTCTAGAGTCTGAAAAAATGTGCCCCGTAAGCTAAAGGTTAATAAACTAATGAAATTTTGTCATGAAATAAGATAATTTTTTTTTCTTCCAGATGATTTTATGCCGGCTTCCTTGGATACTACTAAAAGAGCTACTATAGACATCGGAGAAGGCCACCAAGTCACAGTCACTGTTCCTCATATTGAAGTAGTTTTATTTGTTAAGTTTTATATAGAAGTGTTCTTTGAAAGCCCATTACTGAGTTAGTTGGGATGGAAATTACTTGTGGGATATTTTCATTGGGAGACACTTTGCTTTAAAGATTCGCAAATTTTCATGCCTTTACTTCCAATTTCAGATATTTTATTAAAATCGGGCTCAATGACCGAATATATATATATATATATTGTATATACATATATACACATATATATATATATTGTATATACATATACACATATATAATATATATATATATATTAAAACAGTTAGGATTATGAATTGGAATAATGCTCTACATTTAAATATTAAAAGCAATATAGTTACTAACCAGTTAATACGTTGCCAACGTTTACATTCAAACACAAAAACTATGGACGTCAGTATAATTAAATTCATAACTATAGCTATTGACCAGGGTTTTCCCGTCAATTTCCTATCAATTCTAACCCAGTTTTTTAATTTAGACAATAAAGATTGTGAGAATCATCTTAACATAAGTTGGCAACACCAAAAATTTCCCTAATACCGCGATATTTATCCCTACTGTGTCTATAAAAGTGAGCGTGCTTGAGTTTTGTGTTTCTTGCTCAGTGTGGAGTTAAGTATTTTTGTACCTTAATTATTATAGTGTATTTGTTAATGTGTAATTATTTAGTTAATTAGTATTATTGTACTTCTGTATCTTAGTATTGAGATTCTTTCTATTTTTTCTATATTAAAAGGTTAAAACACTATTCATCTTGTAATTATGTTTTAGTTTACTATATTGGTAAAAATATCTGGTTTAACTAATCTATTTCATCTAAAAAAAATTTTCCTCTTCATAATTGTTTATTACTGTCTTGGTGTTATAGCCGACCTCGGTGACTGTTGCCAGGCGTTAAACATGTTTAATTGGGGTTGGGGGGGTCACAACTATACCACCTCCAATTCCATTTTTGCTTATTTTTATATGTCTATCTTGTTTTAGGTTATAAGAGTATTAAATGGTCGCATCTGCCCCTTTTAGTCACCTTAATTTTAAATATCTATCTATATATACACTGAATTAGGGATACCTACCTAGTAACGAGTTGGGCCTCCTCTGGTCTTGATAACGGCTGCCACACGACGAGGCATAGATTCAACAAGTTTCTGGAAACGTTCCACGGGAATGGCTTGCCAAATATTGGCTAAAGCTGTCCATAATTCAGTAAGGTTCTTTGGTGCTGTGTGATGGCCTTTCACGCCTTGTTCCAAAACATCCCAAAGATGCTCAATAGGATTTAAGTCTGGGCTTCTAGGTGGCCAATTCATGACAGAGAAGTCAGAGGAATGCTCATCCAACCAGCCAGTAGCCAACCGGGACTTGTGAGAGGTACAGTTGTCTTGCTGGAAAATTCCATTACTGTGCGGATAACAGAACAGCATGATCGGACGGAGGTGATCACCCAGCAACTCTACGTACCGAATTGCATAGAGGGAGGTTGGTACACGCACCAAAGATCCCAAACTGTGCCACGAAAAAACACCTCAGACCATGATTGAGCCACCATGCCCTTGTACAGTTCCAGCCAGGCATGCAGGATCCATGGCTTCATGAGCCTGACGCCATATTCTCAGCCTCCCGTCGGCATTAAGTAGTCGGAATCGAGACTCATCACTCCATGCTACTCGTTTCCAGTCTCGTTTCACTCCATGATACTCATTTCCAGTCTCGTTTCACTCCATGCTACTCGTTTCCAGTCTCTGTTCTTTCCAGTCTCTGTTCCAATTTCTCATCGGGCAGGTCTTGCCAAGCTGCACGTCTTGCCCAGGCAAGACGTGTAGCCCGATGGCGAGTATAGAGCAATGGTACTCTCGTAGGTCGACGCCTCCCGAAACCCATACGGTGAAGCGAGCATTGCACAGTCCGTTTACTGACTGTACGACTGGCACTGTCATTAAACTGGGTGGTAATTTGAGCTAATGTTTGGCTTTGCTGGCTACGTACAATACACCTGAGCCGTCTCTCACCACGCACTGTCAAGGCTAATTGTCCTTTGCAGTTTGCCCGATAATGGCCCATGCGTCGCGCACCTACGATTTGTCCACGATCGAAGGCGTCTAAATCAGGCAGTTTACCCATACTGGCAATTCCAAAAACTAATTCAGAACAACCACAGTACGCGCTATATATGCAGTTACCACATCGCCCTCACTTGCGCATACATGATGCGCAGCGCTACACAATTTGCATAGGCTTTCCTATCCCTAATTCAGTGGCACTTCAGTGTATCTATCTATCTATCTATCTATATATATATATATATATATATATATATATATATATATATATATATATATATATATATATATATATATAAGGGTTAGATCTGGCTTACTAAACATACAACCTTTTCTAAATTGAAAATCAGGACAACTTATGTCCTAATGATTCAGAAATATTAGAATTTCAGTGCATGATTTAAGTAGGTGTCGAATTTATTTTTCATTCTACCTTTGCTACTTCGATTCTGAATGTGTTTTCTCCTCCCCAGGGATCTGGAACTGCCAACACTGTGTTTAAAGGGTCAAAGAAACCATACCAAAAAGAATGTGTTCTCATCATTGATCATAATACGGGAGAAATAACTTTAGAGAAATTGAGTTATAATGTTCAGCTAAAGAAAACGAGGTAAAAGTTTAACTCGTTATTTTCGACAGCGTTTGTTTGTGATACAGGTTAATTCCCAATATACGGTGCCCCTTGTATTTCACTGCATTGGAACCGCCATCTTGGTTACGTCTCCCGTCGCCAATTTGGCGATGGGAGACGTTGTTAGTCCTGGACGGTCTAGTACGTTCTGATAAAGTTAAATTAGCAGAGTAAAGGCACAGCAGAGCATGTAGAGTTGAAGATAATTGTGAAGCAATGATGACAAGTTCGTTTAAAAATAAATTAATTTATTAAAAAGCATATCTGGTAAAAGATTAGCAAAAAAATACATTATTCAGCACAAAGCCTTACATGCTTAAAAATAAATTAGATGCAAAATTCATTTACTACTTGTAGATCATATAAAGGTTTCGTATTCCTGTTAATTTATTATGCTATGTTGCCTAACTACAAGCGATACTACTATCCCCCTAAATAAAACTAAACAGATGAGAAAGAGACGAGCTACATAGCTATCGGCTCGGCTGCACGCACGGCAAAAGCCAGACTATCCGCGCTCTACTGAGCTCAACCGAAGAACCGCACTACCGCTAAAGCTTCGCTCCGATCCGTACCTCTTATACATCTCTCGGCGAAGGTCTGCATTCTTCTTCTTCTAACAGGTGCTTGTTGATTGGTTTTGACAACAAATGTCACGGCTGCTTATTTGCATATGCCAAAGACGCCGCCTTCCGGCAAAAAATGCGTGAAACTTGAACTACGGAAGAAAAATAACGTCATAGTCTCGCGTCTGCTATGCCTTGCAGTTCGAGACGCTGGTGCAAAAAAAATTAATTCGGTTGAGTGACGAAGGCGTCTATTATACTAACAGACGTAACCAAGATGGCGGTTTCATTGCAGAGGGAAACATGAAATAATATAAATGACAACTTGCAGAACTTTCATTGAAAAATTATCCAGAAAATAAAAAAATGAAGTTAAATGATGGCAGTCTTTTTTTTTTCCTGCCCAAGCAGAACGCGTGTTTTTGAAACGGGAAAGTCCGAAAAGTCCCAAAAATACGCATTTTTTAAACTGTACAACCACAGTAAAGCACAAAAACACACAAATACAAAAAATAAAAGCTGAAAAATAATGAGAAATTTGTTATGTGTGGGGAGCTGCTGTCCCCCAACCCCCGCTAAAAAAAGTCAGTATATTGCAAATAATTCATTTAAATAAATATAAAATATATCTTGGTTAAATATATCAGCAAATAAAAAAATGAAAGTTCTGCATGTTGTCATTTATATTATTTCATGTTAAAATTTAAAAAAAAAACCACTTACCGGTTATTCACTTTTGGTTTAGCTTATTTTACGTTTTGTTGATTTTTCGGTGTTTTTGGATACCCCCAATTCGTCTGTAATCCAAGAACACGGCGTTTTTTGTACCCATAATTAAGATAATTCTAAAACCTTAATTAAATCCAAGGCTCAATACCAATATACGGTACCCCAGCCACTTTATTTTTTTGGCGATGTTTTTAGATTTTTGTCAAGTTGGCGATAAAATGCCAAATGTTGTTTGTGTTTACTCTTTATGTCATGTCTTTTTATGTTCTCTGTCGTGCAGTTTTATAATACTTACTACTTTTTTCTTTTAAAAGCATTCGTTAGATGTTTATTTTGTTTTTACGCAAATCTTACATTTTATTTGGCCACTGCTGTGCAAAAGTTTTCTTGTAGTTTTTCTTGTGGTTCTTGTGGCATTTCTGTTTAGGTTTTGAATTTTAATACAGCCGTTTTTGGATATATTTGCGTATCTTTTAAAGAAGTGGTTGAGCATTTCTGTTTAGGATTTGAAGTTTGATACAGCCGTTTTTAGATATATTTATGTATGTTTTAAAGTAGATTTTGAGGATTTCTGTCATGTTTTTGGAAGTTTAATACGTCTGTTTTTAGATATATTCGCGTGTTTTAAAGTAGATTTTGAGGATATCTGTTATGTGTTTGGAAATTTAATACGTCCGTTTTTAGATATATCTGTGTATCTTTTAAAGTAACTGTTGAGGATTTTTATTATATTATTGGAAGTTTATTATTGCCATTGGTAAGTTTGTTTTGAAATTATTTTTTTTGTGTTGTTATTGATATTTTGTGTATAGTTGTTATTTTAAGCTTAACATGTCGGCGTAGATCTGTTTTGGCGATAATTTGGCGCCAAAATTTTTTTGACGAGTATTTGAAGTCAAAAAAATTTTGTCGCCAAGGGAGGTGCGTGTCGCACATCTGTTCCCTTTTTTTAAGTTTGCATTTAAAATAATAATTTGGGGGTTATGAAATTTATATCACAAGAAAGATCCTAAACATTCCTTTAAATTGAAAACTTTTTCGAATCTTTACTTCCATTTTCTGATTTTTGGTGAATTTTTAAGGATTAAAATTTAGAATTAAATTTATTACATGTCGATCACATGATTTCTTTTTCTGGTCCTTTAAATAAATTTATCGTCACGTGCATAACAACTAAATAGACAAAAAATACATTCTTTTTCTTTCTAATGCAGCAGACAATTGGATATTATAAAAAAAAAAAAAATCCCTTACAATTTATATATATATATATTTATTTTACATCAATAGTATACATTGATCGTCGCATTTATTATATATATTTATTTTTTTTGGCATTAATTGCATACATTGACTGTTGCATTTAATTTGAATGTACTCCGTAGCGAAGTGCGGGTTTTCAGCTAGTATATATATATAAATACATATATATATATATATATATATATATATATATATATATATATATATATATATATATACATACATGTTTTATTTATTTATATACATATAACTCTTATTTGTATTAGTAAATCTGTCCAGTACATATATAATTTTGAAAAATGTGGCTTTGAAATTTCAGAGCAGAAGGCAGCAGCAAAATCCGATCCAACACTCCGATCGATGGTAATTTTCTGGGCAAGAAATCCCCTTCGGCCCTCAAGTTGTCCCCTCAGCTTCAGCCCCACTCCACCTCCTTTGGTCGGTCTTCTCCAGTACAAAAATGTTCTCCACTCCCCAAGAGTCCTGTAGGCAACCAACCAAGTCCCAACAACAGCACACACCACTCGATGCCTTCCCTCAGTATGTTGGGCTCCAAAGCTCCTCCGCCTGCCACCCTGGAACCATCTTCTCAACTCACACCCAATCCACAACTTGCAGGTAACTCTTTCATTTGCTACTCGTCTGCTTCGCTCCTTGTTGCCTTTCGATATGCTCGTCACACACGCTTAACCTTTTCCTTACAGGGTTCGATAGCATGTATCCCAAGAATGAATATATATATATATATATATATATATATATATATATATATATATGTATGTATGTATGTATGTATGTATGAGTGTATGTATGTGTGTATATATATATGTATATATATATATATACAAATAAATATTATATATATGTGTGTGTATATATATATATAATAGATATATTACCCGGCTTCGCTCGAGATTCAGTTTCTGTTATTATTTTTTTCAATGATTAGCCTCATGTTATGATGTTCTACAATTTTCGCTAAAATTCTTTTGCGGTAGCAAATGCGGAAAGCTCGAAGACAACCGTATGTTCGACGCGTTAAAAATTTCTTCATCAGTCTCACTGCTTCGGATCACTGCAATTCGAATTCTGTTACCTTCAAGCTCTCGGGAATGTTTTTTCTTCAGATTCTTGTGTGCATCTAACTGCATTTCGAATTCTGTTGGCTTCGCGCTCTTTTTTATTTCATCACATTGCTCATTTCTCGACAATCTTTGACATTTTCCCCTTCCTTCTGCAGGATTAAAAGTTGCTCTCATCTTTTTGGGCATTTTAAAGCATTAATTTACAGCTAGTCAATAACGTTTGAATGGATTTTTTATTATAGAAAATTAATAAATAATGTTTAAATGGATTGAGAACACTTGCAATATTAAAACACAACAAATCTGGTAATTATTCTAGAAAAAGTACATACACGTATTTCATGCTCGGAATTCTTTCTCAAAACTAAATCGTCTGCTATGTTTCAGTGCCACTTTCAGACTTTCTTAATTATAATATACACGTATTTCATGATTGTAATTCTCTCTCAAAACTAAATCATCTGCTATGTTTCAATGTCACTTCAGTTACATAAATCATCGCGTCAAGGCTAAATGCACGTGTTTCTAGCTAATTCAACGTGTCCTGCAGTAAATTTGAGTTCGAGCAGGTAGCTTGGGATAGTTTGAAACAGACTTGGGACAGTGGTGACTGAAGGACGTACCGGGAATTGGTCGAGTGTAGCTCCGTCGTGAAGTGCCGACTAATGTGGCAGATGTTTTCGAACAGCATTTCAATAATGCTGAATGTTTCTTCTGTTCTGATTTGCAGATGAGCCCGAGATTGGTGTTCTGTCTTCCTCATGCTCGAGTGACTCCAGTAGTAGTGGAGATTCCAGTGACTCCAGTTCGAGTGATAACGAAGAACCAGCCGAACCCAGTGTGCCACCAAGTATGTTGTCTTTTATATATACAGTCGAACCTCCATATATCGAAGTAGCAAATTGCCGGGAAAAAATTCGATTTATAGAAATTTCGATATAAAGAATTGAGCTTAGATTTATCATAATTATCCTAAAAAAATTAAAGCTAATCTTCGTATACGAAACTCCATATCTAATTTATATGCGAATCCCATTAAATGAATATTATGAAAGATTTATTGAGTACTACATACCTTTAAAAGAACAATAATCCAGACAGTGGTTACAATGATCACAGTTACATTTAAAAAAAAAAAAAACTACGAATATCTTGCTGAACAGCCAGTTTTGCGGAAATTTTAAAAAAATGTTCGTATTTATTCAGTCCACTAAAAACTTAATCAGGGACATTTTCCGCGAAATGAAGTCTACGACGTATTGTTTCAAATGCCAAAAATTGAGAGATTTTATTCTAAAGTGGAATAAAATCTCCCAATTTCATTAGAAAAAAATTTCGATATATATAGATTTTTTCGATATATAGAAACAATTTTTCTATGTAATGAACATGGAGATTTGCTAAGAGTTCGATATATAGAAAATTTCGATATGTGGAAGTTCGACTGTGTATATATATATATATATATATATATATATATGATAACGTGCTGAATCTACTAGTGTAACGTTTGCCTAAGTGATAGTGGACACTTTGCCGCAGATTTATATGTTTCGGGGTCCAGGAAGCCGCAACCAGGATGTAGGAGGTAGAATTACTGTATATGTTACTGTATATATATATATATATATATACAGTAACCACCGCTTATAGTGATCAGTGGTTATAAGAATCAATATCCCAAAAACAAAAACATGTATTATTTCCATGTTAAAATTTTCGCTTTAAAGAATCAATCCACCGGTTTTAAGAATCAGCTTACACTCTTCGCTTTCCTTTCATTTTTCCAAAAAAGCCACTTAAACCCTTAAAAGGCACGAAGTTCTTTTTTTTGTTTGTTTGTTTGTTAAAGAAAGACTGATAAGATGGGATGGAATACAGTCGTAAAATGCATACCGTTCTTTATTAGACATAACATAATAGTTTCCCCTTAAACGCTTTAGCACAATACTGTCCTATTAGCTTGACCCGGGGGCATCTTTGCCTGTCCGGGTCCGATCTATTTTTTTCTACCTCCTACATCCTGGTTGCGACTTCCTGGACCCTGAAACATATAAATCTGCGGCAAAGTGTCCACTATCACTTAGGCAAACGTTACACTAGTAGATTCAGCACGTTAACCAACCGTGAAACGTAAGCTAGAAGGTGAATTTTCGTCTGAGACTATTGGTATTGAAAGAGGTATAAACAGCCTCCTGAAAACTTCATTACGTCAAACTACCATAGAAAACTTTTTCTTGCTCCCTTCCTGTAGTTGAAATGTTAAAACTGTGAAGCAGGTATGTTGTAACAAATATTGGATTTTTTTCTTCTCTTAGTATAATCATGTGTATCTACTTATAGGTATATAAATTAAGTTGTATTTTTAAAATTATAAAAAATAATTTTAATAAAAGATAATGTAAATTAAAGAGTATTTTATGGTAAATTATCTAATGTATATATAGGTGTGTGTGTGCCTGTCCAAAAACCTAAATTTCGGATATAAGGATCAACCGCTTATAAGAATCAAAAACAGTGATAACAAACGTGATTCTTATAAGCGGAAATCACTGTGTATATATATATATATATATATATATATATATATATATTCTTTTTTACTAGAAAGCTATCCAGAAGAATGAATATATATATATATATATATACATATATATTTGTTCTTCTCGGAGCTTCAAAATTTGGTGAAAATGTGTCACCGCATTATCATGGAATCAGTTTATAGCACGCATAGCCAGCGTCTTATTAGGGTGATGTTTTTCGACGTACGTTGCGTCAGTTTCCCATGCTTTCAGCATTTCTTTTATCGCTCCAGAAGATTGTTAAGGGAGCCATTTTTTTTTTTCCGATCTATTATGCTCATTAAGCGAGGTTCCACTGTATATTTAAACTAAAAATTTAGTTTCATTTAATAAATGATGCGAAATTTTATGCCAATTTATATCCATTTACGGAATAAAAATAATTTTTTTTTTTAAATGAAACTATATTTCGTGTATAAATTTTAACGAAATGTCGCAATTAATATATTTAATTTCAAATTTTAAATATGGAAAATGGTCAGCCGTAGAAGTATATAGGAAGATATTTTTGACATTTAAAAAAAAAAAAAATTTTTGGGGCGTTATTGGCCAGAAATAAAATTTGATACAAATCAATCTTTTAGCATACTTTTGTGTCCATTAGTGAATAGTTTATTTGCCGTGACTCGACCTCCGGTAAAGTTTCTGTAAAGCATAGGCATAAACAATCGAGCTCGTTTTAAAAGTGTAAAAACTGAGTGAAAAAGAAAGAAATTCTTTTACCCTAAAGACATTAAAACCGACATGTAACCGAATTGTTTGAAATTCAGTATAATGTATTGAATAAAAAACAAATTCGGTATTTTTCCTCTAGGTATGCCGAACGGTCTCAGCAGTAATTCGTTCAACTGGAAAGAAACATCGAACGTACAGTCTTCTTCAGCCCCCTTCAGCATGCCATCTGCAAATTCCTTACCTAGTATGCCAAAGTTCAGTCAACTTAGTAAGTACATCATTTAGCCGATTTTTGTTTTTAACCTCTGGAATTCGGGTGTCCAAAGTTTTGACTTTGAAAAAGACTGTGTCGAATTGGGAAAATTTTTGACAGAAAGATGTGCCGAAAAGCTTTCTATTCGAGCATTTCGAATTTGTCAGGTATGCACTTGCCCCGTAAAAACTGGGTACTATCCGACCACAGTACAAAGGACCACGGTTGGCATAGTGCCAAGACGATTCTACTCACGCTGTAGGTAAGGCTGCTGAGCAAGGAGGGGGAAAAGTCTCGTATTCTCTCGAAATTCTTTAGAATCGGTTACTAACTACGCTCGCTTGCTTTTTCCTCGTCTGTTATTTTGATTATTATATTAAAATTACTGGATCCTTTACCCAACACAACTGCTCGTAATAAGCCGTTCCGTAGTGATTGTAAACGTATAATTAAGAATGTAATTAAATTGTGTGATAAAGAAGCACTAGAAGGAAATGTTATTGTTCCACTTTCGCAATCCCTAAAGAGAGCTAGTGAAATGACCGGGATATCGATGTCCAGAGTAAAAAGAATACGCAGAGAAGCAAAGGGTGAAGAAACTCCAAAATTTGGATCTCCGAGGAAACGTCAGAAAAAAAGAACTACCGAAAACGTAGCTTTGGATAATTTTGATTGCGATGTAATCCAAAAATATCCACTCCTATAAAACTCCTATTTTTTAAATAGATTTGCTTTTTTCTTTTTATTATTTTGAAATTATTATTCACATATTCGATCAAAAATAAGTTTTAAAAAATAACTTTAAAATTGCGGACAAAAAGCAGTCTGAAATACATTCCGTATTTCATAAACAAACACATCCGAAAATATGACGTTTTCCCCTATTTTCTAAGTAGACTAGCTTTTCTCGCGCATGCGTAACAGTTTCCAGGGACCTTGTTTCCGTGGTCGGACAGTACTACGTGTTGCCTCCACATCGATGTCGGGTTGGTGTGAGTGAAGTAAACTTTGTAACCATTACTGGATGTTCAGTACCTACCATGTATTTTACTGTACGTTCTCGCAGATTACAACGATACCATAAAATTCTCTTCCATTTCACACGACTTTCATTAATTGTGCGTTCCTCACCTCTGAAGCATCCATTTTTAGGCTTTTTATTCTAGATCAGTGGTTCCCGACCTTGGGTACGCAGACAAGCAGCTGCCAGTACATGAATGATTTTACAATTTAAAACAAAAATCTGTATTACGAAAAAAGAAAAGAAATGACTATAATAACTCATGCGTTTTAATATTTCAGTTTGGAATTTCTTATCCATTGTTTGTGTCATAATACTTTAATGGGATTTACCTAATCTCGAAAGATGCCGTCTATACCCGAATGTGTTATCTATGACCGCCCCATAAAAATTTGGCACTCGCCTGCGAATTATAACTGTGTCTATAACTGTGTCCAAGAAGTAAAATTTTTAATGTTAAGCAGTAAAATTTTTAATGCCATTTTCGACCACGTATTTATGTGAAAAGAGATTTTCTGCGACGAAAACCAAATATAGAGCTTTGCCGGACATTGAATCGGATCTTAGCCTTAAACTGACAAACACGGAGCCCGATATTAATTCTTTGGTTAATAATAAACAGGCCCGACCTTCTCACTAATTATATATTTTTAAAGCGATTATTCTATTTTATGTATATGTTTAGCGATAAAAATATATCCCGAGTTACTTGTCTTTATTGCAAATGTTAATTTTCCTGTAAAATTTGGATTTTATAGACTGGACTTCGATAAATGTGTAACAGCCGATCCACAAATTTGATTCTAATTATACGGATATTTTTTAAACTAAAAAAAGCATCAAAGTCACAAGTAGTTAAAATAGAATTAAATTTATGTTTTTACCATTTTTTAAATCGCGTTGGAATGACACAGCTCGTACGCCTTTGTCATCATTTGTAAGAAAATGGTTTCCGAGTGTGTTGGCTAGTTATCCGTTACACACCCCTTAACTTCTATACAGTGACAGCTCAGGCCATAAAGTGGGTGTCTAGGTATAGTAAAAGGGCTATGCGCTACTCGACGAGACAAACGTTAAAATGAGCAAATCTGCATATAAATATATATATATAGATATATATGTGTATATATATATACATATATATGTATATATATATATACATATATATGTATATATATACATGTATATGTAAACATGTATGTGTGTGTAAATATATTTATATATATGTATATATATATATGTATATTATACATGTATATGTAAATATATGTATGTGTGTGTAAATATATTTATACATATAGATATATATATATACACAGACACACACATATATATTCGTGCCAGAATGCAATGCTAAAATGAGCTCCACTTATGGCACAACTGTGTCACTACAATAACTGACAGTGGTCCATGTTTTAATGAATATTGGACTGCAGCCACGTCAGAGAAAAGAAGACTCTGTAAGGAATGACTCTGATCCGATTCTTTGTGTGTTTTGCAGGTGAGGATTTGCGGCTGAGTGAAACAAGTGACAGCGATTGAGAGGTGGCAACAGATATCCCTTCTACTGTATGGCATTTACTATTCTTCCTCCGGAAATAAATAGGCTGTGATATCTTGACTGTTTAAATGATACTTCTCCATTATCAGTCGAAATAAAAACGTCACTGCACATTTCGCATCCTTTAAAAATGTTTGCAATTCTTCTTCCGACAGTGCATACATATACATATATATGTATACATATACATATATATATATGTATATGTATACATATATACATACACATATATATATATTATATATATATACATATATATAAATTACATATATATACATATATATAATATTTAAAAAACTCTCCCATGTTACATACATATATATATATTTTTATATATATATATATATATACATATACATATACACACACACACATATATATATATATATATATATATATTACTGATTAAACAAATTAACATTGAACTCGATGAGAAATGTTGAAAGTTTTCAGTGAACCCAGATTAAATTTTGCACAGCAGTGGCCGAATAAAATGTAAGATTTGCGTCAAAACAAAATGAACATCTAACGAATGCTTTTAAAAGGAAAAGTAGTAAGTATTATAAAACTGTACGACAGAGAAGATAAAAAGACATGACATAAAGAGTCCGTACAACTGTGTGACCTCTAACTATATAGTTTGCTTCCGATACACATTATTCTTCAAAATATGAATAAAAAAATTTAATTTTAAATTTATAAAATTCTTGAGCGATTTATTATTAGTCAATCATATCACAGAACTTGCCACGATTGTTTTCTAGAATATTGATCTACCAATGAAAATAAATAAATAAATGAAGGATAGTATTTTCAAATAAATTTGTCTGATTGTGACATTATCGAGTCGCTGTGAAAAAATAACTGAGTTTTTGCGAACAGTATAATATATAAATATCAAAACTGGAATTTTCTCAAGTTCATACAACTCTTAAATTTTTTTTTTTATACAAGTGTGCATTTGTATTTCTTTTCTTTATATGAATAAAGTGTTATGGAATTTTCATAACAATTAAAATATGATATTTATGGAAATTGAAATCTTTTAAATTTTTATGCATTATAATATTTCTGGCTATTACTCTTTTAGGTATGTATTACATAAAGAACTTGAGAAGCAGTGTATTCGAAAACAACATTTTTAAAAACTTGATTGTGAAATCATGGTTTAAAAACAATGCAGGCATTTGAACATGGTGGTGTAGATGAGATACACAGTTACTGTATTGTTAGCAGTGAAAAGTGACACAGTAATTGATTTCTACTTAAATTGGTCCTCGATCAGCCGAATAATTTTCTTTGTGTGGTATTGTCATCTTGGAAAAGCAAATCCAGAGCTCCACTCAATGTCAAAACTGAAATGACAAAGTTTTAATTACGTATAATAAAATTAATAAACATATAATAATTAATATATTTAATAATAAATTACAAGAATTCATCTTATCGAATCTCAGTATTTCTGTTTGAAAATATTTCATTTAAAAAATACTGATACAATAACCGCAGCTTTTATAAATAGAATATTTACACTTAAAGGTTTTATTCGAAATTTCAAATATTATAAAGCATATGAGAACAATCTTAAAGCTACAAATTTAAACAATTTCGATAAGAAAGAAATCATAAAGATAATTGAAAAAATGTATTATGCTGTACTTAAGTATCTTACATATCTTTTAAAATGATGTAATTATGTATTTATTTCGGAATAAAATGGAATTCTAGTGGAAAGGATACTATATTTTCCGAGATGAACGTAAATAATATCGCACGTACAGTTTTCGTCCCAATTCGGGAGTAAAAATGTGGCGCCATCTATTGCACAGATAGGAAACAAAATTCAAAACCCGTTCACTTTGGAAAGACAAATGAAAGTCGGAAATATATATTTGCAGTCGAGTTGGGAAAATAAAATGAATCGTACATATTAATAAGAGCACCGTTCTGCGTGGAAGGCCTTTTTTCCAATTTTGTTTTGACGTATTCAAACGTACTCGGGATTGGCGCGTTTTAAAAATAAATACCCGAATGGTATAGATATTTGTTGATTTCCGAATTAAAATTTTGAAAGAAGAATATTAAATTTTTTAAAAACGGCAGTCAGTGTATTAATTATAAAAAAATGAATCGGAGCGCAATGTATTACATTTAAAAGGGATGTAAGTTCTGTAAAGCGTCGTAAGACGTTCGAAAGTGACGAGTTTTCAATGTGGATTGGGGAGGCGAGAAAATGGTGGCGCCATCTCGTAGAGAAATCGGAGCTACTCCGGTCTTCAGGATGGTTAAAAAATAAACACAAGGATGGATTCGCTTTGAGCGCGTTCATTTATGAATTGAAGTCTTGCATTTGAAAGGAATGTGTGTGTGTCAGAGGTGTAGGGACAGCGTCGTGGGACGCTCGAACAAACATAAGAGCAAGTTTCTGAAATAAAAGCTCGATATGTAGCCATGAGAAAAATAAATTGTAATTTAAAGAATTTTTTTAATATTGATAAACGAAATTTAAAAAATATTTTAAAGAGCATTCCAAAGAAATGTGGGTATCGATTATTTAATAGTTATTTTTGAATCGGTTCTAAGGAAGTCGAACCCAGTTTTTTGTTTGTAAACAGTATCGGGATTCCACGAATTTAAGTCGCACGGAGCATTTCAAAAAAAAAATGCGAAATGCTCTAAAACTGTTGTTTTTGTGAAAAAAGAGATTTAAAGTTTGTCACTACACTCGGCCTTTCATAAATGATTTTTCGCTTTGAGGAAAAAAAAACAATTAGGGTCCTAGAGAAATACACAATGAATATTTCAATTAAAAAAGATTTTGTCTAAAATAAAAGGTCTAAAGTGAGCATTCGATGAAGTAAAATGTTAATAATTTAAATGAATATTGATAAAGAATGAAAAGAGGGAGTTTATTAAATAGTACACGAAGTACGAATGGAATCGTGTTGTGAGTGAAGATGAGAATTTTGTTTAAATGTCTGTTCCGATTTCAGTCTGATCGAAGGAATGGAATATTAAGTGGAGGAAGTAATATATTCGATAAATTTTCTGTATATGATAACGTGATGTGTTTATTTGTATTGCAGGAGTACGAAATGTCTAATTCGTGTTTTATAATAATAGAATGTAAATAAAAAATATGATTAAATGAATTTAAAATAAGAAAATGTGTGTATTGAAAAGGATGATGATTTTGAGAAAAATGAGTTTTTGTGAGCATAAAGTTGACGAGTTGTTTCGAATATCCTTTTTCAAAAAACGGAATGTTTTCGAGAGTGGATTTATAATAGAAGAAAGAGTGTTTGTGCCGCAAGGTGGCGGCACTGATCCGTAGTGGAAGAGAATCGAATAGGATTGCGCGTGGACTGTCGGTGAGGAGAGTCATAAATCGACGTCGACGGATGCGTTAAAATGAAAATGAAATAGATGGAAATTGGAATGAGGAAATCTCGATCATGCGCACCTTTGGCTATTGTCGGACGAATAGTGCTTTAGGCCGGAATCTAGCGATGAGGAGCCGCCACTAATATTAATTTGCACTTATAAATTGGCAACTCCACAGTTTGTTGACATACACATACTGCGTGGATGCCCCATCACAGTACATTTAATTAACGGGATTTAAAGAAGTAATTGCTTTCCTTTTCCACAAAAATGGGAATTTCGTCCACACACCTCCCGTTTTCAGCAACTTCTTTACGGCCAAAAAAGTACGTCGATCGGAAAATGCCTTTTTTTGATCTCGTCGGCACAATCCTACCGAGTACTCATTTAGCCACTTTTTTAAAAATTATATTCCCGGCGTTCCGTGTCGGTCTACCACATGAATAATTTAATAAGCCATATGAAGTTTTCTTCTTCTGTTTCCTGCTAGGCTTTAAATTATGGATGATTTATTTTATGTTGCTTATCGGTGTAAGTATTTGCGTTAAAACCACGTGCTCCCCTAATTGTTTTTTACGCAATCTCCTAATACTTTTTTACGCATTAACTATTTTTAATGCTAAGAATATTTTTGTGCGGCCCAAAACAATTCGTTTTCTTTCAATGTGGCCCAAGGAAACTAAAAGGTTGGACACCCCTGATTTAGAAGGTATGCAAGTGATATAAAATATTCGTGGGGAAAAAAAAAACTTGTCTCGTGTGTTTCCTAAATTCATTCTTTCGGACGCAATTTATAAAATGAATCCCGTCGCAAGGTGCAAAAAGTTCCATTTTTATTGGACGATCGGCATTTACGAAGCTGCAAAACGCAGACACTCATTTTCTCCATCGTTTAAATTCGAGGTGAGCAAATCAGTCGACAGCAGCCTTAAACGTCATAAAGAAAACGCGTTCGCTTTCAAAAATTTTTGACGAACGCAAAGAGTTGTTTTCTGATACGTTGCATTTATCAACGTGAAATCTCTCATGTGAACAAACTGTCATTCAACTCCAAATTTAATTAAAATCGAAACTTTATCGCAACGACATATTTTTACAAAATGAATAGCAAAAAATATTTTTACGTGATCGTAGACAAAGAATTAAAGAATTAAAAGATTCTAACGGCTTAATTCTATGCTTAAGATTCTAACGGCTTTTTATTTTGGCATCAGCTTTTAAATTCATGAAACGGAAAATCGTTCCCCGATGCACGTGTGTGACTCACTTTTAACGGTTT
>CAJRAI020000293.1:0-7500 GCA_907164885.2 Dolomedes plantarius
TTATATATTTTATATATTAAATCTCCAAGTTTAAAGAGACCAAGATTTATATTTTTACTGTAGTAAAAAATGTAGCAGTAGATAATTGTCTTATCTGAATGTGAGAGAGAATAAAATAAAGGATATACTTCACAATTGACAAAATAAATATACACAAAATTATTTCTCAATATAGTGATTATTTACTTATTAAAGTTCTTGGTAATAACTTGAAAAATTATAGATGCCTATAAATTTATAACTAACCCATAGTCATATTTAGTTTAGTGATCATAAATTCAGAGATTTAAGACTAAATAAAAAACTCAGATAATGTTTTAAGCTTTAACCCTTTGCATCAACAACATGTCTGACTTGAGAACTCACTTATGCATAGATTACATCATTTTAAGCATATAAAAATTAAAATAGAAAATAAAGCGCATATAATGAAAAATTGTTGACAAAAATCATATTTGTAACAGATGCTGATTGAAAATTGGATGTTGAAATATATTGCCTAATTGTGAATGTTACAAATGTGCAACAGGGTATATATATATATATATATATATATATGCAACTTAGAGCAGTCAAAAGTATAATACAATATCAAGTCTTGATAATTTCATAAACAAAATATGCATCTGGTCCTACTAACTCCAAATAAAATTAATGATATAAGTATCTGTCAAACAAATTAAATAAAAGTGACTGAAAATTATAAATTGATGAGGTTGGCATATTTTAAATTTCGAATAAAAACAAGCCAAAGAATTCATTCTGATATGGCAGATGTGATAGTGACATTCATTAAAACTGTATATATAATCACAGAAAATTAATCTCACATGGCAAGTATTAGAAGTTGGGTAATATACAATACGAGAAATTATTGTATTTAAAAAAATGCAACAAACTTTTCAAATGATAGTGAGAAAAAGATAATAAAAATGGACAGCATTAGAAATTTACTAAATTAACGGTAATTAAACTGACTGGGTCAAATAAACAATATCAAAATAGTAAAGAAAAGAACAGTGTTTGAGAAACATGCAAAATAAACTGTAAATAATGAACAGTCATAGAAATAGACACAATAACAATATCAGAATTATAGGTACTTTCCCAATATACCAACCTATCGATGAACTGTGACTCTGTGAGGCTTGAGAGGACTGGGCGCAATCCACTTCCAAATCGCAGACGTTAACAAACAATTCTAAGGTATGTAAGAAGTAGCCAGAGCTACATCAGTAAAACACATTTTACTGTTTATTTCACCTTTCTTCAAATGGCACTTTAAAAAAGATAATATACTGTAGTTAACGGAAAGAGGCAGTAACTTTTTTACAAGAAGGTAGTATTTTACCATCTGAATGGGTAGTGTCACAATGGCATTTGAGAAAATGTGGAAATACAGTAAAAGGCAGTATTGTGTTGGCACACGTCGCTACCTTTGGTTGTGTTGAAACTTTTATAAACTACTTTTGCAATGAAAAACCTAACAGTGTGACCAGAGTAATTATACGTGGGAGGTTATTGTGGAGATTCTCATGCTTGAAGGTATAAATGTAATGGTGACTTGTTTGTGCTGTAGTTTATAACATTTTGCACAACTTGGGTGATAGGTCAGTAGAGTGGAAAAAATACTGAATAATAACTGCATAAGAAATATTTAAAAAAAAACAGCATTAGAAATAATTCAACAAAATATATTAATTATAGAAAATTTGATACCTATATACATATGATTCCAGAATAAAATATGATACTTAAATAAAATGTGATAATATATATACAATAGGTTACCTGCAATTCCCCGCACTGATGTTTGTAAGCAGCAAACATTCCTCTTTTCTTACTTAAAGTTGTTTAATTCTGTTTTAGGAGGACAAAAACTGGGTTTTAAACTTTTTGCTTCAAAGAGTTCCTGAATCTTTTGAGGTTCTACGATGTTTGAACTGTCAGTCTCATCTTTGTTTTTGTCCTTAAAAAGTGTAGCAGTCACTTCACAGAACCTTGCACATGATAATCGAAGATAATCTTCCTGTGTACGAAAAATATTTAATAAAACTTATAAAAAATATATATATAAAGGGCCTGTTTAATTTTTTTTTAAATGATCAGAAATTAAAAATGAATGTTGGTTAATGTCCTGTTACGATGTATTTAATGGATCATGGTTTTTCCAACTTAAAACCAAATAGTTTGAAATTTTCCTAGGATATTATATACATTCAGTGAACACACCCGTTTATAAAAAACAATATCATCATTAATTTGAGTCAAGCTAATTGTGGCAATGGTATCAGTTTCATCAAAAATTGATGCCAATGCTAGTGGCGTGAAAATAGTTAAGATCACCAAATTATGACAAAATTACACAATAATAATCATCGCAAACATATGTACACAAATTAAGACAATATTTGCTAACTACAGAATAAATATAAAAATGTCTGTGTTTTAAAATGCAAATTTTTTATTACTTAAATATAGTTGTCTGCAACATTTTGTAAATAATAATTGTGGTTCTTTGACAAAGTTCAGTATTTAGCAAATTCTATAAATACTTTCTGTAACAACCCATGAAATAATTGTATAATCCCCGTTCTTCTGTTAAGAAGAATATTATGAAAGTATTTAATGCACACAACTACAGCTAATATTCTATTTCATAAAAATTAAAATCCAAAAGAGGTTGATTTCTTTTGTGATTTTTATTGTATGCCTTTAAGCAACAGATGAGGATAGACAGATATACATATACCCTATCTCGCATTGTAAACTATAATTAAATAAAAATATCAGCAAAAATTGCCAATTTGTTAATTACTAACTGTTAGTTTCATTTTTTCTTCAATGGATGGCTCGCTTAAACCTTCGTCTTCATCTAACCTCTTCAAAAGAATTATATATTCATTCGATTTTTCCGAAATATCAATTTTTGACATGTTTAACCGTACTTGAAGGTTTCACGTAAGTAAATCTGATGTTACAGATGTTGAAATGCAAGTATATTATCTGTTATATTAAGCAGTATCTAATAAAATTCTCATTTCAATATTGAAATTATGGAATTTTTTTATTTATTTATTTTTTCTTTTACTGTGAAAATAACCTTCTCGGGGAAGAGCGGGCCGCTGGTAAGCAAAACAATTTTGGATACACATGTCAATTACTCAACCGAACGTTTCCAAGGCAACGTGAAAATCAGTCACGGTCAAGATCATGTATCACAGCGGCGTGCTTAGACAGGCGGCCATGAAGCTTCATGCAGGCGGCTATGCCTCGCGAATCCGGATTTGCCAGCTTCAACTTGATTGGATGTTTTGATCATGTGATTCGCTAACGTTTCGGCACATGTTTCTGTTTTCGTGCTGTAATGTTTACATCAGATTACATGTTCCATGAAGCTACAGAAGGAGGAGTATCTCGAGCGGGATTTTGTTATTTGTTCGTGTTCTATCGTATTAAAATTTATTTATTTCATTTTTGCAAACAAACTAACTGTATAAAGATTCCATCGAATGCTGATATCAATCTTTTATCAGATTGATTGCTATTTATAGCTTGTACATTTTTATCTGCTGCAATACGTCTCTTCATATTTTCAATATCGTTTCTCATAGCTTGAGCTCAGTTGCATATTTGAAGTCATTTTCTGAAGCCAGAAAGGAATCCAACTTGGAGCCTTTTTCTGACAGCAGTGGATTGAATATTTTTAATATAATGAAATCCACATCTTTGCCAACTATCCTACGGATTACGAATGTTGGAGAAAACACTTCTCCTGACCCTTCCGTCTCTGATGTTACTACTGCCGTTCCTGCGAAAGATTCTCCCTTCTGTCTCGGTAGAGAGAAGACTTTGTTGAGAATCGAGCCTTCAATTAATATTACGTGCTATTGAGTGGCATCTCTTATTTTGTGTTATTATGTGTTATGCATCTGGCATCACCTTTTTTGTATTCCGTTGTAATTTTATGTAAACAGTAAGACGTACTGTGTTTCTCTTCCTACTTTCTATTCATCAAAGTCCTAAATTCACCTAGCCATCACTTTATTTCGTTAATATTACAACAGGTTATGGGTTTTAGCGACGTTTAACTGCGCAGATGAAGTAACGATGGCTAGGACGACGTATTTGAATAACGGATTTTGACTTCGAGTTTCGATTTCGGATTTTTTGACTTTGATTTCACCATATTTGCTGGACTGTGTGTAAGTAGACGACTGTGTACCGATAGCTTTTTTTTTCGCGCACTTTGGTGAAAGACGACGTAATAAAATGGAAGCTAAAAATTTTGTTCAGTGCACCAAATTGGTTCGGTTAATCGGAAGAAGTTGGGGGCTGCCGCCAACTTGGCGATTATTTACTTCCTGTTATGATGTATCCCCTTTTCTGCATATTTTTTAGATTTTTGCCAAATTGGCGATAAAATGCCAAATAGGGGTTATGTTTGTTCAATGCTTTTCAGTCAGCCGTTTATTGCTATGTTGGTTAAAGATGTCGTTTCTAAATATCAGGGGAGGATTTTGGATATTGTTAGATGTAGATTTTCGCAAGAGAGACTTAAGGGGGGGATACAGGAGGGGTTGTAAATGACGCACTAGTCCATGGTTTCTTACATTGGGATCGGATAATATTATTTGATTTTTTGTGGGATAAGCTTTGTTCTACTGACCTCTACAGCCGGCGGAAGCTTTTTTTACTGTACTACAGCCAGCGGTACGTAGCGAAGCCAGCGGCTGGGGATTTTCTGTAATATTTTTGGACGGATGCGTAGCGGAGTGAAGCAAGAGTATCTGAGCGCAGCGAAGATCCCGTGTGCGCCTACGAGTTTCATAAAGCCAGCAGTAAGTTTGTATTTCAATTTATTTGTTCTTTCTTGGTCGCCACATTTGTTTACATTTCTCAGTTTAAGCCATAGGGCCTGTTCACATAGGAGTCCGTTGCGTTGCGTTAAGGAAAGGATGACGTTGAGACGAAAATAAACCAATCATAAGCCTCCAAACGATTAGCAATGAAATTTTTAACGCCTATGATTGGTTTATTTTCGTCTCAACGTCATATTTTCCTTAACGCTACGCAACGGACTCCTATGTGAACAGGTCTCCGAACGGGATTTTGGCTCCAACTTTCCGCCAAATTGGCGATGGCACCGTGTATTGGGAATTAACCAAAATGGCGGACTCAGAAACGCAAATTTGGCGACTTTAAAAAAAAGTCGACAACCGCCCCAGCTTCTTCCGATTTACTATAATGTTTATTAGTTTAAGAGATATTAATATTTGTTTTTTCCGTCCTATGGGAGAATAACAAGGCCGCCTTTGTGGTGGTGCCAAAAATGGCGGACGTGACGTCACCACTTCGACCGCGTATTCTGGCAGGAACGTGCTTGTGCTGTTTGATTTATTTACGATGAGTAAAGAAAATGTTAACGCTTTTTGCGCTAAAAATTGGAAAAAATAGATTTCTTGAACATTTACAGTTATTAAATTGAAAACAAAATAACTTTAATGTTATAACAAGTGATGAATACAACACTCTTTATCAGAGGTTGAAGAAGCCAAATCTGCCGTTAGCAAGACTTCTGTTCAATACCGCAGATTAAAAAGGTTTGACATTCTTGAAATCAGTGGAGTAAAAAAGTTGGTTTCTTCAAATGAGCCCATAAAATATTATTTACCAGTTGAAGAAATTTTGATGTTATCGAAAGTGCGCATGTGGCCATAGGACAAGGTGGTAGAGACAGACTCAAAATTTAAACTTCGAGAAAATATGCTAACATAACTACTGAGATGATACACATTTTTTAATCGATGTGTGAAACGTGACAACAGAAAAAAAATAAAAAACGGAAAGGTTTGGTTTCTAAACCTATTATTCACTGAGAAATGAACAATCGCTGCCAAGTGGATTTGATTGACATGCAATCTCAGGCAGATAATGAATGTAGGTTTATTGTGGTTTACAAGGACCATTTAAAAAAGTTTGTGTTACTGCTAGCACTTCAGAGCAAACGAGCGGAAGAGGTTGCTTTGCAACTACTTGATATCTTTTTGACATTTGGGGCTCCTTGTATATTGCATTCTGATAATGGAAGAGAGTTTGTAAATTCCGTTATAGAGCAGTTATTGTATTGGCCACAATTGAAGATTGTTCACGGGAAGCCTCGTCACAGCCAGTCGCAGGGTTCGGTTGCAGTGGCGTAGCTAGAACTTTTGCCGCCCGGGGCGGTCTCCAATTTGCCGCCCTTTCTAAGTCAATCATTGGTGGTTTTTATAAATTAATAAACATAAATAAATAATTGTAATTGAGACAAACTATAGGTGCGGAACTTTTTTACCATTGGATGCCATATTTAAATTAGGCCGTAATAAAGGAGGCCGCGTCATCTCCATGGTAACGGTTATACTAAGCATTCAATAAACATCGAGCACGGAGTAGTACATAGAACTTCTACTCGACGTCGGCACCATTGATGTCTGTATCCGAGCATAATTTTTAGAGATATTTTCAACCCTACATTGACTTGACGATGAGGAAAAATATTCGAAATCATATAGTAATTCATAATTCGTAGAAATACAATAGTAAACTTATGAATTGAACAAGTGGTTTTTACAACTAATACTAAATAAAAATATGCCGCCCCAAAATATGTGCCGTCCGGTGCGTTCCGCACCCACCGCACCCCCCTAGCTACGCCACTGTTCGGTTGAGAGGGAATCCAAGACGTTGAAAATATGTTGGTTTCATGCATGAAAGATAATCAAACTACAAAGTGGTCCAATGGTCTTCGTTTTGTCCAATCCATGAAAAACAGAGCTTTGCATTCAGTAATTAAACAATCACCATACAAAGCTATGTTTGGGATTGAACCGAGAGTTGGACTGGCAACCTCAACCTTGCCATCCGATATTATATCCAAAACGAGGATGAACTTCGGAAAATTTTCGAGGACATGAATGTAGAAGAGCAAGAAACTGAACAAGCACAATCAGGGAGTATACTGTCCGACCACAGTAGGAAGAACCACGGTTGGCATAGTGCCAAGACGATTCTATTCACGCTGTAGGTAAGGCTGCTGAGGAAGGAGGGGGAAAAGTCTTGTATTCTCTCGACATTCTTTAGAATCGGTTACTAACTGCGCTCGCTTGCTTTTTCCTCGTCTGTTATTTTGATTATTATATTAAAATTAATGGATCCTTTACCCAACACAACTGCTCGGAATAAGCCGTTCCGTAGTGATTGTAAACGTATAATGCACAATGTAATTAAATTGTGTGATAAAGAAGCACTGGAAGGAAATGTTATTGTTCCACTTTCGCAATCCCCAAAGAGAGCTAGTGAAATGACCGGGATATCGATGTCCAGTGTAAAAAGAATACGCAGAGAAGCAAAGGGTGAAGAAACTCCAAAATTTGAATCTCCGAGGAAACGTCAGAAAAAAAGAAAACGTAGCTTTAGATAATTTTGATTGTGATGTAATCCGAAAATATCCACTCCTAT
>CAJRAI020000293.1:15000-50000 GCA_907164885.2 Dolomedes plantarius
GGGTGATCTCTTTTTCAGTCAAGTACCTCTTAGGGATGCGACATCGATTTATTGAAGCCGATGTTTTTTTAACATCGATGTTTTGTGCTCGATGTTTTTTTTTGTAATGAAAAAGTACCGTAATAAAAAAATTTACGACGTAGCATAATTTTCACACTCAGTAAATGTAAGTCTGAAATCTATAAAGGACGAATACAAAAGGAGGAACGATTCGTTAGCAAACAGACAAATGGCAATGAACGACCAATGAACCAATCAGAGCGCTCGGAATGTTCCTGACACTCCAGAACCTTCCGTGGGGTTTTATTTTACAAATAGTGTATACACGAGTGCATCCATTTAAGTTTTTGTTTTGTTCTGGTTTTATATAAGTTGACGTTAATATTATTAGTAAGATGCCTCCCAAAAGTACCGTTTGGAAATATTTTTACGAAACCAGTGACAAATTGGCGAAATGCAATATTTGCCTTAAGTCCCTCAAAACTTCTGGCAATACCACGGATTTATCTGGACATTTGAAGGCAAAACATGGCGGTATTTACGACGAGAATTTTGAGTCATCAATGTAGCCCAAAGCAACCAAGTTTTTGTCATTTGTGCCTGCCCAATCAGAGAGTAAAATTAAATCACCCCCTCCCCCCACGACTAACGGAAGTAACATTAATGTTAGAGATTACTAAACCAGTTTAAAAAAATGGATGTTCTAAAACATCGATGTTTAAAAACATCGATGTTTTTTGGGCGATGTTTTATTAGCATCGATGTTTTAATATTGAATATCGATGTTTTGTTATCGATGTCGCATCACTAGTAGCTCTAAAATTTCGATATTCTTCCGCAAATACCTAAGTGCTTCTTGTAAAGTCATCTTGAAAGCCCACTGAAAATTATACAATATCAACTGAGATTATCTGTACAGAGGTATTAGAGAACGCACGTGGCCTGCCTGCATTCGATGCATCCGGTGTGATGGTATGGGCACCTCTACATTTCTCAGATCGTGGCTGTGCCCTATCTTCGAGGACTCGGAGACGTCATCTTTCAACAAGATGACGCAAGACCGCACGTTGCCCTCACCTACATGGACCCAGAGGGTGTTCGACTGTTGCCCTGGCCACCACGTTCTCCAGATCTCTCACCCAATGAAAACATCTAGTCGTGGGCTGACCGTTCTTCAGCCATCAAGTGTGGCATAGACTCGAAGCAGCTTGGAATGAATGACTCGATGCCTCATTTCGTACCCCGAAATTGCCTACAAATTTTATCATGTTTTCTTCCTACAATGCTGTGTACGTGCAATAAGTAAAGTTTTGTTATTTGCTTTTCTACCTGGTGCTGCCATTTTAATGGCCAGCAGTGTATTTTGGAGGCTAGAAATTTGAAATGACCTCCAGAAAAACTTTCACCTTATTTTTTTTATGTTTTTAGTTGATTGGAATACTATATGAAATTATCTTTAACTCAATTTTGAAAAAAAAAAAATGAAAGAAATGGAGATGTCTCGTTTTGATCCTACCTGACTCACTTTGAAAGAACTTCTGATGAAGAAATCTCAAAAGCTTTCAGCGCCTGCTACAGTACTAACGGGGTGATAAAGAAAGAAATTGCAAATGACACGGATAATGATACCTGATTTGAATGAGCCATTAATAATACTCCCGCCATGAAATCTCTCGCAATCTTTGCCGAATGGATTCACCAAATACAAGAACCACACTTCTCACAATCTACAATAAAATATGGAATAGTCCTTTGTCGAAGAAAGACAATCTTGAAAATTACAGACCACTTTCACTGACAAGCGAAATGAATGGTCATCATCAGACTTAAGTGGAATCCTGATTTCGGGCCACACATCGCTCGCTCAGGCCAAAGCATCAAGTCTCGATAGAGGTCGTGTCACAGCGGCTATTTTCGACGACTACTCCGCTTGGAGAACACTTTTACCCGGCCTCGAAAGCATGCTGAGACGGATTAACAGCTTAGTGGTCAACGGTTCATAAGTTACGGTTTAGTTAAGTACGGCAAGGAACTAATTATCCAAATTTAGACAACTACAAACAGGGAGCAGTGTCTAGCAACTATTGATTTAACGTTTATGACAACGACTTGGAAAATGGAAATGTGAATGTACTTATGACCCGATAAGAGCACCGAACAATTAAGAAACTACAACATACCCTGAATTGGAAATGGATGATCGAATCACACAAAGAAATCGGCTTGCGTGACCTTTTCGTTATGGCATTAACAACACCCCTTTGCCCTGATTTTCAATATCTACGAAATCCCCTCAGATAGGAAAATGTTCTTGAAGGATTAGGTGCCGAAAAGATCCAGAATCGTTTCAAAATTAATAAACAGGTATCGGGTAAACTGCTGGGGTAAACTGTGCAACTTCCACCTTACTCACAACTTACACGATGTTCTGAAATAGCCTTTACTAACTGCCTTTGAGTGTCTGATAAATAACGTTTACAAAATATGGCTCTACCTCTTGTTACAGGTGCTGTTAGAACAATACCAACTACAATGAGCCTGTTTCATGAAATCCGAATTTCAAACTTAAATCTATTTGAGGAGAAAATTTCAATTCCCCAGATGCCTAACGTTCTGACTTTCAATGGCGAAACGCGATGACTTAATACCCATACAATAGGCTCTAAGAGACAAACTGAAATATGAACTAGACTTCGGCCCAGCACCTAGATGAGTGACCAGTAATCCAACTGATTCTTTTTCGCCCAATGGCGTAACGTGAATTTCTGCCACCCGGTGCGAACCCTAAATTTGCCACCACCCCCCCATTTTCGCAACTAAGCCCAAAAATCTGTAAAAAAAATCTGTGATACGCTGTCACTATTTCAAATCGATTCGAAATAAAACGTCTTTCTTAAATTAAAATTTTATTCTGTGTGGTTTTCTTCAGCACAAACTCTTTAATGCGTTCGTCAATGTTTATTTGTAACTCTCGTTCGACTGCCAAAATAACTAGATTTGTTAATCTCAACGTGGACGTTGTAGATCTTAAATAATTTTTAATCAGTTTCAATTTAGAGAAGCTTCTGTCACAGCTGGCATCACTTATGGCAGCTGGGAGGGATATTCTCAGCATTCCAACTATATTAGGTAACCCTCCTTCAAGTTTGGACTCAAAAATAAACTTTAATAAATCCAAAATCCGGAATCAATAAGTTCTTTCTTACAGTGGCTAAGAAAGCCCGTAGACGCACGCACTCAAGCTTCTCTGTCAATATCTTGAGTTAGCTTGGTCAAGGTTGCATCGACGCCCAATATTATTTACTAGCCGCTGCGCGATCGGCATGGTCGCTTTTAGTTTTATATTTTCATTTGCTAGACAACTCAAGTGAAAGAAACGTATGTAAGGAATGTTACTATTACCTGTCATCTATATATATAAAACAGTTCCGTAACTGACTCATTCATTCATTCATTCATTCATTCATTCACTGACTGACTGACATACAACGCACAGACCAAACCGCTGGACCTAAAGGGCTGAAATTTTGCATGGCGATTCTTCTTATAGTGTAGGGGTGCACTAAGAAAGATTTTTGAAAAATTCTTCTTAGATTTTTTTAAATTAAATTTTTAAGCTGTTTTTTAAACTTTTTTTACGTTTGCATTTAAAATAATAATTCGAGGGTTATAAAATTTATATCACGAGAAAGATCGTAAAAATTCCTTTAAAATGAAATCTTTTTCGAATCTTTACCTTCATTTCCTGATTTTTGGTGAATTTTTAAAGATTAATTTTTAGAATTTAATTTATTAAATGCCGATCACGTGACTTCTTTTTCTGGTACTTTAAATAAATTTATCGTCACGTGCATAAAACTAAATAGACAAAAATAATATTTTTTTTCTTGCTAATGTTGGCAGACGATTGGACATTATCCAAAAAATATTAAAATACAGTAAAAGAAATGTTCTAGAAACTGTACTATATTAACTGTACTATATTCTTTAGTATTCTTTATATTAGATTTAATTTGAATATCTTCTTCTACATTATTTTGTCTATAAAAATATCCCTTACGATTTTTTTATAAATATATATATATATTTTACATCAATTATATACATTGATCGTCGTATTTATTATATATATATTGGCATTAATTGCATACATTCACCGATGTTTTTACTTTGAATATACTCCGTAGCGAAGTGCGGGTTTTCAGCTAGTCATAAATATACGTTGTTAAGGGGCAGTGCGATCTCAGCCAAAAAATTTATAATCATTGCAAAATTCTCTATAAGGCTGATTCTAAAACATCGGGATTAAAAAAATATGAATTTCCGTTACTTCAGAACAGAGTTAAAGATAAGACTGAGAAACCCAACAACACAGATTTTAAAAATTACATTCCTCTCTATATGTAATATTTTTCGAAATTAAGATATCTACATTTTATCACTGCATCAAATAAGAAATTGTTAGAGACAAATTTTTTCACTAAAAACGGAGTAAAAAAATTCAGCAAGTACTAAAATAGAGTGTGGATTACATCACTCTCTATATGTATTATTGTTCACAATTCAGATATCTACCAAATAAAAAATTGTTGTGATAATTTCTTCACTTCTAAAACGGAGTAAAAATTCAGCAATTACTACAAAAAAAAAAAGGTGTAGACAATTAACTCTTCTTACTTACTATTAAGATATTCTAATGAAATTATTAATATGATATTCCTCAAACTTCTTGAAATACACAGTTGAAATAGGAGATACCACAGTGACAGAATCAAAAGAACGGTCCGTGACTAAACACTTCATTTGATAGGTCTAAACATATTTTGTCCTCTTACATACATTTAGAAAAACCGATGGTACAAAAGAATAAATTATCTCGTGAATAAATTCACGTGTAAAATACAGCAATTAAATTGCACCAAATTACGTGCTATCGTCGAACCGCTACACACACGCTAATGTTTACATCTGGTAGTTGCAGCCGTTGCCATTCGGAGTGTAGAAATATCGCCGATTTTTGTGCCGCGTTTTATATATATAGATTGCAGGCCTTAGGAAGGTAAATTTTTCGGCCAAATTCTGGAACCTTTCTCGAATTTGAGTAGTTACTCTATCTAATGAAACGAACATTTTTCGTCTCCGTGCATCCGTCACCAAAAATGTATCTTCTCCTAATTCCTCTTGGAGGTTCAATAGAAATGCCAAGTTCTTCACACAAGCTTTTAGCGTCACTTCGTCTACGGATTCCCCTCGTTTCTCTTCCAATACCGTCTGCAAGGAGCTTGTTTTCTGAGCACACCGATGTACGTCAAGTCCCTCCGTTTGCAAATCATTTTGGGCATCATCCACTTCACGCAGCCCCCTTTGCCAGAGACCCCAGAAACATAGAATCGAAAATGATAACAAAGTTCCGTTCGTCTATTTCTGTTGGCTTCTGTAGCGTTGTCAAAATTTCTTTGTAATGATTTCGTGTCATGTTTACTGCATCCCTTGTTGCGCTTCAAACTCTTGTCTGTAGCAGCAATCAGAACCTCCCATCGGTGGGTGGACATAGAAAAGGAAGTACGAGACCGTTCCAATGTGCCGAAGAAAATCGCCTCCACCGAATCCGCATGCAAGCAAACTAGGTTCAACGAGTGGTTTGAGCAGGGCGCAAATTCGGCATTAGGATTGATACATTTTATTTGTTGCTGCACGCCTGTCTGTCTTCCGGCCATTGTATCAGCATTATCGCCCTCTACAATTCATACAATTCGAGCTTACTTAGTATCGCGTCACTAATACCTTCGGATGTTTTGTTTTTCGTTTCAATGAAATCTATAAAAGGATCCACTAATCGTACTTCCCGATTCTCAATCATCACGTATCGTAATACTTGGCTTGTTTGATCTTTGTGGGAAATATCCGGAGTACTGTCGAACATCATGGAATAATAATTGGCCTTTTGAACCTCACCTTATACTTTTTCAGCGAACTTTATTCCCTAAAATTTCAATAAACTCGTTTTGAATTTCTGGTGAAATATAAGTAAGTGAAAATTTTTGTTCTTACTAAATGTTCTCGGAGAGCAGGATCGTACTTAGCAAGTAGATGCACCAATTCTAAAGAGTTGCCTCTATTGGCACTGGTGTCATTTTCCCTGTGGGCACGTAACGCCAAATTTTGTTTTGCCAGGAATCTTATTATATCAAACATTCTGCTTAGAATTTCATGCCATTTTTTAAAAATTTCTTTTGCCACAACTTCTTGTGGCAAACCTGCTCTTCTTCCTCAATAGTCTGTCCTGTTTCAAGTCTTCTTTCCAACTCCTTCCATTTGCAAAAAATTTGGTTGCGAGTGTCACTTGATTTCTTGTTGGGTGACTTTGGGGTTCAGTTTTCACCAAGTATTAAACCAGCCGGAGGATTAAAACTTGGATGTATTCGGCGAAGCAAACGACAGCAGAAGTAAATCAATGATGCTTTAGAAGGAGAATAAGCCAAAACTTTTTTTTTGCCATTTGTCAATGAGCGCCGAAACCATTCGCGCGTTAGCCGCATCCTCGACAATACTTTCGGTGTGATAGAGTCCGGGTCAGACTCTGGTTGAACCGTGCGGGTTACTGTTGGCTCTTCAGCGAAGTCTGTATTAATGTGTAAAAGACTTCGGGACCTCGCCGCATTAATAGCGGTCGCATGCTTGACTCTATATTTTCGGGCCATTTTTCAATATCGTTTCCGACAAAGTCTGTGACCCAGTTGATGTGGTTACAGTTTGTTCTGGTGTCGCAATTTCAGCAATCGCATCGGAAGCACGTGAAGTTGACGAATCCGTGGTATCAATTACAGCAAGTCATCAATGTCGGGTACTTGTGCTACTTCAGCTTCTTCTTTGTTTTGAGCCAGTGAATAACTCACACCCTGATGGTCCTGGGGTAGATTCCGACGAAAGTTTCACAAACTTTAGTATAGACTCTTCATTTTCCTGATATTTTCCCCCTTTGTCTTTTTTCTTATTTCGATACGAGATGTTCCACTTTCTCTTACCCTTTCCATGGTTACGTGGGCTATAACAACACAAAACCGTGATAGAAATAAAATAATAACAATAATATCAAGAATGCGCGCGTGAAATTAAATTAGTACCTAGTTTAATACGTTAAAACGAATGAATAACATTCGACGTGGGTAAAACCGCAAACCATTAAAAAGTTTAAAAATAAACAAAACAAACATTTACCTTAACACTGCTATATATTCGACGATAAAACAAATAAACTTGACTTTATAATAACTAACAAATTTAGGTACACGTGACTCTTAATCAAAGTATAAAAAAAAAAAAAACAATATCAACGCTGCACCGCTCTTTTAAATAACAAAAAAGGTTTAAGAAATTATATGTCACCTGCTCACTGTCACGTCTATGAGTTGTTCAAGGACAATAAGACAATAACTCAAAAATCAAAACGGACACACTAATTGCATTCGTTTGCATGGCAGCAAATCGCGTCCGTTTCGAAATTCGAAAAGCGAAATTGATTTTCTTATTTTTAATAAAATATATTACAAGCTTTTATTTAACTTGGAATAAATGTAAGTATATTTGTTGAGGTCAAATCTTACAACTCTATTTTGAACCACTGGCACTTGTCCAATTGCCTTGAAATTCTGCAATACTATTGTATTTCTGCATGTTGTCCCGATGACAATACAGTTATCTCATACCAGCGGCCCGTCCCGACTTTGTCCGGGTTGAACAAAATATTATACCAATAAATTTCCAGTTGATAGCCAATAAATTGTAAATCTTTTTTTACCTTAATAATAACCTAAATAATACATTAAATTAATTTTATGTTAGTTAATAATTAAAATAAATTTTTTAAAAGTAAAAGGCGTGCCGGAGAACGGCTAGGTTCGAACCGCTAGCGTCAGAACAGAAGCCCACCGCGATAGCACCACGATAAGGATCGTTGAAATCTTCGGAACAAAAAGCGGTAGAAGACAGTAGCGGAAACAATGGAGATTGTTAGGATTAAGCCCCTAACTTTATTTCTACTGATCAGATATACATAATATATATCCTATGTCCATCTGGAATAATGTACCTTTCAAACAGTGAAAGAATTTTTGAAATAGGTACAGTGGTTCTGAAGATTACCCTCCACGTACAAAATCCCCTCTCTCTTTATATATTAGTACTAGCTGTACCCGGCCACGCGTTGCTGTGGCTCAGTCTGGATAAATGGAAAAGAAAGAAAATAGAAAGCACGTTTCTAATATGTTTAATTTATAGACGCTGCAAAGCTGTTACTTATTTTACACTACCCAGGGGGCACGTGTAGCTTAAAGTATGCTACGGACGCGAGTAATGTTATCCCCCCCCCCCCAACATATTTTATAGTTCAGTTTTTAGTACTTGCTTGTTTTATGTAATATCTTGGCGAAAGAATTGTTCCCTTCCGCCCGCTGCATTGGAAATAAAAAAAAATTTTTAAATGCTTAATTTTACAATACTTGTGGGTATACAATATTTTTTGTTGTTCCATTGTCTGTGCAGATATATAGATTTTCTGGTTTGCCGACTCTAGAACACACAACATATAATTTTCCATGTGAGAAGCAATCCGTGTCTAAATCTAACCCGCACAATTGTAAAGATTGGCCCTTTGCTTTATTTATGTTGATTGCAAACGCCAATCGAATTGGGAATTGCAATCTCTTAAATTTAAATGGCATATCCGTTGGAATCATGGGAATTCGAGGAATGAGGACATCTTCACCTTTGAATGGTCTTGTCAAGATCATTCCTTCTACGACGTTGCTCAGTAATTTTTTTACTGCAAGCCGTGTGCCGTTGCAAAGCTTTGGTTGGTTGATATTTCGCAACATTATAATTGGCACGCCGATTTTCAATTGCAGTACGTGCGGTGGCATCCCTGGCAGATCGAGTGAATTCAAAAATTCTGTTGGATAATGAATCGCTTCATCTCCTTCCACAACAGTGGCGACGGACTTGTATGTGACTGCCTCGCTTTGAATGTTATACTGAATGATGTTAAGTTCGTAGACGTCTTTGTTTTCGTAGACGCCTTTGTTTTCCTCTTTGTAGCTCGTTCACTCAGCCAATCATGATTCTTATAATTGGTTTGAATATTGGGAAATACTTTTTCAACCAATTCTTCTTTTGACGATACTAAATTGCAGAAGTTATGAGGCAATGAAATTCGTCCAGATGTCAAATCAACCGGCACCTTTCCGTTCCCAATTTCGAGCAATTGATGTGAGAATAAGGGCCTGTTCACATAGGAGTCCGTTGCGTTGCGTTAAGGAAAAGATGACGTTGAGACGAAAATAAACCAATCATAGGCGTTAAATATTTCATTGCTAATCGTTTGGAGGCATATGATTGGTTTATTTTCGTCTCAACGTCATCTTTTCCTTAACGCAACGCAACGGACTCCTATGTGAACAGGCCCTAACTCAGCTGATCGATCGTCTTGCAGATGGACACGCATATTTCTAGATAATTTCAACGTCTTTACGTGTCGCCACAAAGTAGAGTATTTCAGGCAAGCATTTATTTCGTCCGCTGTTGTCGATCGAGGAATTATAGGTAATGTTTGCCTGAAATCTCCTGCAAGCAATATTAATGCGTTCCCAAATGGTCTGATGTTTCCACGCAAATCTTGCAATGATCGATCAAGAGCCTCGATCGATTTTTTGTGTGCCATTGTACATTCATCTCAAACAATAAGTTTGCATTTCTGCAATACTTTTCCCATGCCGGAAGCTTTGGAAATGTTGCACGGGGGAGTTTCAATGAACTGCATGTTGAATGGCAATTTCAAAGCTGAATGTGCAGTTCTTCCACCTGGTAGCAATGTCGCAGCTATTCCGGACGACGCAAGAGCTAAGGCTATGTCATTTTGGGATCGAATTGCTGCCAGAATCAATCTAATTAGGAACGTTTTGCCAGTTCCTCCTGGCGCATCTAAGAAGAAGATTTCTCCAACCCCGATATTGATAGTTTGCATTATTTGATCGTAAATGCCTTTTTGCTCAAGCGTTAGCTTAGGAATATTTTATTGCACATACGACAAAAGATCACCCGTGTTGTAATTTTGTTCACGACGCAATTCTACATCGAACGAAGCATCAGCAGATCGATTCGGTGATGGCATTCCCAATTGATTGAGAACTTTGTTCGCGATTTCTAAGCACAAATCTTCAATCATTATCAACGCTTCGTTGTAGATTTCTGCTGTGAAATCTATGTTCATATTTGAATTTTCCTCGCGTATTCGACGGAATATATCTTCAGCCATGTGCGATTTATATTTCTCCCGTAACTCTGTTGGAGATGAAGGATAACAGGTGGTCAATATGATTGCAAACAACGCACGAATTTGTTTTGCATTTTACGTATTGCACGCGTCATTAATGCAGTGGTCCCCAACCCCCAGGCCGCGGACCGGTACCGGTCCGTGGATCAAATGGTACCGGGCCGCCCAAGGAACATTAAATTATTTCCATTTTATTTACTGTGGTGTATTTCTTTCGGGTTAGTGCGACTTTGTCGGGTTTGTGCTAATTTATACCTTTGTAAAAAAAATCTTGTGACTATTTTAAATTAGTTTATTGTTTATTAAACATTTCAAGATTATGAATTAAAATTGCAGTCATAGCCACCCCTCAGCGGCCCGCGGTAAAATTATCAAACGTTGACCGGTCCGCGACGATTAAAAGGTTGGGGATCACTGCATTAATGCATATATCCCAGTGTCGGTCGTTCTCCAATAAATCCAGAGCTTGACATGCACTGCGGAAAGTGGCATGTGTAACGCCGTTGATAATTCTGAATTGCTAGAAAGACGTTGGACCGGGTACATTTACCAACAGCATCAGAAGAAAGAAGCATTCATCTTGATTGGGATGCATGGTGTACAGTCTGCCTATCGTAGTTTCTTTGAATATTCCAGGTTGTCCGTCGACTCGCTCTCCTCGTTTGCGTCGTTCAAATGATTTTCTACTCGCATTCCATGTGTAATATGTAGGCACTTCCGAATACAGTAGAGTTTTCGCAAACGCGTCATTTTGACATAACGTGAAGAAAGCAGTTAACGTTGTAGCCGGTGGATTCATGGCTATTTGTTGCACAGTTGCAGTTGTGAAATACACGCGTTGTCCATTTTCAAGATGTACTGCTAAGTGAACAACAGCTGGACTTCGTTCATGTATGGGATATGAATGAATTCGCCATACAACTTCATTGCTGCTTATGTATCTTCCAGCCTGATACTGTGCGATTTCATCGATATTCCGAAAGCGAAATATTTCAATCCGCTCGAAGAAATCACTCCGAAGAGGTCAATTTCCCGATATAATTTGAATTTCAATGAAAATCAATCGATACAGCTCAATTCCACCGCCACTTGCACAGAAAAATAAGAAAAACAGTTCAAAAACATATAAATTTGCAAAACGTTAAAAAAAGGAAAAACACGAACTAAAAAACAAAGGCAAAACAAAAAAAGAACAACATACTAACGAAATACTGTCGAACCTCCATATATCGAAGTAGCAAATTGCGCGAAAAAAATTCGATATATAGAAATTTCGATATATAGAATTGAGCTTAGTCTTATCAAAATTCTCCTAAAAAAAATTAAAGCTAATTTTCGTATACGAAACTCCATTTCTAAGTTATATGCGAATCCCATTAAATGAAAGTTAATAACTAAAAAATGAATTAATATGAAAGATTTATTGATTACTACATATCTTTAAAAAAAACAATAATGCAGACAGTGGTTACAATGATCACAGTTACATTCTTTAAAAAAAACTACGAATATCTTGCTGAAAAGTTAGTTTTGTGGAAAGTTCAAAGAAATATTCGTATTTATTCAGTCCACTAAAAACTTCATCAGGGACATTTTCCACGAATTGAAGTCCACGACGTACTGTTTCAAATGCCAAAAATTGGGAGATTTTATTCTAAAGTGGAATAAAATCTCCCAATTTGTCTTGAAAAAAATTTCGATATATAGAGAAATTTTCGATATATAGAAACAATTTTTCTATGAAATGAACATGGAGATTTGTTAAGAGTTCGATATATAGAAAATTTCGATATAGGGAAGTTCGATACATGGAGGTTCGACTGTATTTCAATTCAAACGCAGATTAACCTACAGAACTCAATTCTAACGCAATGAGAAACGAAATATTTCAATCCGTTTGAAGAAATCACTCCGAAGAGGTCAATTTACCGATATAATTTATTTCAAATGAAAATCAATCGATACAACTCAATTCCACCGACAATTGCACAGAAAAATTAGAAAAACAGTTTAAAAAAACGTAATGAAAAAATGAAAAATTAAACTATGCTCACGAAATAAACGCTATGGTAAACGACACAATTCAATTCCAACGCAATGACAAACGAAATAATTAACCTTCGAAGGCCACTAAAGCAGATCGATTGCACTGAAAAAGAAGAAAGTTATAACAAAAACATAGAAATTTGCAAAACCTTAAAAAAGGAAAAAACACAAAAATAAAAATAAATAGACTATACTCACGAAATGAACGCTATAGTAAACGACACAGCTCAATTCCAACGCAATGTGAAACGAAAAATTTCAATCCGCTGTAAGAAATCACTCCGAAGAGGCCAGTTTCACGATATAATTTGAATTCAAATGAAAATCAGTCGAACACCGGACAGTGGTTCTCTCAGGCCCAGATTTCCGCATGGGCAAGTGGGGCACTTGCCCAGGGCCCCCAAATTTATGGGGCCCCCTAATTTAGTATTAAGTTGTACATATTTTTGAAAATTTGGTTTTAGGTTAATTCAGTAAAGGTGGGCAGTGGCGGATACAGAAAAAAATCCTGGGTGGGGCATAGTGCACCCACTGTATTCATTTCAAAAGAAAATTTCTTGAATTTATTTATTAACATTAAAAGTAAATTAATTAACACATTATTATTATTATTATTATTTTTCAAATGTTTGACTTTTTGGTCGAAAATTTTTTGAATTTCCGGTCCGAATTTATGGGGGGGGGGACTTGGTGAGTGTCCCACATGTTCATGTGGAAATCTACTCTTGGAGGGGGAGGGCACATGGCCTCCCTCTGCATCTGTCCTTGGAGGGGGCCCCCAAAGACTGCTTTGCCCAGGGCCCCATTGGGTCAAAGGATATCTCGTTAATCCATTCATGCGCATCCCCTGGGTTATCTTATCTCTTCGATCGTCTTTTATTGTCTAGAACGATCCCTCCGAATTTTACGATCTGTGGAGACTGCTGATAGTGGGGTCGCACCCCACCGTGACAAATTTCTGTTCTGAGGGGGAAGGGAAAGACATTTCTCGTTTGCGGTAAAATACTTAGTATAGCGTTTGTTTCAAAAAAGAATGTTTATACCTGTCACAGGTGTGGCATCTATATAAAAGGTATATAAAAACACTCACGTATTCGAATGCAACGTTGTGTCAAAATTTCAAAGAAATTGGTGAAGAACTTTTGGAGATTTGAGGTTTTGAACAAACGAACATTTACATTTTTATTTATATAGATAGATAATGACCATGGCCTGATGCTGCAGACAGGATTATCCAGTTCGACTGCTCCCTGCCGCCCGGGGCCATGGCCCCCTCTGCCCGCCACTGTTTTCGCCTAGATCTTTGCAAACCTATAATGGAATCAGACTGCGACCCGGGAATCATATACAGAAGGCTCCAAGTTTACCAACGAGGGGAAGCCGGTGCTGCTATATACACAGCTCCTCATTTTCTCTTTATCAACCCCTAGGTTATCATAACACAGCCTTCGATGGAGTTAAGTCGAGGCCTGTTACGGTCAATGAGGTAAAAGCGGGCGCTGTGCACGCCCCTGAAGTTTTTGGAGAATTAGCCAGTTCTGTACTGAGAGATCAGACGATGATGTAGCAAGTTAACTGTAAACATGTCTTGGATGTCTGTCCTTGTTTGTTGCAATACATATTGTGGCTGTGAATCGAAAGCTATTTCTTAACGAACCCACATCAGATGACATTTTGAGGAGGCGTCTTCTTTGGAGCGTCATAAGGCCCTTGTCCTTTCGAAACACACACTTTCAGATTTTTTTCATTCTCCACAATGCTGCCATTCGGGTTCTAGCGAATCCAAATCCACCTGCTACAAAAGTGCAAAACAGTGGCTGATTCCTTGTCCTGAATTTGACACCTTCCACCAGGAACAAAGAAAGGGATCCCCGATAAAATTCCTCCTAAAAACGCACGTAAGGTTCTTTCATCCCGCGCCTTTCCGTGAGATGAAAGAACCTTAGATTCCGTTTTTGTTTCATCGCCAACAATTCCTTCCCAAGTGCTTTTCCCTGTTTCGGTTTCGATCTCCATCAGCTCTGCAGTCATGCGTCCAACATTTCGGCCGACCTTCGTGCTATACGGCCCATTTACTTTTGTTCGGTAATGTTTATGTAACGATAGAACGGGACACGATTAACAAGAGAAATGCGACAGACAGAAAACGTCGGAATCGCCATTTCTTCCGAGGACAGAAATTTGGGCCGCAACTGAATGGACAGCCAAAAGCCGAGGCCGGAGGTATATGTCTCGATCCCGGGTGGTCAGGGAGAACCCGATAGGTCGTCGTCTCACGAATTCAACCCTTTTCTAAAATAATACCGCACTCTAAAACTCGTGGATTTATTTTGTTTGTCCGACGCAATCGGCGATTTGACGGCTCCTTCATTTCGAAGCTTGACGTTCGCTGCTGTCAATCTGTGTCGATGAGGCGATTATTCCAAAATTAAACCCGTTTTGGCCTGGGTCGGCAGAGGTTAAGAACCGCTGATCGAGAGCCAAACATTAGACATGACGTGGAAGAAATCGGAAGCGTCCGTTGTTCCAGAACGTTCTACGCTTATCCGAACTGTACGAAAGACGGAGGCAGCTGCGTGAAGGTTAAGCAAACAACAAATCGAAGAAAGGAAAGGAAAGATTTCTCGTTTTCGGGAGTTCCATTTTGGAATCACTCTGAGAACACAGCGATAAAAGAGGGATAGGTGACACAATTATTTTGTCTTGGCTAAACCACGTAGGGGAAACTAGGGAGGTTTGACCATAGGGGAGGTTTGACCCACCCCGTCTTTTTCATATTTACACATTTATTTAGCTGATGACCACCACATGGCAGCATGGTATCAAGCAGAATTACATGTTGTTTGTGTGTGTTAGCCGTTTGCAAGTAGAATCATGGAGAAATCACTTATGATAACATTTTCAGCCAGAAAAGTAGTTTTTTTTTGGTTGCAAGCTCCTGTGTCAACTGTCAGTAACATATATAGAAGTAAGGTGAATTATTTGCGTACTTAGATTAATATACTAAAAGACAGTATACTTATTTTTTTATTTTTACTTTTTTTAAATGTGTTTTTTAACTTTTTTTCTAAAATGGCTATTAAGGGAGGTTTGACCCATAGCAATTCTGGGAGCGTCAAACCTCCTCATTTAGTTTTTAACATGATGGTAACTTTACAACATTCAATTAGTTTTAAATAGAAATGTTGCTCTTAACTCAAATCAAAGAATTTTTGTTCGTTCTTAACTTATGATCAAAATAACAAAATGAAATATAAATATTCATTTGAAACACTTCCTGTTTATGCATTATTATGATCAACCTTAATATAAATGAAATTTATTTATTCTACTTTGTTACCAAATTTGTTTATTAAATAAAAAAATATCTAAAAATCTCAATCCTTCCAACCTTGCCCTGATTGAACCCTGTAAAGACAATGGGATAACTCTGTTAAGTCTACCACCCCATACAAGCCACTTGATAGAACTGTTTTTGGTCCAGTGATTTTATGGTCACACACCCAGGTAAACCTATTACAATATATGATATTCCAGATTTTGTTCGCAAGTCATTTTCGAAAGCTTTTACTCCAGAAAACATACAAAGCTTGTACTGGAATTTGGCCAATAATTCAGATATTTCTGATTTTCTTGCATCTTATGTCACAGATTCACCAGATCCGGATGTTATAAGTGCATCCATCTACCAGTATATCGCCAACAATATCTCTATCTCCATCAACATCTACAAGTTTCACATCTTCCAATCCTACTATTCCATCTACAAGTTCAAATTCACAACTAATAACACCTGAGCAGCTGAAACAGGCAGAGGTAGAAATTGTACCAAATCAAGGATACCCCTATCAAAGCTGAAATTGAGAACGAGCATAGCATGAAAATGATGAAGAGAGCTTCACAAAATATTGAGAAGAAGGCCAAGAAACAAAGAAAATAACACATTCGTCTTCAGATAGCGAAAATGAACCAGAAAATTTTCACGTTTCAAGTGATGAAGATTACGATTTTGAAGACTCCCAAACTAGCATTGGCATTGGAGATTTTGTTATAGTAAAACTAGGGGCTTCGCCCCTAGGCTCGCTACGCTCGCTCCTCTGGTGAATCAAGTGAATGAATGACTCAATAGTTGTTTACAGCGATTGAGTCATTCATTTGTTTACAGTTGAAGCTTCCCCCCCCTCCCAGCGAAATGGATGAAGCCCGGGTAGATGGGGGTATAAGCCCGGATGAAGATGGGTGAAATATCGGATCTTCTTTCATGTCCTTCTGCAAAGGAAGCGAATGAGAAGATTTTTTTTGAAGTATTTCTTTAAAATTCAATTAAAAATCGAAATTTTAAGATAGAGACTTGAAATGAAGTTTATATGAATGAGAAAGCTTTCATCTTCCATTTGATATAAATATTTTCTTTGCAACATAATAAGTCTGAGAGCATCGAATTTATATATCTCGAAACGCATAAATTTTTCCAAAAAGTGGGTTTTCAATTTTAATAAAAATGTCAGTCTGTTTTAAATTATTTTTAAACAAATGAGGTCTTGTTTGAAGGAGAAATGTCTGTAGTCTTAGATTGTAAAAAAAAAAAAAATTCTACGATCCTTTTTTGGCGAGTTATCGTAATCTGAACATGAAAAAGTCAATATTTTCCCACAAAACATAAAATAAAAAAAAAACTTAAAGTACGACGAATATGAGACATGTCTTACTTTCTTCCCCACATTGTTCTGCATCGATTGGTATCGGTCTCGACCCCATACCCCCAGCGGTTTCGGAGGAGATAGCGTGACAAGCTTTTGACAGCGGCAGTTAGTTTTTTTTAGAATAGAGAGATTCACAACCGAATCTAGTTTCTTGCATTATATTGGACGTGTCATAAAAGTGAATGAAAATGAATTTTCTTAGAGGGTCTTCAGCAATCCTACCTTATGCACTATCCAAAGCAGATGCTCCCTCATCCGATGATCAGTGGAGGCACTGAAAGAGTTGCTTTGAAAATAAAATTTGACTGTGACATTTCTAACTATCAGAATCAAACTAAATACATTTAACAATTTTAGTTTGCATTATTTGTTAATTTTAATCATTAAATAAATATTTGGTATTTCTTTAGGCATTTAATTATTGCCTGTAGGTTGTAATGGTATTTTTTACACATTTAACTATTGCCGTGTAGTTTTTAATAACCCTTAATTCCTGTGGGTCAAACCTCCCTTAGTTTGTACACTCTTGAAAAATTACTAAAGAAATGTGTGGTTTATAATTTAACTTAAAAAATATAATGTAAAAAGATGATTAACATTATAAACTATCAAATAATATCAACTTGGAAATTTTATTACATTAAAAAAATTTTTCTTTGTAAAAAGCTGGTCAAACCTCCCAAGTTTCCCCTATTCATTTTTTGAGAATTAAGAAAAATTATTTAATTAGTAAAAGGGAAGAATCTATATATATAAAACAGTTCCGTAACTGACTCATTCATTCACTGACTGACTGACTGACTGACATACAACGCACAGACCAAACCGCTGGACCTAAAGGGCTGAAATTTTGCATGGCGATTCTTCTAATAGTGTAGGGGTGCACTAAGAAAGATTTTTGAAAAATTCTTCTTACATTTTTTAAAATTAAATGTTTAAGCTGTTTTTAAACTTTTTTTTACGTTTGCATTTAGAATAATACATTGAGGGTTATAAAATTTATATCACGAGAAAGATCCTAAAAATTCCTTCAAAATGAAATTTTTTTCGAATCTTTACCTTCATTTTCTGATTTTTGGTGAATTTTTAAAGATTCATTTTTAGAATTTAATTTATTAAATGCCGATCACGTGATTTCTTTTTCTGGTCCTTTCAACAAATTTATCGTCACGTGCGTAACAACTAAATAGACAAAAAAAAAAAATATATTTTCTCTTTCTAATGCGGCAGACGATTGGATATTATCCAAAAAAAATGCATATCCCTTACGATTTTTTTATAAATATATATAGATAGATAGATATATATTTTACATTAATTGTATACATTGATCATCGCATTTATTATAAATATATATATTTATTTTTTGGCATAAATTGCATACGTTGACCGTTGTATTTAATTTGAATGTACTCCGTAGCGAAGCGCGGGTTTTCAGCTAGTTAATCCATAAAAAAAAAATCGTGAGTATGGTCTACAGCAGCGTTTCCCCAACCAGGGTTCCGCGAAACATTGTTAAGGGTTCGGCAAGAAATAGGAAAATAACTCGCACGTCATAAAAGGGAAAACAATTTTAAATTCTTCTGTAGATTTGAACGGTTAAAATGGGGCGATACTTGAAGACAAACAATTCTGAAGAGACTAGTGATGAAGATTTAGAATCTCGTAAGAAATTTCAAAAGGCTGATAAACATTCGTCGTTACAATCAAAGTTATTCATTCATCAATGGGTTTTACATGGACTGGTGATGTCTTCCATTGTGTCTCGTTTGTGGTAAAAAACTTTCGAATCTCCAACAAAATTGAACAGACATTTCTCGACAAACCATACTAATCTATACTAATAAAGGGACAAGTGGATGTCGAGAGATCACGTGACCGTAACTCATCCGGGCGGACCACTCCTCGAAAAAAAAATGGCCGACAAATATACAGGAAACGGTGTAATTTTTTTTTCTCATGAAAGTACATAAATGTTACATATTTGGAAAGAGCTTCGAAAACTGATAATTTTTTCTGCGTACACTTATTCTGTTAATTCAATAGTTTTAGAGATATTTTCATTCTAGAATCACTCACTGCTGAGAAACCAAATCATCTGGAGCAGTGGTGCTGCCATCTGTCGGCAGCGACGGGAATGAAAATTGAAAGGAATTTATTCACTTGAATTTAATACATTTGTAGGCTTTTTTTTTCTTTTGTGGGGCCCGAAGTACATAAATATGTTACACGGATGGCTTGAGCGTAGTATGACAAATAAAACTGTTGATTATTTCGAAACTCTGTTAAAATCTCAAAGTAAACGGCGTACAGCTTTTGTAAGCACAATCACGGTGAGTGGAGCAAGTTATTCGGTAACAGACCTCGTTGCACTGATAAAGGAAAAGTGACACAGAATGCCCGCACGTAAAATTACAGTGGGTAAAATGTTGGGAGAAGATGCAGTAAGGATAATTCCACATTCGAACAATACAGTAGGTCGAAAAATCAATGATATGTCCCATGATTTTGAAGAGGTGATAAACTGGGAGATGGCAATTTTTCAATTCAAGTGGAAGAGTCAACAGATTCAACCAACTAATGTTACATTCTTGCATTTGTAAGATACGTTAATGAGGGAGAAAGTCAATAAAACTTCCTCTCCTGTAAAGAATTACTTGAAACAAGCAGAGGAATAGGTATATTTAATATTTTATCTGCATATCTGGAAGAAGAAAAAAAGAGATCTTTCTTGGAAGAATCGTATTGGCATTTGTGCTGCTTCCATGGTTGGCTCCATAACATTGTTTCATAGAGAAGTGTTGGCGCCAAAATCTCTTGGCAATGAACTAAAAAAGGTGTTCGATGATGTTATAAAAATGGTAAACTTCATTAAACGAAAGCCAGAATTAAAAAAAAAAACTCTGGGAAAACCCGCACACAAATCTGCTGTTATACACTGAAATCCGGTGGTTAAGTAGAGGCAGAGGTTTTAATAGGGTTTTTGAGCTGAAGGATGAAATGCATGCACATTTTCAACAAAAGGACAAACAATATTTTGTTAAATGCTTTGAGGATCAAATGTGGGTGCAGATGCTAGCTTATTTAACAGATGTTTTACATCACTTGAATCAACCGAATAAGTTACTGGCGGAGAAAACATACTAATTTCGAGTGACAAGATTCTTGGATTTAAAAGAAAATTAAACTTATAGATAGATCATTGTGACATTGTCTCCATTACTACACGAAATTTGTAATTATATAAGTATGTGATGCCCCATTCCTACCCCTCTAAATGTCATCTATCTGTGGACCTGTTGATCTGGGCGGTCTCATAAACTCTAGGATAAGAGGCCATAAAGTTCGTGTAATGTGCGGTTCTGACGTTATAGAACGCATAAATCCCAGGGTGGTTCGAGGGCTCTCCAGAATTTTGACACTATAGTGACATGGGGAATCCCATAAACTTTGAACTCTTACTAGTACTTGAAACGCCGGAGAAAGCCTTTGAATTCGCCGATAGTATAAAAGAAGACCCCAATAATCCACGCAGAAGAGATCTGTTTTTGAGTGTGAGAAAGACGCTCTCCTGGTCCGAGAGGCCTTCTGTAGGCCAGCGCTGTCGGTGAACCCGAAGCTATCTAACTGTAAAAATTCTAACTCGCTGTAGATGATTGCTTTAACTGTTGTGGTTGTAGTATGTTTAACGTATCGTAGTGGAGTAATTGAAGCGAAAGGCTTGTCGTATTATTGACTAGGGTACATCATGTCGTAAACGGGAATCTTGATATGTTTGAATTACTGGCGGGACTCTGAAAATTGTATTGTATCCCACCTAGAGGGGCTGTCGAAGAGAATTGATTATTATTTTCCATCCCTGTCAACACGATTGGGTGGGGAATCCATCCTCAGGACCAAACTTTAAAAGAAGGACTTACAATCGGATGGTTCGATGAAAATGAGATTTAATGACATGGTTTGGGACAACCGCTGAAAGTGAGTATCCGACAATTGATGGGAAGGCAACTAATACAATATTGCTTCAACCTCGCACGTGTGTGAACGAGCTTTTTCTTGTTTAACAAGTACTAAGAATAAGGATAGAAATCGTCTCCTTTCTGTGGAACATCGCGCAGATGTTATGTACAAGGTTAAGTACAAGGTGCAAGGTACACATGTTATGTACAAGGTGCGTCCATAAAGTAACCGGACAATTTTTTTATGTATAAGGAAAACATGACTCGCCTTCAAATAAATTTACCTCCTTCAAAGTAATCGCCAAAGGAGTCTATGCAATTTTTCCAACGTTTCTTCGAGTCATCGAAACGCTGTTTATGGGCGCTGGAGATAAGCGTTCGCAAAATACGCGTAACATTCGATTTAATATCCGAGACGTTTTCAAACCTCTGTCCTTTCGTGGCCATCTTAACCTTCGGTAAAAGGAAGAAATCGGCTGGCGATAAGTCGGGAGAATATGTTGGGTGATTTATCACAGTAATTGAATGCTTAGCAAGATATTGCTGTACAGAAACTGCCGTAGGGGGCCTAGCATTATCGTGTAAAAGAAACCATTGCCTAGAATCAAACAGTTCCTTCCTGACTCGCCTTGTCCCGTTTCTCAATAGAAAAAGCGCCTCCTTGTAAGAGTACTGATCAACTGTTTGATTTTCAGGAATAAATTCGTGGTGAATAAGACCTTTGTAATCAAAAAATGCAAAATCCATGAAAGGACCCCCCCCCCAAAGAATTAGAAATTGCATTATGAATATTGATTTTGCATTATAAATATTTTTATCCGTTCGTCTCCCCCCCCCCCCCCCAAGAAAAAATCCTGGGTTCGCCACTGTCATAACCTATGTATGTTTAAATGTTAGGGTAATGTTAGAGTAACCTACGTATTGTAACGTCCTCGGTGGGAAATGAGATACGCGAGAGACAATTATATTACACAGAGCTTGTATTAATCAAATACAAATTTACAGTATGTACAAGGCAGAGAGTCTAGGTTCCTCTGCATATGAGAGGTTCTACAGGAACCAAAATATCTTTATGGTGCATATAGATTGGTACAGAGTTCTCTGCCTGCAGATCCCCGACTCCTGTCATCACATTAGTCACGGTAACATTAGACACGGTATTTAGAACCACCCCCATTCCAATGAACACGTGTCTTCCAGATATTCCCCCCATTTAGACCCCCCCCCCCCATTCAAGCCGCCAAAGTCCCTCGTGTTTCTTGATCTAGTGTCCCCCGCCCCCACTGTCACCATTTGACCCCCCGGGACCTCGGGTTCTCCTTTGATGCTATGCATCGGACCGCCAGAGGAGGAGATCCACGCATACACAGAGTACAGATAGGAACATAAATCACTGGCAGATGCAGAGAACTCTGTACCAATCTGTATGCGCTATTACAAGTCTCTCAACAGAGATGTATCTCTCCGCTCGCGAAATCTGGAGCCGGTTGAGCAATTTTCAGGCCTTGGGTCCGCACAGCGGCCTTTCGGCACCGTTTGTTGACGGAAAGATCCGAGGCTCAACAACACAGCTACCCTCTCCCACGCACTGTTTCTCCTTTTGTTTTTTCAGCCAGCTGGCCGGGGGGGGGGGTTTCTTGGAACCGGGGAGAATTCGTAAAGGGGTGGGTTTTGGCTTGGGTGGCCCTTTTCCCCCGAAAAGGGCCAAAACGTAACTGTATGTTTAAATGATTTAGGCTATCAAATTCTAAAGATTGAAAACAAGGTTGAAACAAAAAGCGAGTAAGTTAATCCTGTATCCCTTTTGCTTGAGGGATATTCTATACCCCCATACTACCCGGAAGTCTCCCCTCAGTTCGAGGGGGGGAGGGGGGTCTACTGGTCTGCAGGATAGAATACCGCGTTTTTACCTGGGAGCACCGAACAGGTGAGTGAAATAATTAACAGGTTAAGTTATAAATTTCTTTGAGAGCTGTTATTTATTAAATTAGCAGGTATCTCACATGTTGACGAAATGTCCAACGGTTAGAAAAAAAAAGAACGAAAGAGGAAACGAAAGAAAGAAAGAGGAAAAAAAAGAACAACCGCTTATACTAGTGTGCAAACTCTAATCAGTTAAAAACATAATAATGTAAACAATTCAACACGAACTAAAACTTATAAAGAGGGCATAGACTGCCGAACAAGTTCACCTTGAGGTAACTGATTTGGTTAGGCCTCCCGATGATGAGGTTTAGTTCCGTTACTGCTACAGAATCTTGCCTTATAGTGCGTCGAGTCCCAAGTGCATGACTTCTGTTTATTTTTGCCTACATTCTTCGTGCTAATAATTATCTTGCTTTGTCGAATTCTTTAATTTTAGTTATATTTTACCTTTCATAAGTAAATGAATATTTCCTTTCGGTTCATTTAATATTTATTCATGTCAATAGATGGGACTGTCTCCACCTTTATTCCTTTTTCACTGCGAACTTTCTGTAGTGAAGGTCGAATATCTGTCGAAAAGAGAAAGGTGCATGTCAATGGCTTTTATATAATATTAAAAACTAGTAATTTCTTAATTCAACACTCTTAACATTTAAAAACTATTAATTCCTCACTTTACTATTCCAAATTACAAACCCTTTTTTAATTCCTTGAAACATTTAATTCCCTTTGGGCATTCGCGTTAAATTCCATTATTACAGCCTTAGGCAAAATCATTCAAGATGGCTGTCTTTTTTAACTAAAGAGAAGCTGCGTGGCGTCACTACGAGTGTAAATCAGTTCTGCGCATCAATAATAACTTTAAACCAATCGACCATTAAGACACACCTTTTAATCACGTGATGAGATAAAGTTTATATAACTCGTGACGTCCGGAAGTAGGACGGATTTTTTGTAATTGCTAGTGCTGCATCCATACCGACGGATCGGTCGGTGATCTCAATAAAATGTAATCGTGAAATTGATGCCACATGATGAACCATTACTCAAAATTATAGCACTCAGCCCTTCCTTCGTCGGCCCGCGCTCGTACTATTACATATATATATATATAAGGTGCCCCAAAATTCATGTATGAAGTAATTTTGACAGAAAACACGGATTTATCATTAAAAATTGTAAATTTTTTTATTGATTCATAAAGTATACAGTATAGGGTTATGTATGGAATATTATATTGGGTAAATGGCCTCAACGGCTTTTCTGGCACATACGCACTCTTTTGTAGAAATTTTCCATGATCGTTCTGCATAAATGTGGCTGAATTTTGTCGATACAGCACTCCTTCAAGGTTGATGGCCGAATGGCTAGGGCGCTGGCGGTCGGTTCAGATCCTGTGGGTTCGAGTCCCACTGGTCATGGATGTTTGTAGCCATTCGAAATTGGCTTTAAATTGTAGGTCCCGGTCTAATGAGCCCTGGTGTAGCAGAAAGTTAACCGTAGCACTCCCAACCAAACCTTCAAGGTGTGGGGGTCGTGGGCTTGTTGGCATTAACCTTAGACTCCCAAAAAAGTCCAATGGCGTTCAATCTGGGCAGTCCAATCTGATGTCCCAAATGGGAAATGACTTGTGCAGTCATTGAATGAGCTGTACGGCATGTGGCACTGACTTGTCGAAACCACATCCATACAGGCTCAAAAACGGGATTATCATGTCGCGATAGCGAGCACTATTCATTTTCAAAAACCTCATTCAACAATGAAAACGCCTCATTCTTTCATGTACCGCTCCATTTCTAATAACCCTGAACTGGTAGCTCTCTTTTTTTTTCTTTCGTTGGCGACATTTTACCACACAAATTGTGCAAAATCCAAATCTTACATGAATTTGGGGACACCCCACATATATATATATATATATATATATATATATATACAGGGTGGTTATCATTAAACTTACCCTATAAACAGCATCCTACAGCTCAAATGGGTGAATGGAATGGAATCACATTGGACTATACACGAGATGCGCTCACGGAATTTCGAAAGAAAAAAAAAAGTTCAAAAATGTCCACCAGATGGCACTTTTCACAGAAAACAACAAAATAAATGACCAAAAGGGAATACATAAACAATATTGACAATTCAGAACAGGATTTATAAGTAATAAAATGTAAAACCGGGAAAAGCTGTTGGCTCTCGGGAAAAAAATCTCATGCGTGCAAAGAAGACCCCATTGGATGACTCCATTACGCTTCATGTGTGAAGCATGACAACTGATGCGTCACAATCTCCTGTTGGACACACTGTCCATGGCCTTGCAGGTGACGGACGGTGGTCGCGTTGGGAGTCTTTCCTGGACACGATTGACAACTGCTCCTCTGGGGACATTTCCTCGGAATCTGCAAACTCAACTGTCGAACAGCAAAGGCATGCTGGTATTTATTTCTTCACCTCCATTTAATGTGGCTCCATGACAAGGTGATCCAAAACGAGTCCATAAATGTTCAAATGGTTCATGCATTCCGTTTATTTTGTTAAAATTTAATTTTTTCCCACGAAAAGCGCCATCTGGTGGACATTTTTGAACTAAATTTTTCTTTTCGAAATTCCGTGAGCGCATCTCGTGCGTAGTCCAATGTGGTTACATCCCGTTCACCTGTTTGAGCTGTAGAATGCTGTTTGTAAGGGAAGTTTAAGGATAATCACCCTATATATATATACACTTATGTGTATGAATATAATTTTTTTTCAAACTGTCAAGAAAATTTATGAATGCTCCAGTTACCTTGGGGACTTCCAATTTTTTCTCTGCCAGAAACTTGACAAAAGCCTTGGTTGCACATGAACTCAACAATTCCACTTCCTGAAAAAAAAAAAATATAATTTCATAATTAAGGGTGTAAACTATTTTTTTTTTTAAATTTCTAATGCACACAAAACTACACTCGTCGCATTTCGGCGTGACAAAAAATGCTTCCGTACTCTCCGCTTGCCCAGTACCCGTCACACATGCTAAATCACGTACGAGACAAGATGGCGAAAAGAAAAGCCGAAATAGGTTGAATTATAAAATTTTGTTCAAAAGTATCCCCCTTACAAAGCTCTAACGAGCAATGTCTCACTACAGAAACATAAGTTTCAGTGGATAGGTTTGTAGTAAAAATCCCTACAGCAGGGATTGGGAGAGCAAGCGCCTGAAGGAGCAATAATCCCTTTGCCACTATCTCTCACAAGGCCATCCACTCCTTTCAGTATAGGTTGAGTAATGACAAATTTTATTTTATATTATCTAATCAATATTTTAAACTATGTGTCTCAAGTTGAAAGATTTTGTATTAAAAAACAATCCCATCCATAACAGAGTAAGATTGGCATAGAAGCAACATAAACAGAAAAATACAGGATTACAAAATTATTCGCAAAAAGTAAAACTCAAAGAAGGAAACTAAATTATCTTTTTTTTTTAAACCAATCCTAAGATAACTTTAAAATCTCATATGATCCTACGAATAACATACACATATAATTTATATATATATATATGTTTCAGAGAACACTCGGGGCCAGATTAATGCTTGGGCTGTGTGGCCCAGGGAGAAATTTTTATAGTGGATCCTATATATAAATACACACACACACATATTATTAGATATATTTTGTAAACTGTTGTTGAAATAAGAGATTGGAAAAATGAAATCAAAAGTTTACACTCTAAATTATCTTACTTGGTTGCTGAGGTCTATGCTCGACCTCTGCGAAGAAAACCACGAAGACGGAGGCAAATAATATGCTTGCTGAAGCTTCTTCGTCACATCATCGTTATCCTGGTGGGAGAAAAATGTACAAATCACAATTCCTGCTTCGAGATTACATACAGAACAGAGAAAATATACTTTAGAGTCACAATGGACTTTGGAAATATTTTCTGCTTCTAAATTTGCTTGTTTGCAGAAGCAGTAAACAAAAGAGAGCTGATCTTTGTTAAAAAAGAGAAATTTGGAATAAGCATGTTTCCTTACACACATAAAGCTAAAATTAATTTAAATTAAATTAACCAGATTACATAATCGATGATATTAATATATTCTGTCATGAAACATGGGATATATTGGCTAAATACTCATGATTCATGACAGAATACATTAACACCATCAATTATGTAATTTGGTTAATTTAATTTAAATTAACTTTAGCAGTAAAATGTTGTCATTCCTTAGAGGAGTTCATCATATAATTTAACAATGGTGATCTGACATTAAATATGGTTTTAGATTTTTAAACAATTTTGGGGGGGATTTAAGCCCCTATTTTAACACCCTTACAGGTTGATTTTTTGAAATTCTAAGTGAGTACATGGGGCCTTATAGATACCACCTTGCACAATTTCAGTTTCTTAAGCCTTATGGTTCCAAAGATTCAGTGATCAGCCAGTTAGCATTTAAATTTGGGGGTTACAGCCCCTTTAAACCACCATAAATTTCCAATATTTAAGAATTTTTCTTAATGAGCACCTAGGGCCTAAGAGGAACCACTATGCAAAATTTCAGATTCTTAGGCCTTATGGTTCAAGAGATGCAGTGATCAGTCAGTCAATGTTTTATTTTTGGGGTTGAGCCTCCTTTAAATCCCCATTAAAATTCGAATTTTTAAAAAGATTTCTTAGTAAACCCCTAGGGCTTAAGAGAAACCACCTTACAAATTTTCAGCTTCCAAGGACTTATTCATATATATATATATATATATATATATATATATATATATATATATATATATATATATATATATATATATTTATATGTAAATCTCCAAGTTTAAAGAGACCAAGATTTATATTTTAACTGTAGTAAAAAATGTAGCAGTAGATAATTGTCTTATCTGAATGTGAGAGAGAATAAAATAAAGGATATACTTCACAATTGACAAAATAAATATACACAAAATTATTTCTCAATATAGTGATTATTTACTTATTAAAGTTCTTGGTAATAACTTGAAAAATTATAGATGCCTATAAATTTATAAATAACCCATAGTCATATTTAGTTTAGTGATCATAAATTCAGAGATTTAAGACTAAATAAAAAACTCAGTATATGTTTTAAGCTTTAACCCTTTGCATCACAACATGTCTGACTTGAGAAATCACTTATGCATAGATTACATCATTTTAAGCATATAAAAATTAAAATAGAAAATAAAGCGCATATAAATGAAAAATTGTTGACAAAAATCATATTTGTAACAGATGCTGATTGAAAATTGGATGTTGAAATGATATTGCCTAATTGTGAATGTTACAAATGTGCAACAGTGTATATATATATATATATATATATATATATGCAACTTAGAGCAGTCAAAAGTATAATACAATATCAAGTCTTGATAATTTCATAAACAAAATATGCATCTGGTCCTACTAACTCCAAATAAAATTAATGATATAAGTATCTGTCAAACAAATTAAATAAAGTGAATGAAAATTATAAATTGATGAGGTTGGCATATTTTAAATTTCGAAATAAAACAAGCCAAAGAATTCATTCTGATTATGGCAGATGTGATAGTGAACATTCATTAAAACTGTTATATATCACAGAAAATTAAATCTCACATGGCAAGTATTAGAAGTTGGTAATATAACAATACTAGAAATATATATGTATTTAAAAAAATGCAACAAACTTTTCAAATGATAGTGAGAAAAAGATAATAAAATGACAGCATTAGAAATTTACTAAATTAACGGTAATTAAACTGACTGTTCAAATAAACAATATAAAAAATAGTAAAGAAAAGAACAGTGTTTGAGAAACATGCAAAATAAACTGTAAATAATGAACAGTCATAGAAATAGACACAATAACAATATCAGAATTATAGGTACTTTCCCAATATACCAACCTATCGATGAACTGTGACTCTGTGAGGCTTGGAGAGACTGGGCGCATCCACTTCCAAATCGCAGACGTTAACAAACAATTCTAAGGTATGTAAGAAGTAGCCAGAGCTACATCAGTAAAACACATTTTACTGTTTATTTCACCTTTCTTCAAAAATGGCACTTTAAAAAGATAATATACTGTAGTTAACGAGAAAGAGGCAGTAACTTTTTTACAAGAAGGTAGTATTTTACCATCTGAATGGGAGTGTCACAATGGGCATTTGATGAAAATGTGGAAATACAGTAAAAAGGTCAGTATTTGTGTTGGCACACGTCGCTTACCTTTGGTGTTGTGTTGAAATTTTATAAACTACTTTTGCAATGAAAAACATAACAGTTGACCAGAGTAATTATACGTGGGAGGTTATTGTGGAGATTCTCATGCTTGAAGGTATAAATGTAATGGTGACTTGTTTGTGCTGTAGTTTATAACATTTTGCACAACTTGGGTGATAGGTCAGTAGAGTGGAAAAATACTGAATAATAACTGCATAAGAAATATTTAAAAAAAAACAGCATTAGAAATAATTCAACAAAATATATTAATTTAGAAAATTTGATACCTATATACATATGATTCCAGAATAAAATATGATACTTAAATAAAATGTGATAATATATATACAATATGTTACCTGCAATTCCCCGACTGATGTTTTTAAGCAGCAAACATTCCTCTTTTCTTTACTTAAAGTTGTTAATTCTGTTTTAGGAGGACAAAAACTGGGTTTTAAACTTTTTGCTTCAAAGAGTTCCTGAATCTTTTGAGGTTCTACGATGTTTGAACTGTCAGTCTCATCTTTGTTTTTGTTCTTAAAAAGTGTAGCAGTCACTTCACAGAACCTTGCACATGATAATCGAAGATAATCTTCCTGTGTACGAAAAATATTTAATAAAACTTATAAAAAATATATATATAAAGGCCTGTTTAATTTTTTTTTAAATGATCAGAAATTAAAATGAATGTTGGTTAATGTCTGTTACGATGTATTTTAATGGATCATGGTTTTTCCAACTTAAAACCAAATAGTTGAAATTTTCCTAGGATATTATATACATTCAGTGAACACACCCGTTTATAAAAAACAATATCATCATTAATTTGAGTCAAGCTAATTGTGGCAATGGTATCAGTTTCATCAAAAATTGATGCCAATGCTAGTGGCGTGAAAATAGTTAAGATCACCAAATTATGACAAAATTACACAATAATAATCATCACAAACATATGTACACAAATTAAGACAATATTTGCTAACTACAGAATAAATATAAAAATGTCTGTGTTTTAAAATGCAAATTTTTTATTACTTAAATATAGTTGTCTGCAACATTTTGTAAATAATAATTGTGGTTCTTTGACAAAGTTCAGTATTTAGCAAATTCTATAAATACTTTCTGTAACAACCCATGAAATAATTGTATAATCCCCGTTCTTCTGTTAAGAAGAATATTATGAAAGTATTTAATGCACACAACTACAGCTAATATTCTATTTCATAAAAATTAAAATCCAAAAGAGGTTGATTTCTTTTGTGATTTTTATTGTATGCCTTTAAGCAACAGATGAGGATAGACAGATATACATATACCCTATCTCGCATTGTAAACTATAATTAAATAAAAATATCAGCAAAAATTGCCAATTTGTTAATTACTAACTGTTAGTTTCATTTTTTCTTCAATGGATGGCTCGCTTAAACCTTCGTCTTCATCTAACCTCTTCAAAAGAATTATATATTCATTCGATTTTTCCGAAATATCAATTTTTGACATGTTTAACCGTACTTGAAGGTTTCACGTAAGTAAATCTGATGTTACAGATGTTGAAATGCAAGTATATTATCTGTTATATTAAGCAGTATCTAATAAAATTTCTCATTTCAATATTGAAATTATGGAATTTTTTTATTTATTTATTTTTTCTTTTACTGTGAAAATAACCTTCTCGGGGAAGAGCGGGCCGCTGGTAAGCAAAACAATTTTGGATACACATGTCAATTACTCAACCGAACGTTTCCAAGGCAACGTGAAAATCAGTCACGGTCAAGATCATGTATCAACAGCGGCGTGCTTAGACAGGCGGCCATGAAGCTTCATGCAGGCGGCTATGCCTCGCGAATCCGGATTTGCCAGCTTCAACTTGATTGGATGTTTTGATCATGTGATTCGCTAACGTTTCGGCACATGTTTCTGTTTTCGTGCTGTAATGTTTACATCAGATTACATGTTCCATGAAGCTACAGAAGGAGGAGTATCTCGAGCGGGATTTTGTTATTTGTTCGTGTTCTATCGTATTAAAATTTATTTATTTCATTTTTGCAAACAAACTAACTGTATAAAGATTCCATCGAATGCTGATATCAATCTTTTTATCAGATTGATTGCTATTTATAGCTTGTACATTTTTATCTGCTGCAATACGTCTCTTCATATTTTCAATATCGTTTCTCATAGCTTGAGCTCAGTTGCATATTTGAAGTCATTTTCTGAAGCCAGAAAGGAATCCAACTTGGAGCCTTTTTCTGACAGCAGTGGATTGAATATTTTTAATATAATGAAATCCACATCTTTGCCAACTATCCTACGGATTACGAATGTTGGAGAAAACACTTCTCCTGACCCTTCCGTCTCTGATGTTACTACTGCCGTTCCTGCGAAAGATTCTCCCTTCTGTCTCGGTAGAGAGAAGACTTTGTTGAGAATCGAGCCTTCAATTAATATTACGTGCTATTGAGTGGCATCTCTTATTTTGTGTTATTATGTGTTATGCATCTGGCATCACCTTTTTTGTATTCCGTTGTAATTTTATGTAAACAGTAAGACGTACTGTGTTTCTCTTCCTACTTTCTATTCATCAAAGTCCTAAATTCACCTAGCCATCACTTTATTTCGTTAATATTACAACAGGTTATGGGTTTTAGCGACGTTTAACTGCGCAGATGAAGTAACGATGGCTAGGACGACGTATTTGAATAACGGATTTTGACTTCGAGTTTCGATTTCGGATTTTTTGACTTTTGATTTCACCATATTTGCTGGACTGTGTGTAAGTAGACGACTGTGTACCGATAGCTTTTTTTTTCGCGCACTTTGGTGAAAGACGACGTAATAAAATGGAAGCTAAAAATTTTGTTCAGTGCACCAAATTGGTTCGGTTAATCGGAAGAAGTTGGGGGCTGCCGCCAACTTGGCGATTATTTACTTCCTGTTATGATGTATCCCCTTTTCTGCATATTTTTTAGATTTTTGCCAAATTGGCGATAAAATGCCAAATAGGGGTTATGTTTGTTCAATGCTTTTCAGTCAGCCGTTTATTGCTATGTTGGTTAAAGATGTCGTTTCTAAATATCAGGGGAGGATTTTGGATATTGTTAGATGTAGATTTTCGCAAGAGAGACTTAAGGGGGGGATACAGGAGGGGTTGTAAATGACGCACTAGTCCATGGTTTCTTACATTGGGATCGGATAATATTATTTGATTTTTTGTGGGATAAGCTTTGTTCTACTGACCTCTACAGCCGGCGGAAGCTTTTTTTACTGTACTACAGCCAGCGGTACGTAGCGAAGCCAGCGGCTGGGGATTTTCTGTAATATTTTTGGACGGATGCGTAGCGGAGTGAAGCAAGAGTATCTGAGCGCAGCGAAGATCCCGTGTGCGCCTACGAGTTTCATAAAGCCAGCAGTAAGTTTGTATTTCAATTTATTTGTTCTTTCTTGGTCGCCACATTTGTTTACATTTCTCAGTTTAAGCCATAGGGCCTGTTCACATAGGAGTCCGTTGCGTTGCGTTAAGGAAAGGATGACGTTGAGACGAAAATAAACCAATCATAAGCCTCCAAACGATTAGCAATGAAATTTTTAACGCCTATGATTGGTTTATTTTCGTCTCAACGTCATATTTTCCTTAACGCTACGCAACGGACTCCTATGTGAACAGGTCTCCGAACGGGATTTTGGCTCCAACTTTCCGCCAAATTGGCGATGGCACCGTGTATTGGGAATTAACCAAAATGGCGGACTCAGAAACGCAAATTTGGCGACTTTAAAAAAAAGTCGACAACCGCCCCAGCTTCTTCCGATTTACTATAATGTTTATTAGTTTAAGAGATATTAATATTTGTTTTTCCGTCCTATGGGAGAATAACAAGGCCGCCTTTGTGGTGGTGCCAAAAATGGCGGACGTGACGTCACCACTTCGACCGCGTATTCTGGCAGGAACGTGCTTGTGCTGTTTGATTTATTTACGATGAGTAAAGAAAATGTTAACGCTTTTTGCGCTAAAAATTGGAAAAATAGATTTCTTGAACATTTACAGTTATTAAATTGAAAACAAAATAACTTTAATGTTATAACAAGTGATGAATACAACACTCTTTTATCAGAGGTTGAAGAAGCCAAATCTGCCGTTAGCAAGACTTCTGTTCAATACCGCAGATTAAAAAGGTTTGACATTCTTGAAATCAGTGGAGTAAAAAAGTTGGTTTCTTCAAATGAGCCCATAAAATATTATTTACCAGTTGAAGAAATTTTTGATGTTATCGAAAGTGCGCATGTGGCCATAGGACAAGGTGGTAGAGACAGACTCAAAATTTAAACTTCGAGAAAATATGCTAACATAACTACTGAGATGATACACATTTTTTAATCGATGTGTGAAACGTGACAACAGAAAAAAAATAAAAAACGGAAAGGTTTGGTTTCTAAACCTATTATTCACTGAGAAATGAACAATCGCTGCCAAGTGGATTTGATTGACATGCAATCTCAGGCAGATAATGAATGTAGGTTTATTGTGGTTTACAAGGACCATTTAAAAAAGTTTGTGTTACTGCTAGCACTTCAGAGCAAACGAGCGGAAGAGGTTGCTTTGCAACTACTTGATATCTTTTTGACATTTGGGGCTCCTTGTATATTGCATTCTGATAATGGAAGAGAGTTTGTAAATTCCGTTATAGAGCAGTTATTGTATTGGCCACAATTGAAGATTGTTCACGGGAAGCCTCGTCACAGCCAGTCGCAGGGTTCGGTTGCAGTGGCGTAGCTAGAACTTTTGCCGCCCGGGGCGGTCTCCAATTTGCCGCCCTTTCTAAGTCAATCAATTGGTGGTTTTTATAAATTAATAAACATAAATAAATAATTGTAATTGAGACAAACTATAGGTGCGGAACTTTTTTACCATTGGATGCCATATTTAAATTAGGCCGTAATAAAGGAGGCCGCGTCATCTCCATGGTAACGGTTATACTAAGCATTCAATAAACATCGAGCACGGAGTAGTACATAGAACTTCTACTCGACGTCGGCACCATTGATGTCTGTATCCGAGCATAATTTTTAGAGATATTTTCAACCCTACATTGACTTGACGATGAGGAAAAATATTCGAAATCATATAGTAATTCATAATTCGTAGAAATACAATAGTAAACTTATGAATTGAACAAGTGGTTTTTACAACTAATACTAAATAAAAATATGCCGCCCCAAAATATGTGCCGTCCGGTGCGTTCCGCACCCACCGCACCCCCCTAGCTACGCCACTGTTCGGTTGAGAGGGAATCCAAGACGTTGAAAATATGTTGGTTTCATGCATGAAAGATAATCAAACTACAAAGTGGTCCAATGGTCTTCGTTTTGTCCAATCCATGAAAAACAGAGCTTTGCATTCAGTAATTAAACAATCACCATACAAAGCTATGTTTGGGATTGAACCGAGAGTTGGACTGGCAACCTCAACCTTGCCATCCGATATTATATCCAAAACGAGGATGAACTTCGGAAAATTTTCGAGGACATGAATGTAGAAGAGCAAGAAACTGAACAAGCACAATCAGGGAGTATACTGTCCGACCACAGTAGGAAGAACCACGGTTGGCATAGTGCCAAGACGATTCTATTCACGCTGTAGGTAAGGCTGCTGAGGAAGGAGGGGGAAAAGTCTTGTATTCTCTCGACATTCTTTAGAATCGGTTACTAACTGCGCTCGCTTGCTTTTTCCTCGTCTGTTATTTTGATTATTATATTAAAATTAATGGATCCTTTACCCAACACAACTGCTCGGAATAAGCCGTTCCGTAGTGATTGTAAAC
>CAJRAI020000293.1:57500-122500 GCA_907164885.2 Dolomedes plantarius
ATTCTTTATATTAGATTTAATTTGACATTTCTTCTACATTATTTTGTCCATAAAAATATCCCTTACGATTTTTTTATAAATATATATATATTTTACATCAATTATATACATTGATCGTCGTATTTATTATATATATATTGGCATTAATTGCATACATCGACCGATGTTTTTACTTTGAATGTACTCCGTAGCGAGGTGCGGGTTTTCAGCTAGTATAGTAATAAAAAGAAGCATTTTCTTCTTCCGGGTGATCTCTTTTTCAGTCAAGTACCTCTTAGGGATGCGACATCGATTTATTGAAGCCGATGTTTTTTTAACATCGATGTTTTGTGCTCGATGTTTTTTTTTGTAATGAAAAAGTACCGTAATAAAAAAAATTTACGACGTAGCATAATTTTCACACTCAGTAAATGTAAGTCTGAAATCTATAAAGGACGAATACAAAAGGAGGAACGATTCGTTAGCAAACAGACAAATGGCAATGAACGACCAATGAACCAATCAGAGCGCTCGGAATGTTCCTGACACTCCAGAACCTTCCGTGGGGTTTTATTTTACAAATAGTGTATACACGAGTGCATCCATTTAAGTTTTTGTTTTGTTCTGGTTTTATATAAGTTGACGTTAATATTATTAGTAAGATGCCTCCCAAAAGTACCGTTTGGAAATATTTTTACGAAACCAGTGACAAATTGGCGAAATGCAATATTTGCCTTAAGTCCCTCAAAACTTCTGGCAATACCACGGATTTATCTGGACATTTGAAGGCAAAACATGGCGGTATTTACGACGAGAATTTTGAGTCATCAATGTAGCCCAAAGCAACCAAGTTTTTGTCATTTGTGCCTGCCCAATCAGAGAGTAAAATTAAATCACCCCCTCCCCCCACGACTAACGGAAGTAACATTAATGTTAGAGATTACTAAACCAGTTTAAAAAAATGGATGTTCTAAAACATCGATGTTTAAAAACATCGATGTTTTTTGGGCGATGTTTTATTAGCATCGATGTTTTAATATTGAATATCGATGTTTTGTTATCGATGTCGCATCACTAGTAGCTCTAAAATTTCGATATTCTTCCGCAAATACCTAAGTGCTTCTTGTAAAGTCATCTTGAAAGCCCACTTAAAATTATACAATATCAACTGAGATTATCTGTACAGAGGTATTAGAGAACGCACGTGGCCTGCCTGCATTCGATGCATCCGGTGTGATGGTATGGGCACCTCTACATTTCTCAGATCGTGGCCGTGCCCTACCTTCGAGGACTCGGAGACGTCATCTTTCAACAAGATAACGCAAGACCGCACGTTGCCCTCACCTACATGGACCCAGAGGGTGTTCGACTGTTGCCCTGGCCCATAGGCGTAGCGTCGGGGGGGCACGTGCCCCCCCAACTGAACTCGAAATTTATTAAAACTTAATAGAGTTCAGTTAAAATCGGAAAATTGTAGAAAACTTTTAAGAAAGTTGGGTTTTTTCCCGCTTTTTCAAACTGTGAAACTGAATATTTCGATTATGTCTTTAGCCTTAACATAGATTTTAACAATGATATGATCCATAACAAAAATTCGATGCTATATTTTTACCTCGGCTAAAAATCCTTTGCGTTCAGACCACACTCTTTACCCCCTTGGTGTCGTTGAACTTACTCCCCCGCACCCCTTGAAGGAATGCGCTACAAAGGGTCGCTATCAGTGTTCCTGGAAACACGAAGCAGGCGCTGGGTGGTGGAGAATTTTAATGGTCTAGCGGCTGGCCTAGACCATACCACTTTCTATATCCACCTCTACCAGTCAGTAATTCTTTGTGTGTTGGTTTCAATTCTTTGTTTTCGTGCACGCTTTATCAAATCATTGTTTTTGTGCGTTTGAAAATGTCAAAACAGAAATCAGTACTTTCTTTTTTCAAAAAAGTCGGTAGCTCGAATAAAAATATTGATTTGTTAAACCAAGAAAAAAATCTAGAAGCAAGTAGTGACAGTAACATTAATAAATGTGCCAAGTCCAACTATGGTGATAATCAGCTGATGCCGATACCATCCTGTTCAACAAATCTCGATGTGGAGGAAAAATGGCCTAGGCCTATGGACGTGGTGGAAAGTAGTGGTAGAGATCCTGCTCTGGGTCTACAATCAGCGGATATTTCTAGGGGGTCCATTCCAGCCTGTTGATTGTTTCAAGGTAAGCAAAATACAGTTAAAATCTAGACAGTTTAGAAACACGTGGTATTCTGAATTTGGTTGTGTTGAATACAGCCCCATTTTGGATGCTGCATTTTGTTTCTCTTGTCGTATTTTTTGCAAAGATAAAACAGGGCGTGGAGAGGAGTCATTTACTAAAATTGGGGTGACAAACTGGAAAAAAGCATTGGAAAAATTTAGAAAACACGAAAAAAGTGATATGCATCTAAAATCTACCGAATTTCTTAAAGAAAACAAGAAAATCTGGCAAAACAGTTGCAGACTCTTTGTCTTCAGCACACACTAAAAAAGTTAAAGAAAATCGAAAATATGTAAAATTCATTATTGAAACTATTTTGTTCCTTGGAAAACAAGGTCTTCCCCTAAGAGGACATTGTGAGGGTTCGGTGTCTTTAAATAGAGGTAATTTTCAGGAGCTACTTGACCTTAGGTCAAAAGATAAACGAGAAGATATAATAGCACTGATGAATTCATCAGTTCATTCATACAGGAGTCCCCAAATACAGAATGAAATTATAGATTGTATAAAAAGTGAAATGATACAATATATCGTGAAAGAGTTAGAAGAGGTTACGGCCTATTCTATAATTTGTGACGAAACAACAGATGTTTCCACTCGTGAGCAAGTGAGCATATGCATTCGCTACATCACTAAGAATGACGAAAATGTCCGAATTAAAGAGAGATTTCTGGGCTTTGTTGATGTTGCAGAAACAACAGGTCAAAACTTACATTCGGTTATTAAAGGGTATATACAGCAAATTGGGATAAATCTTAATAAAATGCGTGGTCAGGCGTATGAGGGTGCTAGTCAAATGAGTGGAAAGTTCAATGGCGTAGCTGCAAGGTTTCAGGAAGAAGAGCCTAGGGAATTATACACTCATTGTCATGCCCATTTGTTGGATCTTGCTGTTATGCGGTTTTGTGAAGAAGTAAGACAGTTGCAAAATTGTTTGTCCATAATAAATTCTCTGTATAATATTATCAATGCTTCTGCCAAGAGGTTTTCTATTTTTGAATCTATATGTAAACAAAATGAAGAGGCTAAAAGTAAAAGGCTGATTAGTTTGTCACAAACAAGATGGACTGTTCGTCACCGTGCTATAAGGGTTATCTTAGAGCAGCTCCCAGAAGTTTTGGAAGCAATGGAAGTTGTGGCAAGTGACGCTTCCAATAGAAAGGTTGCAGCTGAAGCAGATGGACTAATACAGCAGGCGAGTAGTTTTGAATTCATCTTCAGCCTTAAACTCATGTACTCATGTACTCTGACTGACATACTGTCGAAAGAGCTTCAAAGTGAAACGTTAGACATTTCCAAACTGTTCAGTAAAGTTGAAGCTGTTATCGACAGTATAAAACTTCAACGAAATGATCAAGGTTTCATTCACTTATGGAACGAAACAAAAGAACTTTGCAAAGTTTTTTCCACCAAAGGCTTGTATGTTGACAGACTCTCCTTGCTTCGAAAACGGAAGAAACCAAAAAGGCTTGAATATAATGATGCGTCTGAATCTTTTTATCATCGCACCTCGGCAGAAGGGCAATGTAAAATAGAAATTTATTTTGCGGGGCTTGACATTGTAGTAAGTAACCTCCAAGCTCGATTTTCTCAGAATGATTACGACAAAATCAATTCCATTATACAGCTTTTGTTGCATTGGGATAGCTTAGATGAAACGTTTGTTGGGAAAATCCAAACCTTTTATCAGTTGTCTTCAAGTCTTTCCTCACAGCTGAAGTTTTTTCACTGCTTCTCTAAAAAAATTTTTATAAAAACAGACAAGAAAATACCAAACATAAATCTGCAAGAGTTGGCACTGTTTTGCACTAAAAACGGTCTGAAAAACAATGTACCTGAAGTGATACATCTCTTAGAAATTGCTCTTTCATGGCCTATCACAACTACGACCGCAGAGAGGTCATTCTCTACCCTGCGAAGGCTCAAAACTTACTTGAGAAGCACGATGAAAGAAGAACACTTAAGTGGACTTGCCATAATGGCAATAGAACATGAACTGACGCAGCTGTACTCGAGTGAAGAAAAACTGGACTTGCTTGTGGAAAAATTTTCAAGGCATTTTGAAAGAAGACTTTTATTAAATTAAAGAGGGCTGTTATGGCCTAGTACGAGACAAAGTTTACCATTGTGTTAAACAGACATTTAAAATACACTGTAAAAACTTGTAGAACTTGCCTAGAATCATTATTTTATATTTTATTTATTAACTTAAGATTTTTCAAAGTTTCAATATTTGTTGTTTAAGAAAAGAGTTTGTAGTAATAAAAGCACTGATTTTGACTAGAAAGTGATTTAACTTTACCATCCCTGTTCTGTGAGTTAACGTAAAATAAAATATTTTTTGTATTTTGAGTTGAGAGCTAATTATAGCAGAGGTGTGATAGGTTTTTTGTTGAATAATTGAAAATCCAATACAGCAATCAAATAACATTTATATTAAAATGAGTTAAGTTTAGGAGATGTTGCTTTCGTAACTTTGTTAAAATGATAAGTTTCACTTAACTTTTTAAGTTGTTTTATTTCACTTTGCTTTTTACCTGTTGAGTACTTTCCGCCGCTAACAACTTAGGCTAACAACTTAGCCGCTAAGGAGAGCTTAGCGGCCGAAAGTACTCAACAGATAAAAGACAAAGGGAAATAAAACATCCTAAAAAAGATAAGTAAAACTTAGACTTTATTGGTTATCATGTTTTACAATATCCTCTCCAAATTCATTAATCATGTTGTAGAAAAGATTTTGGGTCCTCAGATAGCCTAAAAACACGTTTTAGGGCTTTCAATTTAAAAAAAAAAATTATAAACTTTTATAGAAACTTTTTAATTTGATAAATATTGTTTATTGAAATGTTATTTCCTTATTGAATTAAATTACTACCATTCTTTTTATCGTACTATTACAATATTTATATATTATTTTACTATACAATCATTCCTCCGAATACGATTGACTGCTTGGTGAAAGGAAAATGTGTTATCGATATTTTGAAATATCGTTTATATTTTGAAATATCGTCTATATTTTGAAATATCGTCGATATTTTGAAATATCGATATTTTTGTGCCGAAATATCATTGATATCGATATTAATAGCCGATATTATCGTCGATACTCATATCGATATTTTGCTTTCGATATTATCATCGATACTCATATCGATATTTTGCTTTCGATATCCCATTCCTAATTCGTGCCCCCCCAAAATTTAGAAGCACGCTACGCCTATGCCCTGGCCACCACGTTCTCCAGATCTCTCACCCAATGAAAACATCTAGTCGTGGGCTGACCGTTCTTCAGCCATCAAGTGTGGCATAGACTCGAAGCAGCTTGGAATGAATGACTCGATGCCTCATTTCGTACCCCGAAATTGCCTACAAATTTTATCATGTTTTCTTCCTACAATGCTGTGTACGTGCAATAAGTAAAGTTTTGTTATTTGCTTTTCTACCTGGTGCTGCCATTTTAATGGCCAGCAGTGTATTTTGGAGGCTAGAAATTTGAAATGACCTCCAGAAAAACTTTCACCTTATTTTTTTTATGTTTTTAGTTGATTGGAATACTATATGAAATTATCTTTAACTCAATTTTGAAAAAAAAAAAATGAAAGAAATGGAGATGTCTCGTTTTGATCCTACCTGACTCACTTTGAAAGAACTTCTGATGAAGAAATCTCAAAAGCTTTCAGCGCCTGCTACAGTACTAACGGGGTGATAAAGAAAGAAATTGCAAATGACACGGATAATGATACCTGATTTGAATGAGCCATTAATAATACTCCCGCCATGAAATCTCTCGCAATCTTTGCCGAATGGATTCACCAAATACAAGAACCACACTTCTCACAATCTACAATAAAATATGGAATAGTCCTTTGTCGAAGAAAGACAATCTTGAAAATTACAGACCACTTTCACTGACAAGCGAAATGAATGGTCATCATCAGACTTAAGTGGAATCCTGATTTCGGGCCACACATCGCTCGCTCAGGCCAAAGCATCAAGTCTCGATAGAGGTCGTGTCACAGCGGCTATTTTCGACGACTACTCCGCTTGGAGAACACTTTTACCCGGCCTCGAAAGCATGCTGAGACGGATTAACAGCTTAGTGGTCAACGGTTCATAAGTTACGGTTTAGTTAAGTACGGCAAGGAACTAATTATCCAAATTTAGACAACTACAAACATGGAGCAGTGTCTAGCAACTATTGATTTAACGTTTATGACAACGACTTGGAAAATGGAAAGGTGAATGTACTTATGACCCGATAAGAGCACCGAACAATTAAGAAACTACAACATACCCTGAATTGAAAATGGATGATCGAATCACACAAAGAAATCGGCTTGCGTGACCTTTTCGTTATGGCATTAACAACACCCCTTTGCCCTGATTTTCAATATCTACGAAATCCCCTCAGATAGGAAAATGTTCTGGAAGGATTAGGTGCCGAAAAGATCCAGAATCGTTTCAAAATTAATAAACAGGTATCGGGTAAACTGCTGGGGTAAACTGTGCAACTTCCACCTTACTCACAACTTACACGATGTTCTGAAATAGCCTTTACTAACTGCCTTTGAGTGTCTGATAAATAACGTTTACAAAATATGGCTCTACCTCTTGTTACAGGTGCTGTTAGAACAATACCAACTACAATGAGCCTGTTTCATGAAATCCGAATTTCAAACTTAAATCTATTTGAGGAGAAAATTTGAATTCCCCAGATGCCTAACGTTCTGACTTTCAATGGCGAAACGCGATGACTTAATACCCATACAATAGGCTCTAAGAGACAAACTGAAATATGAACTAGACTTCGGCCCAGCACCTAGATGAGTGACCAGTAATCCAACTGATTCTTTTTCGCCCAGTGGCGTAACGTGAATTTCTGCCACCCGGTGCGAAACCTAAATTTGCCACCCCGCCCCCATTTTCGCAACTAAGCCCAAAAATCTGTAAAAAAATCTGTGATACTCTGTCACTATTTCAAATCGATTCGAAATAAAACGTCTTTCTTAAATTAAAATTTTATTCTGTGTGGTTTTCTTCAGCACAAACTCTTTAATGCGTTCGTCAATGTTTATTTGTAACTCTCGTTCGACTGCCAAAATAACTAGATTTGTTAATCTCAACGTGGACGTTGTAGATCTTAAATAATTTTTAATCAGTTTCAATTTAGAGAAGCTTCTGTCACAGCTGGCATCACTTATGGCAGCTGGGAGGGATATTCTCAGCATTCCAACTATATTAGGTAACCCTCCTTCAAGTTTGGACTCAAAAATAAACTTTAATAAATCCATCGGGCCGGAATCAATAAGTTCTTTCTTACAGTAGCTAAGAAAGCCCGTAGACGCACGCACTCAAGCTTCTCTGTCAATATCTTGAGTTAGCTTGGTCGAGGTTGCATCGACGCCCAATATTATTTATTGCAGGCCTTAGGAAGGTAAATTTTTCGGCCAAATTCTAGAACCTTTCTCGAATTTGAGTAGTTACTCTATCTAATGAAACGAACATTTTTCGTCTCTACTTCCGTCACCAAAAATGTATCTTCTCCTAATTCCTCTTGGAGGTTCAATAGAAATGCCAAGTTCTTCACACAAGCTTTTAGCGTGACTTCGTCTACGGATTCCCCTCGTTTCTCTTCCAATACCGTCTGCAAGGTGCTTATTTTCTGAGCACACCGATGTACGTTAAGTCCCTCCGTTTGCAAATCATTTTGGGCATCATCCACTTCACGCAGCCCCCTTTGCCAGAGACCCCAGAAACATAGAATCGAAAATGATTGCATCGCGACTAACAAAGTTTCGTTCGTCTATTTCTGTTGGCTTCTGTAGCGTTGTCAAAATTTCTTTGTAATGATTTCGTGTCATGTTTACTGCATCCCTTGTTGCGCTCCCGAACCCTCTTCAAACTCTTGTCTGTAGCAGCAATCAGAACCCCCCATCGGTGGGTGGACATAGTAAAGGAAGTACGAGACCGTTCCAATGTGCCGAAGAAAATCGCCTCCACCGAATCCGCATGCAAGCAAACTAGGTTCAACGAGTGGTTTGAGCAGGGCGCAAATTCGGCATTAGGATTGATACATTTTATTCGTTGCTGCACACCTGTCTGTCTTCCGGCCATTGTATCAGCATTATCTCTACAATTCATAATGTCGAGCTTACTTAGTATCACGTCACTAATACCTTCGGATGTTTTGTTTTTCGTTTCAATGAAATATATAAAAGGATCCACTAATCGTACTTCCCGATTCTCAATCATCACGTATCGTAATACTTGGCTTGTTTGATCTTTGTGGGAAATATCCGGAGTACTGTCGAACATCATGGAATAATAATTGGCCTTTTGAACCTCACCTTATACTTTTTCAGCGAACTTTATTCCCTAAAATTTCAATAAACTCGTTTTGAATTTCTGGTGAAATATAAGTAAGTGAAAATTTTTGTTCTTACTAAATGTTCTCGGAGAGCAGGATCGTACTTAGCAAGTAGATGCACCAATTCTAAAGAGTTGCCTCTATTGGCACTGGTGTCATTTTCCCTGTGGGCACGTAACGCCAAATTTTGTTTTGCCAGGAATCTTATTATATCAAACATTCTGCTTAGAATTTCATGCCATTTTTTTAAAATTTCTTTTGCCACAACTTCTTGTGGCAAACCTGCTCTTCTTCCTCAATAGTCTGTCCTGTTTCAAGTCTTCTTTCCAACTCCTTCCATTTGCAAAAAATTTGGTTGCGAGTGTCACTTGATTTCTTGTTGGGTGACTTTGGGGTTCAGTTTTCACCAAGTATTAAACCAGCCGGAGGATTAAAACTTGGATGTATTCGGCGAAGCAAACGACAGCAGAAGTAAATCAATGATGCTTTAGAAGGAGAATAAGCCAAAACTTTTTTTTTGCCATTTGTCAATGAGCGCCGAAACCATTCGCGCGTTAGCCGCATCCTCGACAATACTTTCGGTGTGATAGAGTCCGGGTCCGACTCTGGTTGAACCGTGCGGGTTACTGTTGGCTCTTCAACGAAGTCTGTATTAATGTGTAAAAGACTTCGGGACCTCGCCGCATTAATAGCGGTCGCATGCTTGACTCTATATTTTCGGGCCATTTTTCAATATCGTTTCCGACAAAGTCTGTGACCCAGTTGATGTGGTTACAGTTTGTTCTGGTGTCGCAATTTCAGCAATCGCATCGGAAGCACGTGAAGTTGACGAATCCGTGGTATCAATTACAGCAAGTCATCAATGTCGGGTACTTGTACTACTTCAGCTTCTTCTTTGTTTTGAGCCAGTGAATAACTCACACCCTGATGGTCCTGGGGTAGATTCCGACGAAAGTTTCACAAACTTTAGTATAGACTCTTCATTTTCCTGATATTTTCCCCCTTTGTCTTTTTTCTTATTTCGATACGAGATGTTCCATTTTCTCTTACCCTTTCCATGGTTAGGTGGGCTATAACAACACAAAACCGTGATGGAAATAAAATAATGATAATAATATCACGAATGCGCGCGTGAAATTAAATTAGTACCTAGTTTAATACGTTAAAACGAATGAATAACATTCGACGTGGGTAAAACCGCAAACCATTAAAAAGTTTAAAAATAAACAAAACAAACATTTACCTTAACACTGCTATATATTCGACGATAAAACAAATAAACTTGACTTTATAATAACTAACAAATTTAGGTACACGTGACTCTTAATCAAAGTATAAAAAAAACAAAACAATATCAACGCTGCACCGCTCTTTTAAATAACAAAAAAGGTTTAAGAAATTATATGTCACCTGCTCACTGAGTTGTTCAAGGACAATAAGACAATAACTCAAAAATCAAAACGGACACACTAATTACATTTGTTTGCATGGCAGCAAATTGCGTCCGTTTCGAAATTCGAAAAGCGAAATTGATTTTCTTATTTTTAATAAAATATATTACAAGCTTTTATTTAACTTGAAATAAATGTAAGTATATTTGTTGAGGTCAAATCTTACAACTCTATTTTGAGCCACTGGCACTTGTCCAATTGCCTTGAAATTCTGCAATACTATTGTATTTCTGCATGTTGTCCCGATGACAATACAGTTATCTCATACTAGCGGCCCGTCCCGACTTTGTCCGGGTTGAACAAAACATTATACCAATAAATTTCCAGTGGATAGCCAATAAATTGGAAATCTTTTTTTACCATAATAATAACCTAAATAATACATTAAATTAATTTTATGTTAGTTAATAATTAAAATAAATTTTTTAAAAGTAAAAGGCGTGCCGGAGAACGGCTAGGTTCGAACCGCTAGCGTCAGAACAGAAGCCCACCGCGATAGCACAACGATAAGGATCGTTGAAATCTTCGGAACAAAAAGCGGTAGAAGACAGTAGCGGAAACAATGGAGATTGTTAGGATTAAGCCCCTAACTTTATTTCTACTGATCAGATATACATAATATATATCCTATGTCCATCTGGAATAATGTACCTTTCAAACAGTGAAAAATTTTTTGAAATAGGTACAGTGGTTCTGAAGATTACCCTCCACGTACAAAATCCCCTCTCTCTTTATATATTAGTATAGATAATGACCATGGCCTGATGCTGCAGACAGGATTATCCAGTTCGACTGCTCCCTGCCGCCCTCTGCCCGCCACTGTTTTCGCCTAGATCTTTGCAAACCTATAATGGAATCAGACTGCGACCCGGGAATCATATACAGAAGGCTCCAAGTTTACCAATGAGGGGAAGCCGGTGCTGCTATATACACAGCTCCTCATTTTCTCTTTATCAACCCCTAGGTTATCATAACACAGTCTTCGATGGAGTTAAGTCGAGGCCTGTTACGGCCAATGAGGTAAAAGCGGGCGCTGTGCACGCCCCTGAAGTTTTTGGAGAATTAGCCAGTTCTGTACTGAGAGATCAGACGATGATGTAGCAAGTTAACTGTAAACATGTCTTGGATGTCTGTCCTTGTTTGTTGCAATACATATTGTGGCTGTGAATCGAAAGCTATTTCTTAACGAACCCACATCAGATGACATTTTGAGGAGGCGTCTGCTTTGGAGCGTCATAAGGCCCTTGTCCTTTCGAAACACACACTTTCAGATTTTTTTCATTCTCCACAATGCTGCCATTCGGGTTCTAGCGAATCCAAATCCACCTGCTACAAAAGTGCAAAACAGTGGCTGATTCCTTGTCCTGAATTTGACACCTTCCACCAGGAACAAAGAAAGGGATCCCCGATAAAATTCCTCCTAAAAACGCACGTAAGGTTCTTTCATCCCGCGCCTTTCCGTGAGATGAAAGAACCTTAGATTCCGTTTTTGTTTTATCGCCAACAATTCCTTCCCAAGTGCTTTTCCCTCTTTCGGTTTCGATCTCCATCAGCTCTGCAGTCATGCGTCCAACATTTCGGCCGACCTTCGTGCTATACGGCCCATTTACTTTTGTTCGGTAATGTTTATGTAACGACAGAACGGGACACGATTAACAAGAGAAATGCGACAGACAGAAAACGTCGGAATCGCCATTTCTTCCGAGGACAGAAATTTGGGCCGCAACTGAATGGACAGCCAAAAGCCGAGGCCGGAGGTATATGTCTCGATCCCGGGTGGTCAGGGAGAACCCGATAGGTCGTCGTCTCACGAATTCAACCCTTTTCTAAAATAATACCGCACTCTAAAACTCGTGGATTTATTTTGTTTGTCCGACGCAATCGGCGATTTGACGGCTCCTTCATTTCGAAGCTTGACGTTCGCCGCTGTCAATCTGTGTCGATGAGGCGATTATTCCAAAATTAAACCCGTTTTGGCCTGGGTCGGCAGAGGTTAAGAACCGCTGATCGAGAGCCAAACATTAGACATGACGTGGAAGAAATCGGAAGCGTCCGTTGTTCCAGAACGTTCTACGCTTATCCGAACTGTACGAAAGACGGAGGCAGCTGCGTGAAGGTTAAGCAAACAACAAATCGAAGAAAGGAAAGGAAAGATTTCTCGTTATCGGGAGTTCCATTTTGGAATCACTCTGAGAACAAACACAGCGATAAAAGAGGGATAGGTGGCACAATTATTTTGTCTTGGCTAAACCACGTAGGGGAAACTAGGGAGGTTTGACCATAGGGGAGGTTTGACCCACCCCGCCTTTTTCATATTTACACATTTATTTAGCTGATGACCACCACATGGCAGCATGGTATCAAGCAGAATTACATGTTGTTTGTGTGTGTTAGCCGTTTGCAAGTAGAATCATGGAGAAATCACTTATGATAACATTTTCAGCCAGAAAAGTAGTTTTTTTTTGGTTGCAAGCTCCTGTGTCAACTGTCAGTAACATATACAGAAGTAAGGTGAATTATTTGCGTACTTAGATTAATATACTAAAAGACAGTATACTTATTTTTTTACTTTTACTTTTTTTTAAATGTGTTTTTAACTTTTTTTCTAAAATGGCTATTAAGGGAGGTTTGACCCATAGCAATTCTGGGAGCGTCAAACCTCCCCATTTAGTTTTTAACATGATGGTAACTTTATGTTCTTGCATTTGTAAGATACGTTAATGAGAGAGAAAGTCGAGAAAACCTCCTCTTCTGTAAAGAATTACTTGAAACAAGCAGAGGAATAGATATAAGTGTAAGGTATACACAAGATTCGATTCACAAGAATCGAACTTTTGAGTGAATTAAAGAAGCTGCTTCAGATATGCTAATTTCGGCATACGCTCTTAGTATAAATATCACGCAGCGTCATTAAGAAAAGAGGGGAGGTTGTTAAGGTTGAAAAGGTGTTATCCTGCGCTAGTGCTTAGCGGGCCAGAAGTTTACATGGCAGTACTGCTGGTTTGACTTACTGTTCGTGAGTATAAAAATATATTGTTCTTGAAAGCTGTGTTTATACATTCCGTACAAGTAGTACGCATGCTTATTGCTGTAAAAGCCAATTATATGTACAACGAATTCAATAAACATTGTTTCATGTATAAACTGTGTGTGGTTCAAATTCAAATAGAGAGCCACTTCAAATTATATACACCCAAGTCTGGGTAGAAGTGAGCATAGATTCTCTATATATTTAATATTTTATCTGCATATCTGCAAAATCCAATACGATTCTACCAAGAGATCTTTCTTGGTAGAATCGTATGGGCATTTGTACGGATGGTGCTGTAGAAAAGCGCCTGGAATTCAACTTGTTTCCACACACTGTTCATAGAGAAGTGTTGGTGCCAAAATCTCTTGGCAATGAACTAAAAAAGGTATTCGATGATGTTATAAAAATGGTAAACTTCATTAAACGAAAGCCACAATTTTTAAAAAAAAAAACTGTGGGAAAACCTGGATAATGGGCACACAAATCTGCTGTTATACACTGAAATCCGGTGGTTAAGTAGAGGCAGAGGTTTTAATAGGGTTTTTGAGCTGAAGGATGAAATGCATGCACATTTTCAACAAAACGACAAACAATATTTTGTTAAATGCTTTGCGGATCAAATGTGGGTGCAGATGCTAGCTTATTTAACAGATGTTTTTCATCACTTGAATCAACCGATTAAGTTACTGGCGGAGAAAATATACTAATTTCGAGTGACAAGATTCTTGGATTTGAAAGAAAATTAAACTTATAGAAAGATCATTGTGACATTGTCTCCATTACTACACGAAATTTGTAATTATATAAGTATGTGATGCCCCATTCCTAGTCCTCAGCATGTCATCTATCGGCGAACTGTTGATCTGGGCGGTCTCATAAACTCTAGGATAAGAGGCCATAAAGTTCTCGTAATGTGCGGTTCTGACGTTATAGAACGTATAAATCCCAGAGTGGTTCGAGGGCTCTCCAGAATTTTGACACTATAGTGACATGGGGAATCCCATAAACTTTGAACTCTTACGAGTACTTGAAACGCCTGAGAAAGCCTTTGAATTCGCCGATAGTATAAAAGAAGACCCCAATAATCCACGCAGAAGAGATCTGTTTTTGAGTGTGAGAAAGACGCTCTCCTGGTCCGAGAGGCCTTCTGTAGGCCAGCGCTGTCGGTGAACCCGAAGCTATCTAACTGTAAAAATTCTAACTCGCTGTAGATGATTGCTTTAACTGTTGTGGTTGTAGTATGTTTAACGTATCGTAGTGGAGTAATTGAAGCGAAAGGCTTGTCGTATTATTGACTAGGGTACATCATGTCGTAAACGGGAATCTTGATATGTTTGAATTACTGGCGGGACTCTGAAAATTGTATTGTATCCCACCTAGAGGGGCTGTCGAAGAGAATTGATTATTATTTTCCATCCCTGTCAACACGATTGGGTGGGGAATCCATCCTCAGGACCAAACTTTAAAAGAAGGACTTACAATCGGATGGTTCGATGAAAATGAGATTTAATGACATGGTTTGGGACAACCGCTGAAAGTGAGTATCCGACAATTGATGGGAAGGCAATTTATACAATATTGCTTCAACCTCGCACGTGTGTGAACGAGCTTTTTCTTGTTTAACAAGTACTAAGAATAAGGATAGAAATCGTCTCCTTTCTGTGGAACATCGCGCAGATGTTATGTACAAGGTTATGTACAAGGTGCAAGGTACACATGTTATGTACAAGGTGCGTCCATAAAGTAACCGGACAATTTTTTTATGTATAAGAAAAACATGACTCGCCTTCAAATAAATTTACCTCCTTCAAAATAATCGCCAAAGGAGTCTATGCAATTTTTCCAACGTTTCTTCGAGTCATCGAAACGCTGTTTATGGGCGCTGGAGATAAGCGTTCGCAAAATACGCGTAACATTCGATTTAATATCCGAGACGATTTTCAAACCTCTGTCCTTTCGTGGCCATCTTAACCTTCGGTAAAAGGAAGAAATCAGCTGGCGATAAGTCGGGAGAATATGTTGGGTGATTTATCACAGTAATTGAATGCTTAGCAAGATATTGCTGTACAGAAACTGCCGTAGGGGGCCTAGCATTATCGTGTAAAAGAAACCATTGCCTAGAATCAAACAGTTCCTTCCTGACTCGCCTTGTCCCGTTTTTTAATCGAAAAAGCGCCTCCTTGTAAGAGTACTGATCAACTGTTTGATTTTCAGGAATAAATTCGTGGTGAATAAGACCTTTGTAATCAAAAAATGCAAAATCCATGAAAGGCCCCCCCCCCCCCCCAAAGAATTAGAAATTGCATTATGAATATTGATTTTGCATTATAAATATTTTTATCCGTTCGTCTCGCCCCCCCCCTCCCCCCCCAAGAAAAAATCCTGGGTTCGCCACTGTCATAACCTATGTATGTTTAAATGTTAGCGTAATGTTAGAGTAACCTGTGTATTGTAACGTCCTCGGTGTGAAATGAGACACGCGAGAGACAATTATATTACACAGAGCTTGTGTTAATCAAATACAAATTTACAGTATGTACAAGGCAGAGAGTCTTGGCTCCTCTGCATATGAGAGGTTCTACAGGAACCAAAATATCTTTATGGTGCATATAGATTGGTACAGAGTTCTCTGCCTGCAGATCCCCGACTCCTGTCATCACATTAGTCACGGTAACATTAGACACGGTATTTAGAACCACCCCCATTCCAATGAACACGTGTCTTCCAGATATTCCCCCATTTAGAACCCCCCCCCCATTCAAGCCGCCAAAGTCCCTCGTGTTTCTTGATCTAGTGTCCCCCGCCCCCACTGTCACCATTTGACCCCCCGGGACCTCGGGTTCTCCTTTGATGCTATGCATCGGACCGCCAGAGGAGGCGATCCACGCATACACAGAGTACAGATAGGAACATAAATCACTGGCAGATGCAGAGAACTCTGTACCAATCTGTATGCGCTATTACAAGTCTCTCAACAGAGATGTATCTCTCCGCTCGCGAAATCTGGAGCCGGTTGAGCAATTTTCAGGCCTTGGGTCCGCACAGCGGCCTTTCGGCACCGTTTGTTGACGGAAAGATCCGAGGCTCAACAACACAGCTACCCTCTCCCACGCACTGTTTCTCCTTTTGTTTTTTCAGCCAGCTGGCCGGGGGGGGGGGGGGTTTCTTGGAACCGGGGAGAATTCGTAAAGGGGTGGGTTTTGGCTTGGGTGGCCCTTTTTCCCCGAAAAGGGCCAAAACGTAACAGTATGTTTAAATGATTTAGGCTATCAAATTCTAAAGATTGAAAACAAGGTTGAAACAAAAAGCGAGTAAGTTAATCCTGTATCCCTTTTGCTTGAGGGATATTCTATACCCCCATACTACCCGGAAGTCTCCCCTCAGTTCGAGGGGGGGAGGGGGGTCTACTGGTCTGCAGGATAGAATACCGCGTTTTTACCTGGGAGCACCGAACAGGTGAGTGAAATAATTAACAGGTTAAGTTATAAATTTCTTTGAGAGCTGTTATTTATTAAATTAGCAGGTATCTCACATGTTGACGAAATGTCCAACGGTTAGAATGATGGGTACTTTTCCGTATATCGGCGACCCCAGGGATAACGGTTTAACAGATGGGCTACATTTGGAATATTAAGTATTGTCACACGTGGAAGTAGATGGCTCATCTAAATTCACATGAATCACTCATTGACCACCGATTGCTTTCCTCATAAAACATCGAGATGAAGCCCCCATTTGCAATCGGAATGCCCATGTCCACTTAATATATATATATATATATATATATAGGTTATAAGTATACATATATATATATATATATATATATATAGGTTATAAGTATACACATATATATATATATATATATATATATATATATATATATATATATATATATGTATCTATATATATGTATATATATATATATATATGTATATATATATATCCCTATTTGTTGAAGTATCACTTGCGCCCGCCAACACAAAACTGCCATAATTAATATTTCTTATTTATTAAATTAATGTCAGGTAGAAAAATGAGTTAATATTCGACCTTATTATTATTTAGTTATATAAATAACGGGATAAACAAATTATGAAATTATTTTTGACATCGTTCATCTATATATATAAAACAGTTCCGTAACTGACTCATTCATTCATTCATTCATTCACTGACTGACTGACATACAACGCACAGACCAAACCGCTGGACCTAAAGGGCTGAAATTCTGCATGGCGATTCTTCTAATAGTGTAGGGGTGCAATAAGAAAGATTTTTCAAAAATTCTTCTTAGATTTTTTTAAATTAAATTTTTAAGCTGTTTTTTAAACTTTTTTTGCGTTTGCATTTAAAATAATACATCGAGGGTTATAAAATTTATATAACGAGAAAGATCCTAAAAATTCCTTCAAAATGAAATTTTTTTCGAATTTTTACCTCCATTACCTGATTTTTGGTGAATTTTTAAAGAGTAATTTTTAGAATTTAATTTATTAAATGCCGATCACGCGATTTCTTTATCTGGTACTTTCAATAAATTTATCGTCACGTGCGTAACAACTAAATAGACAAAAAAACATTTTTTTCTCTTTCTAATGCAGCAGACGATTGGATATTATCCAAAAAAAAAATGCATATCCCTTACGATTTTTTTATAAATATATATATATAGATAGATATATATTTTGCATATCTATCTTGTATACATTGATCATCGCATTTATTATAAATATATATATTTATTTTTTGGCATCAATTGCATACGTTGACCGTTGTATTTAATTTGAATGTACTCCGTAGCGAAGCGCGGGTTTTCAGCTAGTTATAATATATTTATTATCATAAATTTGATTGTCGTTCACTCGAGGATGCCAAAGTCGTCATATTAGTTGTTGTTGACTTGGTCCAGAGTCCATGAGCTCAAAAGACTTGAGAAAATCATAACCCAAAAGAGGACTGGAATAAAGGTGAATTTCACAGTGCAAAATGTGATCGGGAGCAAAGTTACTCTTAGTGCACGTTAGATAGGTCTTCTGCCCAAGTTCAAAAGAGAGGAGCCTACTTATGATGGACTGTACGGCTCAATCAGCCCTGATCGTAAGGGGCCTGGAACAGATGTATTACACGCACCTCCCTTGGCGACAATTTGGCGACAAATTTTTTTTGACGCCAAATACTCGTCAAAAAAATTTTGTCGCCAAAACAGGCCTACGCGGACATTTTACACTTAAAATAACAAATATACACAAAATATCGATAACAACTCAAATATAAAAATAAATTCAAAACAAACTTACCAATGGCAATAATAAACGTTCAAAAACATGTCACAAAATCACAGCAGCTACTTTAAAACATACACGAATATATCTAAAAACAGCTGTATTAAACTTCAAAACCTCAGCAGAAATACTCAACCACTTATTTAAAACATACGCAAATATATCTAAAAACGGCTATATTAAAATTCAAAACCTAAACAGAAATGCTCAACCGCTACTTTAAAACATACGCAAATATATCAAAAAACGAATACATTAAACTTCCAAAAACATTACAGAAATCCTAAACCGCTACTATGAAACGCCAACAAAAATATCGAACACCGGTATATTAAACTTCCAAAAACACTACACAATACCACAACACCTATTCAGGGTTGCAACAAAAAACAAACATCACGCCAAATCGCATGGCTGCCAGACCAAACAAAAAAAATCGCTAAAAATAAAAAAATCGCCAAACATAAAAAAAATCGCCAAATTGAAAAAGGTGCGTGAAACAGATCTGTACCAGGGGCCTGTCTATTAAACCAAGGGTGGGTCGGAGGGATATTCCATAGTCGCTGGCTTGAGGTTCTGATCTCGGAGAAGGTCAAAAACCGACTTGAAATTGCGCCACCAGAAGCGCCAAAAGATCAGCATTTTCATTGCCAAAGAGGCCAATGTGAGAGGGTATCCATTGAATGAAGATAAGAAAGTTGTTTAATTGTATTAAGTATAGAGACAGATGACTTGTCGCCAACCTTATTCCAGTTACGTTTTAATAATTTTAGCTGTATTTGGGGCACTGAATCTAAATATGAAATCCGTTTTTCTCTATGAGCTCTACTTTTTTAGATAGAGTAAAACCTCGTTTAACCGGACTCACTGGGACCATAGGCGATCCGGGTAATAAACAATACAAAATCCTTAACTAAGAACACTTACTTTGTTTTGTAACATCGTATTAAAAAATAAAATATTTTCACATCATTTCTTAACAAAGAATTGGTAAGTCTAGTGAAGTTTTCTTAAACTCGACAAAAAGCATTTTATTACCATAATTTATTGTACAATCTGTGCAGGAACTGTACATTGAATCAAACTAAAAAGCGAATATTTGGCGTACTCGCAGTTACGTTCTTGCTATCATAGTGAACAAATTATTATTTAATGTGAACATTAGATAAAAAGTCTACAAATCTGATGCGGATGAACGAGGTTTTACTGTACACCCACTTATCTATCAATGTTTTTTTTCCTATTCAAGTGTGGGTAATTTGTCCTCCTTGGACTCCCGGAAAAAAATGGGTCTTCCTCAATGTTTTCCAGATCAAAGCGAAGTTTGAAATGTGTCCCTCAACACAATGGGAACAAATAGGGTTCAATACCAATTGCTCACTCGACGAAAAGGAAAGAAGAATAGGACACCATAGCTTTGGTCTTGGAGACGATAAAATATCATGAACATCAATAGGGGAATGTCTCGCAGCATGTCACATCTCAACTCTTGCAGATTTTACTTCTTGTTTGGCGAGGAGTGGCAAAAAATTGCATAATTTAACATGGCGTTCAATGAGCATTCTTACAGCTTGTTGAATAAAATGCTCTCAGATTACGCAAAGGCTTTAGATACGGTATCTAAACAAAGGTATATCACTAAATTAAACATTCAGGTACAGCCCGGAAAGGTTTAATCAGTATGTGACCCCTATTTATTGACAGAGGAAGACTGGAGTTACGATACGAGACGCCGGCCCGAAGTAACTTATCGTGATATCTATACATATCTCAGCATAATAATAATCATTCTCAACGAAAGAATGATTATATTCTCTTAAACCTTGCGAAATGTTAAAAAAAGTGTTAAAATACCTGTTAAATACAACTAATATGAGGAATTTTATAAATAAACTTAAATTATTTAACTCAAAATGAAGGTATCGTCCAAAAACACATGCAAACGCATAGGAACTGCTTCTGTTTTCTGCCACCCGATAATGACGTCATCTATAGCAGACGAAAACTGACGTAGCCAGTGACGTTGCAACGTTTCGCCTTATCGGTGATTTGTGTGGACCCATGGTGAATGGTAAATTTTCTCCTTGGACAGCAAAGTGGCTGCATCAAATATCCCTACATCTTGTTTCCTCTGGAATAGCAGAGACAAAACACACCACTGGGTTAGAAAGGAGTGGCCTAAGAGAGAAAACGTGGACGTTGGGGTAAAGAATGTCATTAACGACCCCTCAGTTGGACGAAAGAAATATCTCTCCTCCACTGCATATCAAGCTGGGCCTAAAGAAGCAGTTTGTAAAGGCTCTTGATAAGAACGGATCATGCTTTGCATATAAAAAGTAAAAAATGCCCAAGTTGAGTACGGAAAAAATGAAAGCAGGAATATTTGACGGCCCACAAATAAGACAACTCATTAATGATCCTGCCTTCGTAAATTCCACGAATGAGGCTGAGCGAAAAGCCTGGACTTCGTTTGTTGCAGTTGTCGGACATTTTGTGGGCAAATGCAAAGCTGAAAACTATGTTGAACTGGTAAACGAGTTTCAGATCCCTTGGGTGTAACATGAGGTGCGCCATTTACACAGCGACATGGACACCAGTGTCCTGAGACACTGGTGTCCATTCCTGAGACACCAGTGAGGAACAGGGCGAAAGGTATATTCAGGATATTAAAACTATGGAGGATGCATGTATATATTTACTTACCAAGGAAGATGAGATACGCACAGACGGCAGATTTCTGCTGGAGTTTAAAAAGGGACTGTTCCAAAATACATTCAAGACAGTCACGGAAGAGAAGTGTTCAGTGACTAGTTGCTTTCATCAGTGACTTCTTCCTCTTTCTTGCTCTTTGCAATTAGATAAGTACTACTGCAATATTCTCTAGGATTGTTATGTTCCTTTAACATTTTAAAAAATATATAATAATAATAAAAAGTTCCGTGTTTACTTTTTAAATTTGATCCATGGGTTTAACTTAAAATAGTGTAACGTATATTTCACTAAAATGCCGTATTTTTCACTAAATATTACCGCATATTAACGTATTTTTAATATGCGGTATATCAACGTTATATCAACGTTATTGACGTATATCAACGTTATATCAACGTTATTAACGTATATTTCACTAAATATTACCGCAATTTCAAGAATCGGCCGCGTGCGCCCCAATACTTTTTGCTTTCCATTGGACGTCACTCGATGCAATGACGTATTGTTTTCAGTTCCTAATGTTTTACCATAAGGGTCTGTTCACATAGGAGTCCGTTGCGTTGCGTTAAGGAAAAGATGACGTTGAGACGAAAATAAACCAATCATAGGCGTTGAAAATTTCATTGCTAATCGTTTGGAGGCCTATGATTGGTTTATTTATCTTAGAAATTTGAGTTCCTAGGCAAAAACTAACGCCATATTAAATTCAGGGCATCCAATTCATATGAAATCAGCTCCAAATACCCCGGCACCAAAACCACTGTTGCCCTGTGTTATTTTTCATTTGACTGGATGAAGCATTGTAGAGCCATTTGCTTTCCCTAACGATTCAGGAAAGCAAATATTTTGGTTCCACTTTCAAACAGTGTTCTTGACTCATCCAAATAAATGAGCTCACGTTAAAACACAGCGATAGAAATCATTTATTTACATGTTTCAATTCCACTGGAAGCGCAAATCAAACAATAATCTTGCTTTTTTATATATTCCATAGAAAAATCTCTTTTTTGATTTGTTGCCATAAAAAGTTAGTAATTTACAATTCTCTCGCAGTTACCATGGTAACCTTTGGCTTTGAATCTAGCTACTGTCCGACCACAGTACGAAGAACCACGGTTGGCATAGTGCCAAGACGATTCTATTCACGCTGTAGGTAAGGCTGCTGAAGAAGGAGGGGGAAAAGTCTCGTAGTTTCTCGACATTCTTTAGAATCGGTTACTAACTGCGCTCGCTTGCTTTTTCCTCGTCTGTTATTTTCATTATTATAATAAAATTAATGGATCCTTTACCCAACACGACTGCTCGGAATAAGCCGTTCCGTAGTGATTGTAAACGTATAATTCACAATGTAATTAAATTGTGTGATAAAGAAGCACTAGAAGGAAATGTTATTGTTCCACTTTCGCAATCCCCAAAGAGAGCTAGTGAAATGACCGGGATATCGATGTCCAGTGTAAAAAGAATACGCAGAGAAGCAAAGGGTGAAGAAAATCCAAAATTTGAATCTCCGAGGAAACGTCAGAAAAAAAAGAAAACGTAGCTTTAGATAATTTTGATTGTGATGTAATCCGAAAATATCCACTCCTATAACACTCCTATTTTTTAAATAGATTTGCTTCTTTCTTTTTATTATTTTGAAATTATTATTCACATATTCGATCAAAAATAAAGTTTTAAAAAATAACTTTAAAATCGCGGACAAAAAGCAAGCCTGAAATACATTCCGTATTTCATAAACAAACACATCCGAAAATAGGACGTTTTCCCCTATTTTCTAAGTAGACTAGCTTTTCTCGCGCATGCGTAACAGCTTCCAGGGACCTCGCTTCCGTGGTCTGACAGTATTTTGTTATAACAATTTCTTTTCAAAACGATTTCGAAATAATCTGTGTTTAAAAAAGAGTAGCCATAAGTTTTGGGTTTGTGGTAGCTAGAGAGCCGCTTGCATTCAGCATTATTACGCGAGGAGTAAATATCCGATGATAGCGCGTGAAGTTAACCATTACCGCATTTTCAAGAATCGGCCGCGCGCGCCCCAATACTTTTTGCTTTCCATTGGACGTCACTCGATGCAATGACGTATTGTTTTCAGTTCCAAATGTTTTACCATAACTATGGAAATGTTGCTTCACTGTGACGTCATATGAAAAATATTTTTTTTTAATTTAAAAAAACTTAATCAGTTTGCGAAAAGGGGGACTTGGATTTAATTTCAACTACAGGAATTGAGCAAGCTAGTAATACTGTTTTTGGAATTTATGCGGGCAGTCAAATCACTAAAACCAGATGCACGTTAGAACATTATGCAAATGAAATTTATTATTCAATGCTGCAAAGATACTAAACAGAATTACTCCAATTTTTTTTAAAAATTTTATTTCACTTTCTTTTTCATAACAAAATGAGATAAAAATTAATTTTCACTAAACAGTTCGAAATATTCATACGTTGATTTTCGAAAACATTAATAAATATTTCGTTAAAATTGGGGGACCGAATGATTCTGGCAAATAATCATCATCTCCGATAGTATGGCGCCTGCTTTGGCAAGTTTGGCGAATTTATTTCCGACGCCAAAGCGACGTTTATAACACGGAGTGACCCACATTCCGCAAAAACCGTACGACGAGTAACGAGCAAACAATTCGTGAATGGCGGTCATTTCTGCTACAGGTGAGTGGTTGTTTTTTTCCTCTCTCTTCACAGAACAGGTGTTTTGGCGCTTTCTAGTTTAGGTTGACTTCAAAAAGATGAGACTGCGTGAGTTTATTGAAGACTAGCTGAAAACCCGCACTTCGCTACAGAGTACATTCAAATTAAATACAACGGGCAATGTATGCAATTAATGGCAAAAAAAAAAAAAATAAATACATATATATATATATATACAGTAGCTCCCAAAAGTGTTCGTACACTTACGATTTTCAATGAAATAGGGGTCTATCCATTTATTAAATTGAATATTTCAGAATGGGTGTTTAATAAGATCTACAATCTATTCTTAACAAAACTACATGAAATATTTTGAAAACATAGTAAAACTTTATTTTTAAGAAACCAGTAATCCAGAAGTAACAAAATCTTTATCTCGCAAAAGTCATCGTACACTGAAATATTTTCGGATAAATTCGTAATTAAAATTATCGTCTGGCGCTTTATTTTTATTTTCGAATCGTGGTGGCATTTAAGGGGACAGTGGACCTTCTGACCTAGCTTTTTTTGTTTTGAATGGATTTGCTTGAAATTTGAATATGTGATTAGTACTATAGATATGTAAAAGTGGTTAAAATTTATTGATGAAATAATTTATGAATTATTAATTATATCAAAAATTGGCCTCATTTAAAAATGTTCCATGCGCATTTCTTTTGCATATGATTTGGTAATTTTCATTTCAGGATACCTTATAGAACTAACAATGAAACTTATTGTCTATTTTAAGCAATCATTAAAAATATAAAGAGAAAAAAATAATAGTGAAAACACCCTTTTTATGACGCAAAATACCCATAAATCGTCTTTTCCGGTTCAAAATTTAGAAATTCTGAGCTACGAAGCATAATTTTTTTCAATAAGATTTATTCGATATACAGTTAAGTATATAAAACTTAAATTTCAAAGCAATACGATCATTAGAAATGCGCCCGGAGCAGTTTGAATATTCGCTTGACACGAAAATTTTTATTTTGAGAAACACATTTAAAGTTATTGCTATCAGTAACCACACAATATCTAAATTAAATACAAATGTCTATAACTAGGAAAGTAATCACAGAAATTAAAAATTCTTTTTGCAACACATTCCTACGCGTCCGTAGTTTCACAATTCAATAAAATAAAAAATCGAATTTTTGGACAAATTTCACAATTTTGGAAGTCCACTGTCCCCTTAAAATATCGTTTGGCTTTCATTTTTGCTTGCCTACTCCATAATAGTCTATTTATTATTTAAAAATGGCTCGTAGTCGTAAAGAAACAACAAACGGCATTCGAAAATTGATTATTTTTCATCATAGTAGTGGTAAATGAGTTCGGAATTACTTAATTTATCCCATTCTACTGTGCAGTATGCGATAAAACGCTTTAAAGAAGAAAATTGGACCGAAAACAAGGTAAGAAAAGGTCGTCCCGCAAAGTTAACAAAACGTGATAAGAGGTTTATAGTTTGTAAATTTGGGAGAAATCCACGTTTGAGTGCTGTAAAAGTTTCTGCAGAATTTAATGAAACATTTTCTACTTCAATTTCACCTGAAACTGTTCGACGGGTTCTCAGAGCAGCTGGATTACATGGGCGTTCTGCCCGTAGAAAATTTTTTTGTGAGTGAGAAAAACAGAAAACTTAGGCTTTCCTTCGCACTATCAATGATAAATAAGCCCCAAACGTATTGGAATGTCTTATTTGCCGATGAAAGCAAGTTTAACATTTTTGGTTCCGATGGGCGTATAATTGTATGGAGAAGAAAAAAATGAACTTAATCCCAAGAACTTGGTAGGAACAGTCGAGCATGCCGGTGGAGGTATCCTTGTGTGGGGGTGCATGTCAGCAGCAAGACTAGGTAATTTGGTATTTATTGATGGCATAATGAATTATGCTGTTTATATAAATATTTTACGAGACAATTTAAAATTATCAGCCCAAAATTTGGGTATTGGAAACAACTTTCTTTTTTTTATCAAGCTAACGATCCTGAGCACACGGCTCTCAACGTTCGCATCTGGTGTCTCTATAATTGTTCACAAGTTTGAAAACACCACCACAATCGCCGGATTTAAGCCCAATATTTGGAGAGAACTGGAGGTTCGAGTACGAAAACACTACATTCACACGAAAAGCGAACTAAAAACAATGAAGCGAACTGAAAGCTGTTGTGGATGCTAAAGGATATCCTACTAAATATTAATTTAACGAAATATTAGAATATTTACTAATATGTAGAGAGTTTTTACAAGTGTACGATGACTATTGTGAGAAAGTTTTTGTTACTTTTTGATGACTGGTTTCTTAAAAATAGTTTTACTATGTTTTCAAAATACTTCATGTAGTTTTGTTAAGAATAGATTATAGATCTTAGTATTAAATTGATCTTATTATTATTCTGAAATATTCATTTTAATGGATAGACCCTTATTTCATTGAAAATCTTAAGTGTACGAACAATTTTGGGAGCCACTGTATATAGATTGTGGTACTAATTTCCCCCTTTTTAAAAAGTCCATAATTTTTTTGTCAGCAGCTTTTTTTTTTTTCTATACAGTCTAACCCCGTTATAGCGAACCTGGTATATAACGAACGAAAATTTTGGTCCCGCTATTTTCCTATTGTACTTAATTTAATACTGTCAGATTAATGTAATCGATTTTAGTAGTTTAAATTCATTAATGATCATTGTTAGATCTTTGGCTCTATTCCCCAAGAAATTTCGCACAAAATAATTAAGTCTCGTAGTCTTAAGTTATTTATTCCTCTAATGAATAAAGCAAGCCCTCTCGCAGAGCTATACACCCTCCCCCTCTCTGGGTAGGGGTCGTCCCTCATAGGGTAGCTACATTTTTGGTATGGACCTTCGTAGAAGGGTTTCTACATTTTTGGCATCTGCCAGAACATACCTCCACGCCTTGCAATGTTTTTAAACATTCAAGAAGTGCAGATTACACTCTTAATGAACTGGATTAGATACAAAAGTCTAATATTCAATTATACAAATGCAAATACAAATATAAAAAAACGAAATCGCATGATGGCTCTTAAACAATAATACGATTTTAAAAAAAACAAATTAATTATTCAATCATGGGTAGGAGACGCAACTTCGAAATTGGGCGCTTGTATTCAGCCAATGCAGTTTTGACTTTCACAACTCTAAACCTTTTGAGTATTTTCCAGGATAAATCCCACAAATTCTTCCTAAAGACCATTGACACGGTGGTAAGTTATCCTTCTTAACAACTACTAAGACCCTACCAGTGGCGTAGCGAGCATAACTGGCGCCCGGGGCACGATACCTTTGGGGCGCCCCCCCCCCTGAAAAACATATAGTAATAAAATATATTGGCGCCCTCGATAAACATATAATAACATAATATATAGACCTTATATTGGCACTCCCCCCCCCCGGAAAAGCATATAGTAGCATAATATATGGACCTTATGTTGGTGCCCTCCCCTAAAAACATATAGTAATATAATAATAGACCTTATATTGGCACCCCCCACAAAATAATATAGTAATATATAGACCTTATATTGGCATCCACCTCGAAAACATAGTAATATAATATATGGATCTTACATTGGCGCCCCTCTGCGAGTGGCGCCCGGGGCATGATAGACCCCCTTGTCCCCCCTTTGCTACGCCACTGGTCCCTACCTTTGCATTATCCTTCTCAAATTTCGACTTGTTCCTCTGTTGCAAGTGGCTGAGATAATCCGAATGCCATCTTTTCCAGATTATCTGTACATTTTTGGTTAAATTTTGCCAGTCATCAAGCCTATTTCCAACAATATTTGTTAGAACAGGTTCAACTATTGATGTAATAGGTCGCCCAGTTAAAAAAAAAATGGGAAGGGGTCAAAACATTCAAATCATCAATGTCGGCAGATAACGGAACAAGCGGGCGAGAGTTTAACATTCCCTCCACCCCCAAAGAAATAGAAATTGCATTATTAATATGAAATTTGCATTATGAATATTTTCATCCGTCCCCCCCCCCTCCCGAGATTAAATCTTGGGGTGCCACTGAATGCTATTGATGCAGGTTAACGTGTGACCAAAATATCTCCAACTTATTAAAAATATTTACAACATTCGTCGGTGAAATGTCTTTTGCTACCTAAAGTTTTTAAAATATCTACCACGACACAATAGCTATTGGCTCTGTTGTATTGACACGGAGATATTAATTGAACCAAGACTGTTAATTGAACCAAGAATGGAGTCAACAAGAGCTTTGCCAAAATAAAACTAGATAGCATTTTTTAATTAAATTTTTATAATGAATTTGCATTAAGTGTTTGATCCGTTCCACTCGTCGCCCCCCCCCCCCCCACGAGTAAATCCTTGTATACCCTTATGTATGTGTAGCCCTTCAGTACCCTTTAAAAAAAATAAATTGGAAGCCTTTTTTTAAAAAATCGGTTAATCCATTGAGCAACAGATCGTCCAATTTCGATTCACATGCATTCGGGGGGAAAGTTTCAACGTTAATTTCCCCACTTCTATGTCTAAATCTTTATCGACTGAAACATTTAGATTTCTACCGCATAGTGCATGAAAGAATAGTTTTATTGAAATATTTCATCCTCTGATGGTTAGAACATTTCTAAATTCCTCAATAGTTTGGATAGCTTTAATTATGTGAACCTTAGTCCAGAGCTCCGCAACCTTTTATCTTCCACGGCACAACTTTTTTTTTCGTATGTATATGTTTTTATTAGATAAAAAAACGCAACAAAATAGCTCTATGTATCGAGATAATTATAATCATTTAAGTTTTATATAAGTCATTTTGAATTTAAATTTTTATATCAATTTGTTTTTTGGTCTTAAGCCTAATAAATCAAAGTTAATTTAAACATAACTAATTTATTAATGAGATATTTGAGATTGTTTTGATAAATGTGCGTTTTATATTTGCACGTTTTTATCTCTGGCTCTATAATAGAACGAGCTACAGTTCATGGTCAAGGCCCTTTAAATAGGATCGTTTGTCGTTTTCAATTAGAACCAGCGTCTGAAAACTTTGTTCGCATAAGTACGTCGTAGAAAATGGGAGCAGAATTGCAACGGCCTCGTCAGAAATTTGTGGATATTCTTTCTGAACTGGAATCCAGAAATAGGACGCTCGAGCATGCATACAATGTATGGCTAACAACATGTCTTTGTTTTGTCTATAATTTCGACCCAGAAAAATTACATATTAGCAAAAAGTTAGATGAATATTTTACTTAAAAAAAATTAACCACCGCATTAAATAGAAATTTTTCTATCGATAAAATCACAGCGGTTGCGGAGCACTGCTTTAGTCAAATGATTTCAATCTGGGCCCAAAAAATTCAAATTCCGACGATGCCTCGGCGCATTGGCTTAGATGTGCCCCGCTTACAAGATGTTTTAAGCGATCGCTATTCCAAATTCTTGACGAAATGCTCTTTGGAGTTCGAACGAGCACCTATAATAATCTGAGTCTTATGAAATCTTGATTCAGCTGCGATTTTGAGAGACGGACGCTTTAAACTGCATGTTCCAGATCTTGCTTTGCGATTTTGCAATCATGCGTAAAATGCTAAGCTGGAGAATCTTCAAACTGCGATGAGGGTTTCGAGCAATCTCCCGATTAACCCCCTTTTTTTTATTCTTCCTTCAAGGTTTACCACGTGCTGTTTGTTTTTTCTAAACTGGACCACTCCCTACGCACGTCGAAAGGCTTTGTTTTTCCTAATTTGCAGGGCCATTTCTTGACGGCAAATGGTCGAATCGCGAACAATTTGAAAGCTTCGTGTTTAATGGATTGTAATGAAGTACGCGAAATCAAAAAGTAGACGGGATTTCATTAAAACTGTACGATGCATGGTTGTTTTTGTTGTGACATGGTAAACGTACCTTATACGCACCTTTTTTTTTTTTTCGGTATGTAACGTTTGAAGATTTCGGAAAAATATGCCCCAAGAGGAAAACAGTGTGGGAAGAAAGACTTCTCTATATTTAACAGTAAAGTGTGGGGAGGGGGACTGGATTCGAATTGCTCGAGCGAAAACTGCTGTTCGCGTCCAGTGTAAATCTAATTTCTCTTCTAGACATTCGAATCGAGCTTTTTTTATTAAGTGAAATCTATTTCTTTCCATTTGTAGATGGTTGTCTATTTTCCTTTTCAGAGACATGACTAAGAAGATCTGCATCGTCGGTGGCGGCGCCAGCGGGCTGACGGCCATCAAGGCCTGCCTGGAACAGAACCTCCAGCCCGTCTGCTTCGAGTGGACCGAAGACATCGGTGGACTGTGGCGGTATCGGGAGGATGACGTGCACGGACTGGGGTCCGTCATGCGCTCCACCATCATCAACAGCTCCAAGGAGCTGAGCGCCTTCAGCGACTTCCCGCCCCCCACCGAGTTCCCCAACTACATGCACAACTCCAAGATGATCAAGTACATCGAGATGTACGCCAAGGAGTTCGACCTCGTCAAGCACGTCCGGTTCGGGCACGAGGTGAGGGACATCGTGCAGGCCGACGACTTCGAGGAGACGGGCAGGTGGAAGGTGAGGGTGAAGAAGGTGGGGAAGAGCGAGGAGGTCGAGGACACTTTCGACGGCGTCATGGTGTGCGCCGGACACCACGTCTTCCCCATCGTCCCCGAATTCCCGGGACAGGACGAGTTCAAAGGCAGGATAATCCACACGCACTCCTACAAGAAACCGAACGGATACGACGGCAAGAGAGTCCTGGTGGTCGGAGTGGGGAATTCGGGGGGTGACGTCGCCGTCGAACTCAGCAGCATTGCCTCCCAGGTAAATAATTATTCTGTCTCTTATCACTGTGGATGCAGCAATATGGGGGCGTCCATTAATTACGTGAGGCTTTTAGGGGGGGGGGGTCTCGGCAAATGTCACGCCATTTTTTTTTCCGCGAGAAAGAGTGTAAAATTGCGAGAAAACTGGGTTATATTAAGTAAAACATGTTTCTGCACTAAAATATGGCTAAATCCTACGCAACAGTTCCAGTAGTCGCTCTCGAGACCACACACACCAGTCCACGTGGACTGAACTAGAATAAATATTCTTTTACGAATTTTAGTAGTTACAATTTAAGTATTTTATTGTTAGATCTTCTCGCCGTGATTCTAGACTACGTTCTTACTAGTCTTAAATACTAGTTTTAACTAGTCCCAAATAAAAATAATTAGGGAAATTATGTTTTTTTTTAAATAAATCCGACGCAATCGAGCACAGATTAACGTATTGACACTAAAAATACGCATTTTGAAAAATCTCGCGTGAGATTAGGGGGTCGAAAAATTGCCTCACGTAATTAATGGACGCCCCCTATCCGTTTATGTTATTCTTACCGAGTATAAAGAGTTGCCAAAGTGTACTGAACCTTATTACTGCAGCTAGCGAATGGTATGGCCGGGCTTGTAACGATGGTTGAGAGACCTTCTTATGGTTCACATTGGACAGAGTTCTCTCCCCGACTCCTGTCATCACTTAGTCACGGTAACATTAGACACGGTATTTAGAACCACCCCCCTTTCCGCTCTTTGATCTGGTGTCCCGCTCGACACCATTTGACCCGCTGACCCCACTCTCTTTCTTGGATGGACCGCCAGAGGAGGCGATCCGGCGCATGGAACAGAGTACAGAGAGACATAAATCACTGGCAGATGCAGAGAGCGCTGTGCCAGTCTGTATGCGCCATTAAATGCTAACGAGAGCTTTCTGATTTTGATGTCTGTATTTTGGGTACATGTATCGCACAAATGCTGCCCCCAAACTGAAAGTGGTGGGTTATGAGATTTCTAAAATGAGATCTACTCCACCGCAAGGAAATTGATTTCAATAATTTGTAACAATTTTTGTTGATAGGTTTCTTTTTAGATCCATTTCTAAAAACTACTTCTCAAAACTTGGGTAAGCTCTAAAAATTAAAAGAAATCGCCGGGTTTTAAGACCGAGCGTATGAACTCTGTAACGGTACAAATTCGAACCCGATGTGTGCTATCATTTTCTGAGCAGCTGGTTCAACGATCGTGAAATCTACTTCCTGGTAGAGCAGGAAATTTTTCCCAACCGCCGATTCGACTATTGCGTTTCATAATATCTCGTCTAGTGATCGTTCACTTATATGCGAATTGCAACTACTTCGTGCGAAATGATTCGGCCCTCGAAAATCGTACATGCATGAATAATCGCAAAGGCTACATTTGTATTTATTAACATAAAAATCAATAAGTTAGAGAATCGGCCGTGACGTATTAGATAAAAGGAGCCTCTCTCAAAACAGAATGAATGATGGAGCTCCATTTCTTCTCGTCTAAATTCCAACTGCAGCCGAGATCTTTGATAAGGCACTCGTTGGTCGTTCATACAACGCATTAAAACTGCCCTATCCATGTTTCTTACCGTTCGTCTGCGTCCATTTTTTTTGCTTCTCGAATTTCAAAACCCTCTTTCCCGGGCTGCATCACTTCTACACCCCTACAAAAGTGATCAAATACGGTCTAACCTCCATATATCGAACTTCCCCATATCGAAATTTTCTATATATCGAACTCTTGGCAAGTCTCCATGTTCATTACATAGAAAAACTGTTTCTATATATCGGAAAAAATCTCTAATTTTTTTTTCACGACATAGTGGGAGATTTTATTCCACTTTAGGAAAAAAAAATCTCCCAATTTTTGGCGTTTGAAACAATACTTCGTGGATTTCACCAGGGACATTTTCCACGAGTTTAAGTTTTTAATGGACTGAATAAATGCGAGCATTTCTTTGAACTTTCTGCAAAACTGGCTGTTCAGCAAGATATTCGTAGTTTTTTTTTTTAAAAGAATGTAACTGTGATCACTGTAACCACTGTCTGGATTATTGTTTTTTTAAAGGTATATAGTACTCGATAAATCTTTCGTATTAATTCATTTTTAGGTTATTAACTTTCATTTAATGGGATTCGCATATAAATTGGAAATAGTTTCGTATACGAAAATTAGCTTTAATTTTAATGTTTTAGGAGAATTATGATAAAACTAAGATCAATTCTATATATGGAATTTTTTTTTCCGGCATTTTGCTACTTCGATATATATGGAGGTTCGACTGTATTTCAGTATTTCCTTGTCGCGCCTCCAGTAAACGTGTTCTGCTGCGGTCGATCATTCCAGTCTCGGGTCTGAACCCCAGTCTCGAAACCGGGTCAACTCGAGGCGTCCCAGAAAAGAGATCGGTCGTTACGCGACTTTTCGAATGTCGTCAAAACGAGATGGAAATACTGCTCGGCCTTTGTAGGGCGACCTGGCTAGCTTTGAACCCTGCTGTCGAAACTCGGTGCTGTATCGAACGGGACGTACCTCGCAGAGATTCCCAATATCCACAATCTACTTCAGGGCACGATTATGAACGCTGGGGGCCCCTGGGCAGATGCTATTTTGGGGGCCCCCACTAACGAACATTCATAAAAATAAGAACTATCCATGGGCTATACATACTATTAGAAGTACTAGGTGCATTCACCAAGGGGGGGTTTGGGGCCCCCTAACATCAGGGGGCCCTGGGGAAAGTCCCGATTTGCCCATGCGATAAAAAGGCCCCGATCGACTTTCGTGAATAGCTGTGGCTCATTCAGAGAGCTATTGATGAGTTCGAAAGGAATGAATGGCCCGAAATCGTTCTAACTGAAGAGAATTGTTGATACTTCCGAAACTGAGTTTTTATTGTGACTATTGAGGGGGCGTTGTCGTGTTGCTACATCCATTTTTTAGTTCATTGGGCGCGTATCGTATATTATTTTGGTTAGTACTAATTATTTATTTTTCTTAGAATTTATTTGGGTGCGTTGTGTTTTAATATTTATTTTGTTGAATACAACCCAAATCCCTGGAAGTCACACTTGGCAAACGAACCAAAAACCAATCGACCATTTTCAATCTTAGATTATGTAATTTAACAACTTTCAACAACATCAACAACTTTCAATTTAGACAAACTAAAAGATTTTAACATAACAAAACTTAGTTTATTGACACACTTAATATTTACAAGTAACCAAAAGAATCTTTCATTTACCGAAAACAATGCGCAATATTTTTATTTTTCACAAATTGTATTTATTATTACCTCGCCAAGGTTAGGGAGCGTCCCGAGCGCAAAATATCCCCGTGGACTGAATTAGAATGAATATTCTTTTACGAATTTTAGTGGTTCCTATTTAAGTTGTAGATTGTTCGATTAGATTGTTGAGAACTATTGTTCGATTTTCTAACTGTGATTCTAGACTACGTTCTTACTAGTCTTAAATGAAAATAATGAAGCAAATTGTATTTTAAAATAAATCCACTGCAATCAAGCACAGATTAACGTATTTACACTAAAAATACGCATTTTGAAAATCTCCCGTGAGATTAGGGGGAGGGGGAGTAGGTCGAGCCAAATCTCACTAGGGGGGGGGGGGGTCGCAAAATCGCACTTTGGACGCCCCCTAAGCTGTCCAAAAGTGTGGGATCAAAAACGCTGAGTAAACGATTGATTTTGATCTAAAAGAAATGAAATGATTATCCTCCTATATGCAGCACATTTTTAGACTGAATCGGCCATTGAACCTCTGAACGGTTGGAGCCTATTTAGAAGGGTTGCAGTGATATCAAACAGAGCTTCACCCTTTAAAAATTACCAAGTTTCGAACGCTATTCAAGGAACTCGGAATCAATCATTTGTAAATATTTTTTTTTCCCCCTAAAGCAGAGCGAAATAAAAATTCCTTGACACGTTTTAAAACCGAGAATGTCTTGCGGGCACCTGGTTTTGGAAGTGACATTTCAAAAAAAAAAAATACTTTTGAACTTGGTTTTGCAGAAAATGATCAGAATTTTTAACGTTATATGTAATTCGTAAACGCAGAGGTTGGTTTAAAAAAAAAAAATTGCGAACGTGATCTTTCCAAAATTAGTCTCTCTATTTATATAAAAGACTAGCTGAAGTACCCGGCGTTGCCCGTAATTTTAAGGTTTGTTAACCAAAATCAATTTAAAAACTTAACACAGTATAAATTACATAGCCCCCCCCCCCAAAAAAAAGCATGTGAAATGTTATACATATCTCAGTATTTTGGTAGATGCAGCCTTTCATCATTGTACCACTAAAAGCTGTAAAGAAAATATGTCAAATTGTGGAATGTTTGTTAACCAAAATCAATTTAAAAACTTAAACAAAAAAAAATTCTAAAACTCTTGTTTAACAGTGTATTTCAACCGTATTACTCTTAAATGAAAGTATGGCTCCAGAAATGTAGACTACAGAGTTTCATTCCAATCGGCCCTAAACAGATGGAGCTTAAACTTTGACAATTTAAAGTTTTTCAAGTGTGTTCAGTATATTACGTTTTAAAACTATATACAGTGAAAACCCTCGACCCCCCCCCTTTTTCTTTAAAAAAAACCACTGGAGAAACTTCACTGTGTGTGTGTATGTGTATGTGTATATATATATATACCCTTTTTTGGCATCGGGGACACGTTCCAGAGCCTACCGTGCAAAAAAGTGGAAAAAAGAAATACAGCGACTATATAAAAAATGGGAGATAGGTTCCATCAAAATATACTTAATAAGAAAAATGTTCACTTTCATATGAAATTTGGATTCGATCGACTCAACTTGAATCAATGTGTAAGAGAAAATCCACGAAGCTCATTTTAATTACGTTTATACGGGTTACTTTTAAACTGAAAGAGTGAGCCAGTCGGAAGTGGTTGAAAATAAATTTGAGTTTATTTATACAAACACCAGCTGAAAACCCGCACTTCGCTACGGAGTACATTCAAATTAAATACAACGGTCAATATATGCAATTAATGCCCCCCCCCCCCAAAAAAATGTGTATATATATTTATAATAAATACGACGAACAATATATACAATTCACGTAGGAAAAAAATATATATATTTATAAAAAAAATCGTAAGAGATATTTTTATAGACAAAATAATGTCCAATCGTCTGCCGCATCAGCAAGAAAAAAAAATATCTTTTTGTCTATTTAGTTACGCACGTGACGATAAATTTATTTAAAGTACCAGAAAAAGAAATCACGTGATCGGCATTTTATAAATTAAATTCTAAAAATTAATCTTCAAAAATTCACCAAAAATCAGGAAATGGAGGTAAAAATTCGAAAAAGATCTCATTTTGAAGGAATTTTTAGGATCTTTCTCGTGATATAAATTTTATAACCCTCAAAGTATTATTTTACATGCAAACGTAAAAAAAGTTTAAAAAACAGCTTAAAAATTTAATTTTAAAAAATGTAAGAAGAATTTTTGAAAAATCTTTCTTAGTGCACCCCTACACTATTAGAAGAATCGCCATGCAAAATGTCAGCCCTTTAGGTCCAGCGGTTTGGTCTGTGCGTTGTATGTCAGTCAGTGAATGAATGAATGAGTCAGTTACGGAACTGTTTTATATATATAGATAACATTCATTCAGTGTCATTACTAGAGGATAAACGTGTCCGTTTCTCGGTGTCGAGAACTCCCTCTCGTCACTGGAAATATTGCGATATATCGACAAGTGCATCTGGAATGAAATGGTTTCGTCAGTTTTGAATAGGAATTCGGTTATCGGTCGCCGTGATTTTGTGTTAGTTTCCAGGATTTGACGTTTATCATTTTTAAAATCCTGTTAGGATGCTAGAGCTCGTTCGATATTGCCATTTGTAAGTTTTTGGGATGTATACCTCCATCATCAGTACCATAATCGAACGCCCAATAAATCTCCACTCTCTTATACTCTCTGATAACATTGATTTTTAGTCTTTTTAGATATTTAAACGGTGTTAAAGAAAGTGTAAAAAGAAAAAATAATCGGTTCTTTTCCTTGGACAATGTTATTTCAAAACCGTATAGCGTGTATGTGTGTGTATATATATATATATACACACACACACACAAAAACCACCGCTTATAGTGATCAGTGGTTATAAGAATCAACCGTTTGTAAGAATCAATATCGCAAAAACAAACAAATGTATTATTTCCACGTTAAAATTTTCGCTTTAAAGAATCAATACACCGGTTTTAAGAATCAGTTTACACTCTTCGCTTTCCTTTCATTTTTCCAAAAAAGCTACTTAAACCATCAAAAGACACGAAGTTCTTTCTTTTTTTTTTCTTTTTAAAGAAGGATTGATAAGATGGGATGGAATATAGTTGTAAAATTCACCCCTTTATTAGACATAACATAATAGTTTCCCCTTAAACGCTTTACCACAACACTGTCCTATTAGCTTGACCCGGGGGCAACTTTACCCGTCCGAGTAAATCTTCGTCTGAGACTATAAGTATTGAAAGAGGTATAAACAGCCTTCTGAAAACTTCATTACGTCAAACTACTGTAGAAAACTTTCTTGCTCCCTTCCTGTAGTTCAAATGTTAAAACTGTTAAGCAGGTATGTTGTAACTTGTAACAGATATTGTATTTTTTTCTTCTCTTACTATAATCATGTGTATCTACTTATAGGTCTAAAAATCAAGTTTTATTTTTAAAACTATAAAAAAATAATTTTAATAAAAGACAATTAACGTAAATTAAAGAGTATTTTATGGTAAATTATCTAATATATGTATATATAGGTGTGTGTGTGTGTGTTTGTTCCTGTCCAAAAACCTAAATTTCGGTTATAAGAATCAACCGCTTATAAGAATCAAACAGTAATAACAAACGTGATTCTTATAAGCGGCAATCGCTGTATATATATCCGGGGTGAACTAAATGGAGTACTAAAGTTCGTTGAAAGGAAAGTAACCCATTGACATAATGGAGGGTATTCGTGCATTCAGCTACTGTCCGACCACAGTACGAAGAACCACGGTTGGCATAGTGCCAAGACGATTCTATTCACGCTGTAGGTAAGGCTGCTTAGGAAGGAGGGGGAAAAGTCTCGTATTCTCTCGACATTCTTTAGAATCGGTTACTAACTGCGCTTGCTTGCTTTTTCCTTGTCTGTTTTGATTATTATATTAAAATTATTGGATCCTTTACCCAACACGACTGCTCGGAATAAGCCGTTCCGTAGTGATTGTAAACGTATAATACACAATGTAATTAAATTGTGTGATAAAGAAGCACTAGAAGGAAATGTTATTGTTCCAGTTTCGCAATCCCCAAAGAGAGCTAGTAAAATGACCGGGATATCAATGTCCAGTGTAAAAAGAATACGCAGAGAAGCAAAGGGTGAAGAAACTCCAAAATTTGAATCTCCGAGGAAACGTCAGAAAAAAAGAACCACCGAAAACGTAGCTTTAGATAATTTTGATTGTGATGTAATCCGAAAATATCCACTCCTTTAACACTCCTATTTTTTAAATAGATTTGCTTCTTTCTTTTTATTATTTTGAAATTATTATTCACATATTCGATCAAAAAAAAAAAAACTTAATTTTTTAGTTTATTTTTTAAAACTTAACTAAAAAATTAAATTAACTAAAGTTTTAAAAAATAACTTAAAAATTGCGGACAAAAAGCAGTCTGAAATGCATTCCGTATTTCACAAACACATCCGAAAATATGACGTTTTCCCCTATTTTCTAAGTAGACTAGCTTTTCTCGCGCATGCGCAACAGCTTCCAGGGACCTTCCTTCCGTGGTCGGACTATAGTCGTTTGTTACCAAACTTGTTTGAGCGTTCAGCAAACTGAAAATGAGACAATGTGAGAAGGGAGGCTGTTTTTTACTAGCTTGGCTTTCACTTTTAGGCAGGGGTGCATCTTATCCTACGTGACTCGGGCGATGTCTAAAAGTGAAACTGAAGGAATATTGGGACTTCACTCCAGTTTCAGTGGACTTGGAATCGTCGTACAACAGGGGTGTCAAAATCAAAGGCTACCTTGGCCCAAACAAACAAGGTTTAACTATAGGTGTAATCAATATTAATAGAAACGTAGGTTTATTTACCTTTATTACAGTATATTCAACATAAATATACGCATTTTGTTTAATAATAGCAAAAAAGTCATTAAAAGAACATTTAGCTAATTCTTCCTGTCTTATTATAATTCTGCGTCGGTTATTTTATTACTAGCTGAGTGGCAACCCGATGTGTTGCTTTTTTTGATTTAAAATGAAATGGCTTTATGTCTTAAAGATTAAAAACTGTTTATTCCCTTTTAAAAATATATTAGATTTTTAAAAAAATAATTATTTAAAATTTCCTTTTTCAAATTTTGCATTTTAAACAAAAAAGCTCATTCAATTACAAAAAAATTGTAAAGGCTTTAACTTCTCCTTTCCTAAAACTAAAATTATTTCTGGTACTTGAAATTTATTTCAATTATGTTCTTCTAATATGTTCTTGCACCCGACGGCGGCTGGTTTCGAACCCGGGACCTTAGGATTAGACCTCTGAGCCACCGTTACTTCGGTGAACGGAACTTTGAGAAACGGAAAGGAGCCGGCCCACCCGGAATGTCAACTTTTTCTGCTGTCCTCTTCTATTGAGTTCGGCAGTTTTAATTGAATAATTATAAAAGTTTAAATTTTTGAAGTTGAGGATAGCATCAGTGCACGCGTCTCGTCCGACCGCGTCCATCGGTACCAGTCGCGATATCCTGCTATGCTCGGTTCGCGAGATTAGCCCGTCCCAGTGTCTGCTAACTAACAAACTAACATTTGTTTACCTTCAGCTGTTAATAGTAAGATAGATTGGGGGGCCAATATATTGGCCGGGCCGCAAAAATGTTCGCCGAGTTTGACACCCCTGTCGTACAACAAAGTTTTCCCTTCAAATTTCAGGTTTGATTTTTGTACATAAAGGATAGCCATTTAAAAAAAAAATAGTATCAATTTTCAACGAAATGCTGAACGATGACTGGAATAGTTCGAAATATATCATTAAATTTTTCGTGATACTTCGAGACAAATCTTTACTTTCTAGGTTACTTGTTTGTTGAGTTGTAGCTGAATTTATAAAAAAAAATCTCTGGAGAAATGACTGCAATTAATTGCATATAATCGCCTGTATTTCAAATCTACGATTAGTTTTTAAGGTGACTGCCTACGTTGAAAATGCCTTTTTTTTTTTTTTTACTATTTTGGTCAATTTTTTTTTTTTTTTACTATTTTGGTCAATTTTTTTTTTTTACTATTTTGGTCAATTTTTTTTTTTTACTATTTTGGTCAATTTTTTTTTTTACTATTTTGGTCAATTTTATTTTTTGCAAGAATCTTGTAACTCAAACTTTTCTCTTTTCAAAACCACTTATATTTTCATTCTACATCAATTAGAAGAAGAGTTATAGCTATTTTAATAAACATCGTCTAATTCAAAACTGAAGTAACAAACAACTTTAAAGGCGTTTTTCTCAGAATTATGTTTTTTAGCACAAATCTCTACCGTTATCACGATATTTCACATAATAATGCCTATAATTTGATAAAATTTTCAGGAAATGTTTTAGATGCTATTGTGAATGAAATGACGTACAATAATTGATGTATAATAGTTTTGGGTTTGGGGCAGTTTTTATAAGGAAAGGAATGACTAATTGGGGAAAATTTTCATATTGGAACATAAAATTGTCTGTATTTTTGAATTTTAAAATTTCTCTTAGATTGTAGGTCATTTTGAAGATAACTGTTATATGTATCATGTGTAAGAAGGAAATTAAAATAGTAGAATTAGAATTTTGTTCAGAGTGATAGGCGTTTTAGCTAAATTTCATTAAAAATTACTTCAAATTGACCAATTTATAAAAAAGTATGGTATTTACAGGAAAGTTTTTTTTTTTTTATTTTTTACTTTTAAATGCTGTTTTATCATAAGACACCAAAAAATCCTTAAACAATTTTTTTAAAAAATTGGCTCCGAACGTAGGCAGTTCGTGTAAAAATTTCGACTAAAATCCTGCCATTTGTAAAAAAGTTCCATAGTTCGGGGCTATTTTGGTTCTCTATTCCAGCGACAAATTTTCACAATCAAGAAAACAGTCGTTTTCCTTAAATAAGCTCCGTTTCTGAATATTCAGTCCATTCTTCTTTCACGAAGCTGAAATTGTAAAACAGTTTTCCAATGCCAGGCCTAGCCTAACGACCCATGGCCGCCAGAGCCGAATTTCGACTTGCTGAGGCCCTAAGCTATACAAACCACAGAGGCCCCCTGCTGATTTAAATTACATCAGCTGCTGTCGGAAAAAATTTAAATATGTACGCCTTTTTAACGTATGAAAATGTATTGCCTTTTAATTTTTATTATAAGACTAGCTGAAAACCCGCGCTTCGCTACGGAGTACATTCCAATTAAATACAACGGTCAACGTATGCAATTTATGCCAAAAAATAAATATATATTTATAATAAATGCGATGATCAATGTATACAATTGATGTGAAAAATATATATATATATATATATATATATATATATATTATAAAAAAAATCGTAAGGGATATGCATTTTTTTGGATAATATCCAATCGTCTGCTGCATTAGAAAGAAAAAGAATATCATTTTTGTCTATTTAGTTGTTACGCACGTGACGATAAATTTATTGAAAGTACCAGAAAAAGAAATCACGCGATCAACATTTAATAAAATTCTAGAAATTAATCTTTAAAAATTCACCAAAAATCAGAAAATCAAGGTAAAGGTTCGAAAAAGATTTCATTTTGAAGGAATATTTAGGATCTTTCTCGTGATATAAATTTTATAATCCGCAATGTATTATTTTAAATGCAAACGTAAAAAAAGTTTAAAAAACAGCTTAAAAATTTAATTTAAAAATGTAAGAAGAATTTTTGAAAAATCTTTCTTAGTGCACCCCTACACTATTAGAAGAATCGCCATGCAAAATGTCAGCCCTTTAGGTCCAGCGGTTTGGTCTGTGCGTTGTATGTCAGTCAGTCAGTCAGTCAGTGAATGAATGAGTCAGTTACGGAACTGTTTTATATAGAGAGATAAAAAAAGGAAGTGTTTACAAAGTCACAGAAATAATTATACAATTAAAGGGTTTTAAAAACCTTCAAATAAAGCTCATAGAACAGAAAGTTTTTAAATTAAACTATTAAAAATAAAAGTTTAAAAATTAAATTAATATAACATAATTGGTAGTATATAAAAACTTAATATTTTATTCAGGTGAAAATTTAGTCTCGATGAATTTTACAATGCGCTTAAATTATTTTAATGTTGTATTTTGCCTATTTAAAATTATTTAGAAATTATCGTGATACTAGCGGCCCGTCCAGACTTTGTCCGGGTTGAACAAAATATTATACCAATAAATTTCCAGTGGATAGCCAATAAATTGGAAATCTTTTTTTACCTTAATAATAACCTAAATAATACCTTAAATTAATTTTCTGTTAGTTAATAATTAAAATAAATTTTTTAAAAGAAAAAAGGCGTGCCGGAGAACGGCCAGGTTCGAACCGCTAGCGTCAGAACAGAAGCCCACCGCGATAGCACAACGCTAAGGATCGTTGAAGACTTCGGCACAAAAAGCGGTAGAGGACAGTAGCGGTAACAATGGAGATTGTTAGGATTAAGCCCCTAACTTTATTTCTACTGATCACATATACATAATATATAGCCTATGTCATTCTGAAATAATGTACCTTTCTAACAGTGAAAGAATTTTTCAAATAGGTGCAGTGGTTCTGAAGATTACCCTCCACGTACAAAATCGCTCTCTTTATATATAAGTATAGATGTCTGACTTCATTTGAGTGATTTTTCTACGAGATATATATTTTTTTTCACTTGAGGCCCCGGCAGATTGCGAGGCCCTTTTCAGCTTGTACGTAAATCCGGCCCCGAGAACAGTCTCTAGGTTTTCGGGCCCCATGCATGCCCTTGTGTCCACGGGGGTGGCACAGCGTTGAAAACACTATTTTTCAAGTTGAGTCCATTTATATTAATTTAGGTTATTAGGGTTATTTAGGTTATTACACTATTTTTTTTTTATCTTCTATTAGTTAACAAGAGTTAGAATATCGTTTTCTGTGCACAGTACGTGCAGAGTTTGTTCCGCGCCATTTTCAGCGCAGAAAATGAAGTCGAGAACAATTTTAAAAGGGGCTAGAACAGGGGTTTCCAACTTACCAAGTGTCCAAGGGCCGCAATTCAATCAGGACCATACCCAGGACATTTTTTCTTGAGGGAGGGGGATTTTAAGGATTTGTGTATAGTATGCACTATCGAATTTTTAAAAATTCGAGGATGGACCTCCAACAACGACCTTGATTATAACTAGCCAACTTTCGTTAGATTACACAGACACACACACAAAAAAAGTAAAATAAGAAGTGGGGGGGGGGGGTTTATGAAATAGAACATGAGTGGACACCCTACTTTTCATGGAATTCGAGGAAAATCAATCTTTTTTCGTAAATGAACAGTATTTGAAAGCAATAAAGATTTTTACAAAAAAATTTTTCGTTAACTAAGAATATCTAAATTGATGCTGCAAATTATTTTCCTAGAAGTCTTCGCGGGCCGCAAAAAAAGGCACCGCGGGCCGCCAGTTGGAAACCCCTGGGCTAGAACTTTGACAATTCGATTTTTTTTTCGAAAGCGGCGAATCCGTCGACACCTCGAGTCGCCATTCCCTCGGTACGAGTCTGTTCTTCGCTGTACAAGTTGAAATGGAAATCTTTCTATGCGTCACTACTACGTTCGTCGCGGGACATTGTTATCGTCGATAATTACGCGTTCGACCGAAATTTGAAGGCGAGCCGAGAGGAGTCTAGCGCAACTGTTCCTATTTCCTTTGTGAACGGAAAATCCCGCCTGTGCCGGTGGATTAGGGTGCGTATCAATCGAAAGAAACCGTACAGTGCGACTTCGAGCTGCGTCCTTCGCGAAACAATGGCGTGCATAGCAGCTCCCTCATAATCGTTATGAGCCGGTGTTCGCCAAGTTCAACAGCGATGCGTTATGGCACCGCCGACCTCGGAGGTCAAGGCAAAAGTTACCTGTGCTTCCCGAAGGCCAAACACAAAATGGTGGAATGGGCATTAACAGTAACTTTCGACAATGATACTAAATACGGTGTTGAGCAAATGGCGAGGAAATATCCGGTGAAAGCCGGATCAGGACGATGGCCAGTTCATAACATCTTATTTTGTAGCTTGCATTATTTACAAAGGCGTGGTAGGTAACCGTATCTCGAGGAAAAATTTTATACAGCAATTAGCAAATGAATTGCGTTCAAATTATATCTATAAAGAGAGGGGATTTTGTACGTGGAGGGTAATCTTCAGAACCACTGTACCTATTTGAAAAATTCTTTCACTGTTTGAAAGGTACATTATTCCAGATGGACATAGGCTATATATTATGTATATCTGATCAGTAGAAATAAAGTTAGGGGCTTAATCCTAACAATCTCCAGTGTTACCGCTACTGTCCTCTACCGCTTTTTGTTCCGAAGATTTCAACGATCCTTAGCGTGGTGCTATCGCGGTCGGCTTCTGTTCTGACGCTAGCGGTTCGAACCTGGCCGTTCTCCGGCACGCCTTTTTCTTTTAAAAAATTTATTTTAATTATTAACTAACATAAAATTAATTTAAGGTATTATTTAGGTTATTATTAAGGTAAAAAAAGATTTACAATTTATTGGCTATCAACTGGAAATTTATTGGTATAATATTTTGTTCAACCCGGACAAAGTCGGGACGGGCCGCTAGTCAGTGATAAAATATGTCACGATCAAAAGTATATCGGAATGCGTGCAAGAAAATACTGCTTAGCGCAGAAAATGCGAAATTAAAAAGTGCAAAGGAAATGTTGCAAACAAAACGTGCTGTTTATGCATGAAAGTGGTGTGCGGAAAATGCACTGAATTTCCTATTGTGTCAATTGTAAATAAGGTATGTATGTAATACTAGCTGAAAACCCGCTCTTCGCTACGGAGTACATTCAAATTACGGTCAACGTATGCGATTTATGCCAAAAAATAAATGTATACATTGATCATCGCATTTATTATAAATATATAATTGATGTAAAATATATATATATATATATAAAAAATCGTAAGGGATATACATTTTTTTGGATAATATCCAATCGTCTGCTGCATTAGATAGAGGAAAAAAATATTTTTTTTTGTCTATATAGTTGTTACGCACGTGACGATAAATTTATTGAAAGTACCAGAAAAAGAAATCACGTGATCGGCATTTAATAAATTAAATTCTAAAAATGAATCTTTAAAAATTCACCAAAAATCAGGAAATGGAGGTAAAAATTCGAAAAAGATTTCATTTTGAAGGAATTTTTAGGATCTTTCTCGTGATTATAAATTTTACAACCCTCAATGTATTATTTTAAATGCAAACGTAAAAAAAGTTTAAAAAACAGCTTAAAAATTTAATTTAAAAAAAAATCTAAGAATTTTTGGAAAATCTTTCTTAGTGCACCCCTACACAATTAGAAGAATCGCCATGCACTTTCAACCGCATGTCTGGACTGAGGGTTTTTGGTACTTTTCGTTATTTTTTAAAAAATACTTTCAAGATATATCTTAACAAATTTTTATTTTAGAAATTTTAAACTGATTTTATTCATAATGTAGAAACTATAACTTTTCAAAGTAATATTTATTGAGAAATTATTGCAAAAAGCAAGTTTTAAAGTTTAAAGTTCCGCTTAAGGTAACATTATTTTTAACATAAAATTTTAAATAAAATTGAACAAACTTACCCAAATGGTTTATAAAGATCTAAAAATAGCTTTTATTAGAAAATAGCATCATTTAATAAGATTTGCTTTGGCGCGATTCATTTCAAAGCATGGCTTTGCACAAAGAGCAACACCGCTAGGTTCCCAATAAATTCGAGTTCCTTTCCTCAATCTTTTCCCCGTTTCTGCCTTTGATTTGCTACTGCAAACATTACAAATTCTTGTAGGTTTCTCTTTTACTGTCGGCGGTATTAGTTTTGGGAAATGTCTGTCAACTGTTGTTGCAGGTTGGCATTCCTTCATTACTGTTTCAACCAACTTCATTGCGATTCTCTTGTATATTTGTTCAGCTGTATTTTTTCCCCCATCTCAGTCCGATTTGGATAGCCGAGGCAAAGAATCGCAAGCTAATATATCTCTTACTTCAGCCAAATCATCTGCATTGGATAAATCTAAAAATTGTTTACGAGACACCGTTAAACACAACAAATATAGTGACTGATTTCAATTTTGATTTTAGATCGTTTAATAAATTTACATCTGTCGGGAGTTTTTTTACATCTGTTTTGTAGTTCAGAGAGTTTATAGTTGACCCCGTTTGACACTCGGGCTTCGACTTCAAAGTGTTAACCCGAGAGCACTCGCGCCCAATTTCGAACACGAGAACTCGCGCCGGGTATCTCATACCCTAGTTCATTTCTGCTATTTAAATATCAATTAATATTGTTTATATGCAAACCTTGCGTAACTAAAGAACATAAGATAAAATTCACCAAAAATCTTTAATTTATTAATAATACTTACATTTTTATAGACAATTTTTACAAATTACATACTGATGTTCAACACATTTTCCCCCATTTTTGGCACATTAACTTTGTTTTTCAGTCCTTATTACTTGGGCAAATTTAACATCGTTTATATTTTGTCATGAGTTTTTTTTTGCAGGCGGTTCATTATTAGTGATTTCCAGTTCCACTGAAGGGCTTGAATAAGTTTTTGTTTGAGGCACCATCATATTTAGCATGTTGCTATTTAAGAGAACATTCCATGCATCTACGGGAGAAGCGACATCTCTTGAATAATTTGTATTACCTGGAAGCTTGCTAATTACGTTCCTTGAAGGCTTTCTTACATTTGGCCGGTATTTTTTCTTCAGCCATTTTGTAATTTTATCTTTACCAATATAAAAATCTGTCGTTGACAGTGAACCTTTATCTTCGGTTTCTGTCTCAATTTCAGCAGAAGAATCGTGATTGCTACAGTATTCTCAATCCTTAGAGGCATCATTATCTTCAGATAAAGCTTCATTATCACTACAGTCTCTAAAAGGTGTCGCAATTGTTTTATTTCCTCGTCGTAATTCAAAAATCGCACCATGATGCACTAAACTGACAGAAAAAAGAAAATATCTGACTGACGCGAGGACTCGCAGGGGTATGACATACCCGTCGAAATATTTTTCTCAATCTTTTTTGAGCAGACTTAAATTTTATCCCGCTGAAAGAATGTGACCTTGAATACAGCTACACGAAATTTCGGCCTAATCCGATAAGAAGATAACAAAAACATTGAATGAAAATGGATTGGGTATGTCATACCCGGTGCGAGTTCTCGCGGGTTAAAAACGCACCAGTAGGGGATATCTTGTTATGAATGCGCTTTCTAATGAAGTGTTCGCAGTAAACAGGCGAAACAAAATTTCAGCTGAATCTTTATTACTTGAAAAGTTTCAATTCTGAAATCAAGTTACCACTAGCACAAAGCCAGGCTTCGCATAAACTCGCCGACTTCCCTTCCAATTTTCTCGTTTTGCAGAAATAAAGTGAAGACTGCTTTTTTTTTGTGAAAATACAGAGGCTGTTCGCACATTTTTTAGACGATGTATATCGTATTCACAAAACTAAATTACATAAAATTCTTGTTTTTAAATGTTCTATTTGACATCCCTTATTCTGAGCTATCTTTCGACACCGCAATTTCCAGGATAATAATGCCTTTTAAAGTGTCAGAAGAGGTATTCTATCCCATTCCTCCTGAACAGCTTTCCAGAGTCCCGTAATGGTTTTGGGACGACGTTTGGATAATGCAGATTTTAAAAGTCCGAAAACACAAAAATCCATAGGTGATACGTCGGGAGATTTAGTAGGGATATCAGTGAAGGGTGTGGCCTTGATACCAGTTTTTTGTTCCATTTCTTTTAGGAAATTTACGGTGGATTTTGATGTGACTGCTAGCTTTGTCCCGATGGAGTCTCACAGATGGATGGCACTGTGGGTAAAGCGATGGTATTTCATTCAGAAAAATTGGTGATAAAATAAGTTCCTGATAGTATTTGGAGTTGACATTTTTTTCAACTCTTTATTTTTAACGTGCCATTATAAGAAAAACCAGCAACAATCACGAATCCCTTAGAAAAACTTTCTTTCGATTCTTTGAACCATGTACTTACATTTTTTTTTCTCCTTTTTTATGATAATAAATGGCTTTTTTTTTTGTTGCAGTCATTTAAATACACCCATGGTTCATCTATTGTGACAATTGTTTTCAATTTTTCTTTGAATAAGTGTTTCTCATATAGAATTCTGCAGCGTGTCCTGCGTTCAGCGATATGATTTGGAAGAAGACGATGCACGTTGCGTTTTTTCGCTTTCTTAAGATTTAAATCAACGTTTATCATTTTGTTTACAGTGGACACAGAGCATTTTAATGATTTTGCAACTGTCCTTTGACTAGGGGGATTTTCTTTTAACATTAAACAACGTACCTTTGCAATAGTCGAAGATGTCCGTTTTTTCCTCGGATACTTGTTTGGAATTTTTGTCCCACTCGAGGCTCCAATTTGACGTTTTTTTTCCTTTCTTGTTGACGATATTACCTATCGACGCTTTAGATATCACAAAACCATGACTCTCGCATCGTTTTTGGATAACGGAGTATGCATATTTCTTTTCGGAAAGAGCATAAATGTAGCCTTCGAACCACTGCTTTGTTAAAAATGCCATTTTGAATAAAAACAAATCTTTCAAGCCGCAGACGATAAATTTGACTTAAAAACATCGTACAATTTCAATAATTTCTTTTGCAGCAAACGATTTTTTATTACCGCTTACCAAAATCGTCTAAAAAATGCGCGAACAGCCTCTGTATTCGTATTCAGTTATGGATTTGGCAAACGTGAGACACTTAATACAACCAATGGATCGGAAAGGCGGTACCAAACGAAAACGTCAGACTGAATCATTTTTGAAATTCGGATATTTGTTTCGAACCTTCTAATTTACTTTTTCTTTCATTTCACAAATCACGGCCGATGCTTGGTGACTGTATTGCTATCTTATCTTTAAATCTCATTGTTATAAGGCCATTTCACTGTGCCGACACAAATTCCCGATTTAGTTTGTTTTCGAGTGAAGGCCGTTTCTTTTGCTTCGACATCGCAAAAGTATGATTCACTATCGCGTCACTGACAAAGAATATCTTTCGAACGAGATGAGTGAGAAACATCCTAATGAAGGACGTTTAAAACTTCCAATTTTAATGACTTGGGGGGGGGGGGGTTGGTTGTACCTCCTTTTTAAAGTATGTTAATTTCCGTCTCTAAATCTGCTGTGTACGATCTTTAGAAATGAAATGAGAGCGATTTTTAAGATTAGCAGCTGTCCATTTCAATAGAAGTTGTATTGTCTGAACTGATTTTTTCTCGAGCGACTACGCGATGACTCAAAATGTAATCTACGAAATTTCTAAGGCATGGTTTTTTTCATAATACTAAGAATGGAATGAACTACAGATTAGGCTCGAGGTATATTACTTGTTGATTTCGAGCTGGATTTATAAAAAGAAACTTTCGAGAAATGACTGAAATGTTGCATATAATTGTGTATATATTAACCTGTATTTTCTTTATGTTTCAAGCTATTGATTAGTTTTGAGTTCGTCACACTCACGAAGGTCTTTTGTACATATAAAAAAAAAAGAAACTTATTCATAAATATTTTTAAGTTGGGCAAATTTTTACAAAACGGCTCTAAATTTCAACCCAAAATTCAATTTTGTAAAAAAGGCAAAAGTTTTCCCCCCCTTTGTCTGTTTTTCGAGAAAATGGAGCGCTAAAATGGGTAGTTTTTTGCCAGTAAAGATTTTGAAAAAGGCTCCTTACCTTCTGTGAATCTATGTTGAGTCTAAAGCAAACTTCTAATTCGCCGTCGTTTTCTAAAAACTCTATGCACATGGGAAGAGACTCGTCCTATTAAGTCTGGCCTGATCGTCAAATCTCCTATTCGTCAAATTTCCTATCGAGACGATGCCAGACTCGGATAGCGTAGAAAATTCTCAGATTGGGATCGAATAGGAATTTTACGACTGAGGCCATTTCATTCAGACTCTTGTCTGCCACTGTTCTTATGGTTTGCCCATCGGCCACGTTTCGATGTCCCTTTCAAACGTCGGTACACATGAATTAAGACGAAAAAAGCTTGCCCTCAGAGTTTGTCCACAGTCCCTATCTCATAATTTTCCTTGAAAGTTTCGGGGAATCAAAACCCCAGGTTTCGTCTTTCGTAGGGGGAATTGAAAACTTTTTTTTTATGCGAGGATATTGTAACGTAGTCAATAAGACAAGCGTTTCGCTTCAATTACTTTACTACGCTACCTTAACCACTACAACTACAAAAAGCAAGTATGTACAGAGAGTTAGAATTTACAGTTAGATATGTCAGGACGGCTTCGGGTTCACAGACCACTTTCTTTCCAGGTTCAAAGACCAGGAGAGCTGCGTCCTCTCTGGCACTCAAAACAGATCTCTTTTTGTGGAGTATTGGGGGTCTTCTTTTATACGGTCGGCGAATTCAAAAGCGTTCTCCGGCGTTTTAAGTTCTCGTAAGTGTCAAGTTTATGGGATTCCACATGTCGCTATAGTGTCAAAATTCTGGAGAGCCCTCGAGGCACTCTGGGATTTATGCCTTTTATAACGCCAGAACCGCATATTACACGAAATTTATGGCCTCTTATCCTAGTGTTTGAGACCGCTCAGTTTAACATTTCGCCGATAGATGACATGTTCATGCTGAGGGGTAGGAACGAGCATCACAGACTTTATATAATTAAAATTTTCGTGTAGTAATGGAATCAACGTCCCAATATGCATTCTTCGGTAGGTTAAATTAGTCTCTAATGTCAGTATGAGGTGTCAAGATTCCAGTGTCCGTCTTTTTTAACGCATCCTTCGGTGCAGATTATGAATGCAGTGTTTTTCCGGTTCCTGACAAATCCGATTCACCTCGAATGCGTGTTTCTCCAGGCCAAAGAGCGTCGGCTGTCCTTCAAAGCTAAAGCTTCGCGTCGCCTGAAGAGATGGTCTACTAGCCCGCGTTTTAATCTCGCTGTACCACGACGTGGCGTTGACAGAAATCGAGAGTATGTCTCTCCAATTTAAAAACGACAATAAGAACGGGTATGGAAACGGACGAATAGAACAGTCACACCCGTCGACAATCGCTTCTATTTATTGTATAAATAAAGCGAGAAAAAAAGTTCTTATTTAAATCTTTATTCAATAAAACGGAACATTTATAAATAACGAAACAATCCCGTTCAAATCTTAACACTAATACAGCCTTAATTATATAATTTAAAGAAAAAATCCCTTCCTAACTGTCGCTAGCAGTTTGTTATCCACGATCGCCCATTATTTCTTCATTAAACGAATTCAACTGTACGTGGCTGGCGATCCCATAGGGCTGCAACCTATTGCCAGGCTTAACCGAGGGGGTTGTGCCCCCGAACTCGTTATTCAATCGTCTGATAACTATTGCACCCATTAGACAGGACTTCCGTCATGGTTGGTTGGTTCCCCATGCGAGAACTTGACGAATACAGAACTTTTAAGGTCATTTGCCACATTTTGAATCATTCGGCTAAATATATCTAAGTGCATTTAAAATGAGAGGTTTGTTATAATTTGCTGATATTGGGTTTTAGGCCATCTAATATTTTAGATGACTCGAGTAGCTGCCCAGACTATTTTTATTTTTTATTCAAGTAGCTAAACATATGCTGTTCCTTTTTCAGACCTGCCAACTTTCCGGATTTACCCCGGCAATGCCGGATTTTTAATCAATCTTCCGGGTTTCCGGAATGGACGCTATCATTACCGGATTTTCAGTTACATAGCAAAAATATCTACTCGGTTCAGGTCATCTATGTGAAGGGAAACCTTGGAAAATTTGCTAATATGCAAAATGAACCCAAAAGGACACTGTTATTAAGAAAAATTTGACAATGAATTTTTAAAGAGCAAAATCAGCTACAGTAAATGCTACAAAAATTGCAAGATTTTCTGCAATTCATTAAAACAAACATTATCTATATATATAAAACAGTTCCGCAACTGACTCATTCATTCACTGACTGACTGACATACAACGCACAGACCAAACCGCTCGACCTAAAGGGCTGAAATGTTGCATGGCGATTCTTCTAATAGTGTAGGGGTGCCCTAAGAAAGATTTTTCAAAAATTCTTAGATTTTTTAAAATTTTTAAGCTGTTTTTAAACTTTTTACGTTTGCATTTAAAATAATACATTGAGGGTTATAAAATTTACATCACGAGAAAGATCCTAAAAATTCCTTCAAAATGAAATTTTTTTTTCGAATTTTTACCTCCATTTCCTGATTTTTGTTGAATTTTTAAAGATTAATTTTTAGAATTTAATTTATTAAATGCCGATCACGTGATTTCTTTTTCTGGTACTTTCAATAAATTTATCGTCACGTGCGTAACAACTAAATAGACAAATATTTTTTTCTCTTTCTAATGCAGCAGACGATTGTATATTATCCAAAAAAAAAGCATATCCCTTACGATTTTTTTATAAATATATATATTTTAGATCAATTGTATACATTGATCATCGCATTTATTATAAATATATATACTTTTTTTTTGTCATTAATTGCATACGTTGACCGTTGTATTTAATTTGAATGTACTCCGTAGCGAAGCGCGGGTTTTCAGCCAGTAAAGAAATACAAGTACTCGAAATATAGACTGCTGGGGTCCCTGCCAGTATATAAATATGATGTACATTAAAATGTGCGATTGCAAATTTCAAATATTTAACTTTTTAATATTATAATTTCAAGATGAGCCGAACAGTAAGGAAATATTTTGAACTATATAATATTATTAAAGAGACCCTATAAACTATAAGTGTTATAATTCTTTTTACTGTACTGTTTTGTGTCATGTCGATTATTTTCTGCACGGTAGAATATTGCAGGATTTTGCTCTTACTGAGGTTGGCAGGTCTGCTTTTTGCATGACACTAAGTAAGACACGTGTGTCTGTGAGAGGCGTTCCAATACTCGGCCAACCAATGAATTTTCCTGATCATACCAAAGCCAGCCAGCTGTTTGGGGCAATTCTTATGAAATTCTCCGTTATCTAGTTGTTGGATTCAAAATGAAATTCGATCTCGGTGTCATCGTAAGGTGTACTGAAAGGCGGTGGCGGAGCGAGGGGTGGGCAAGGGGGGGTCTATCATGCCCCGGGCGCCAAATGGTCCTTTTCACTTATTCAGAATGTTATATTACTGTTTTTCGGAAAGGGGAGCGCCAAAAAGGTATCGTGCCCAGTTACGTCACTCCTGAAAGGTGTAGATCAGGCGTGGTCAGACTTTTCCAGGGTACGGGCTACTTCTAATTTTTTTTCAAGGTGTTGCGGTCAGGGCCCGATTTAGAAAGTTCTTGACTATAGGCACAACTCAGGTTGGGGGCCCCCTAACACTGATGTGGGAGCAACATCTCCCAAATTGACACAAACAAAAAAATAATCACGAATCATTATGAATGTACCATTTTGCCAAGAATTGGCTATTTGAAGCGTAGAAGCCTAGAACATTATCAAATAACAAAAAGCAATACAACATATTAACTTCATCATTAAAACACCAATACAATGCAACCAGAAAAACTTATTAATCCCTTATAGACACTATAACATACATATGATGAATTATGCATATAACTATACATATGATAAACCTATCAATAAAATTTGAAAGGATATATAAAAAATTTACTATTAAAAAAAAAGGTAAAATAAAAATTGAATTGGGAATTTTTTCTTTTAAAATAAAAATTTTGGGGGGGCCCCCCCCCAACATTCGGGGGGGCCCCTAGGCCCGGGCCTACTGGGCCTAATGGAAAATAGGGCCTGGTTGCGGTCCACCCAGTGGCGTAGGTGTGGTGAACTAAAAAAGTCTACAACATTATTATAACTTAATAATATATATGGAATATGTATTAACCTACATAACTACAATAAAAAAAAACTTAATCTTTTAAAACCGCGTTTGAAGCAAATTTCATGATACAAACATTATAATAGCCTCAAATATAATATCAAATGATGCATTTATTATCAAACAATTCAAAATGCATTTAAAAAATAATTTTTATCTAAAGTTAGTTCTCGTAGTTATAGTTAGTAGAAGACTTAATCTGTATAAATCTGTTTCTTTTAGTATCTCAGTAAAGGCGGTCACTACAAAATGTCTTGGTGGTCGATCGCGATCGACTTAATGCCCACCCCTGGTGTAGGTGATCTCGCCTTTTGTGAACCGTAGGTAGCTTGCCCGAATTTGAGCAGGCGTGTGATTGGTGTTAAAATCCTTTGCGCCCAGAAATAAAATGTTCTACGTAGAGAGCCGTCTTCAGTTAAATTGTTCTTTCTTTTGTTTACAACTTGAACCCTTTCAGCGCTGTTGAGCCATGCATGCGTTACAAGAAGAAAAAACTGTTCGCCCTGGGAAATGACCTCAATCGTGTTCCAAGGAATGCGTTTTCGTCGAGCGCTTCATCACGCAGTACTTCCCAAGAACGACCGCCAATTCAATTTTTCTCAACAAAAGAATTTTTTTCTCTTGTGTTCCTATTCTTAAAAACTTACTCTACTGTCTGTGACGAAGCCCCCAAATCTCTGTTCAGTTTTCAGTTTTCCTGGCGCTCAATTGGTTGAGTTTATTGAAGTTGGGTTTCGTTGACATGTTTGCCTCTCGTGGGTCCCTTATCCACGAAACGTTTGAGAGGCGCTTCTTTGGGGGGCGTCCATTAATTACGCGAGGCGAATTTTCGACCCCCTCCCCCCCTGGTGAGATTTGACTCGACCCCCCCCCCCTCCCTTAATCTCACGTGAGATTACTCAAAATGCGTATTTTTAGTGTAAATACGTTAATCTGTGCTCGATTGCGTTGGATTTATTTTCAAAAAACAATTTACTTAATTATTTTTATTTAAGACTAGTTAAGACTAGTATTTAAGACTACTAAGAACGCAGTCTAGAATCACAGCGAGAAAATAGAAAAATACTTAAATAGGAACTACTAAAATTCGTAAAAAAAATATTCGTTCTAATTCAGTCCACGGGGACTCGCGTGTGGTCTGGAGAGTGACTACTGGAACTGTTGTGTAGGATTTAGCCATATTTTAGTGCAGAAACATGTTTTACTTAATATAACCCAGTTTTCTCGCTATTTTACACTGTTTCTTGCGGAAAAAAAATTACGTGGTATTTGCCGAGACACCCCCCCCCCCTCTCCCCCACGTGAGACTGGGTGAGATTCGGCTCGACTCACCCCCCCCCCCCCCCCCTAAATGCCTCGCGCAATTAATGGACGCCCCCTTATCGGTAGTGACATTTGGATGGCGAACTCAAGTTCGATCGAACTGAATCTGCACGTCCATTTTTAGTATTAGAGATCTCCATGAGCCTTTAGACGGGAGTGTCAGGGCCCCTCGGCCTCTTCGGTTTTCAGCCCCCAATCCAGGCCCTTATTTCCCATTAGGCACGGGCCTGGGGGCCCCCGAATGTTGGAGACCCAAACTTTTTATTTTAAAAGGAAAAAAAATTCAAAATTAAATTTTTTAATTTACCTTTTTTAATAGCAAATTTTTTATATGAAACTTTACATAAAAATACTTTTATTGCGGTATATATATATATATATATATATATATATATATATATATATATGCAAACAAATGAAAAATAAAGCAGTTTTTAATTATTAGTTTTGTCTATTCATCAAATTTACCTAACAGGTTAGCACGCTTGATTTTGTTTTCTAATTGTGAAAAGGATTATGAGGTTAAAGGATTATTGATTGGTTTATCATATGTATGTTATATAAGGGATTAATAAGTGTTAAAGGACCCGAATCCTGAGTTGTGCCTATAGTATAGTTGTGCCTATCATCAACCTCCATAACGCCAGTCGGTGAGTCTTCATCGGCAGATCATTTTTTGTTCGTCAATTTTTTTTTTAACAGGGCGAACGGAAGTTCTTGACAGTGTACGGTTACCGTCAATGGGGGTGGGGCCACTCGAAGTGGGCATGGATGTTTGTAGCCGTTCGGAATCGAATGAAGAATAATGTCACTCGTGTAGCTAAAAAATGACAGTGATTGGGATCCAGTGAAAATCGAACGAAACGGCCCGTGTGACTTCTTCAATATTCTTAAAGTGGATTTCTAGTTCCAATTTGAAAATAGAAAATCCAAAAAAAAGAAAAATGTTTTTATTTCTCGATAGTGCTGACGGCAATTAAAACCGAGACATCTGCTTTACTTCATTTGTAATCGCTTTTCAGTCGTCGGGAAAGAAAGTTTTTCTCGTGCCAATCTCCCTTTCTCGGCTCCCGTTCGTTGTTAGGGGGCCGAAGAAGTGAATCCGGTGTCTGCTACGAGGGGTCAATATGTCGAGCCGCCCCCCCAAATTGTGCCGAGTTCGCGTGCCTTTCATCCGGGCACGTTCATCTCTAACGCCGGCCTCGTTCGTTCCGCCACTATGAGCACTCGTCTGCCGTCCCGGAAGTCGAATCCGAAAGTGGGCCAAGTTTGGGGCCGCCCGTGACCTTGAACACGAGGGTCGTCGAACCCGTGCGCAGTCGAACAGGAAGTGAGGCGAATCGCACCCGTCGACACTTCGGTAGAGAAACGAGACGTTTTCATCAGTGGCGTAGCGAGCATAACTGGCGCCCGGGGCACGATACCTTTGTGCCCCCCCCCCTGAAAAACATAGTAATATAATATATTGGCGCCCTCGATAAACATATAATAACATAATATATAGACCTTATATTGGCGCCCCCCACAAAATAATATAGTAATATAATATATATACCTTATATTGGGGCCCTCCCCTGAAAAACATATAGTAATATAATATATAGATATTCCCTCGATAAACATATAATAACATAATATATAGACCTTATATTGACACTCCCCCCGAAAAACATATAGTAACATAATATATAGACCTTATATTGGGGCCCTCCCCTGAAAAACATAGTAATATAATATATAGACCTTATATTGGCATCCACCTCGAAAACATATAGTAATATAATATATAGATCTTACATTGGCGCCCTCAACTGCCATTTTATTTTGGTAGTGGAGTTCCTGGACCTGGTGGTTTTAACTCCTGTCAGCAAGATAGTTTGTAGTCAATGTATAAATGCTCAGTAAGATTTAGTAGTAATGAAGTTAATTTAAGTATTAGGTTAATGGTCTTTAAAGGTAAGTTAAAATTTAAGTCCTTCATGAGATGAAGGAAAAGCAAATAAGTTAATGTTGTAGTTAAATTTAGTTACTAGTAATAGTTAAAATTAATAATAATAGTTAAGTAATTTAATTAAGAATAATAATCCGGAAAGGGAGGTTACTGGCCCACAGTAAACTAGATGTTAAGTTTAAAAGAAGAAAAAAGGCCCCATTCAGGGTCATACAATAATAATGTTATAATCGCAGAATTCCGCTGGGGGAAAAGTGAAAATATCAAGGTAAGAGAATTTGGACTAAGCGACACCACCTAGGCCCGAACCCAATATTGGCACCCCTCTGCGAGTGGCGCCCGGGGCATGATAGACCCCCTTGCCCCCCCTCCCCTTGCTACGCCACTGGTTTTCATTTTTAAAATCAAAATGGAACAATTAATACAAGTCTGCTGGAAAATGGTTTGGAAAATCTGACCCGGATGTTACTTGGTGCACTGAAACCGAAAATGTAGCCATTTTGTTCCGTCACGCACAGATTTTAAGCAAATAAGGGATCAATAGCTTAGTACAGGGGTTCTTAAACCTAGTCCGAGGTGTGTATGTGTTGCATAATGCAGTCCGAGGACCCCCCCTCTCGAACATTTCTTTTTGTGGACCCCATCCCAACTCTAGGCATTTTAAATCGTTTCTGAGACTTCATTTCTGGCTCAACGATCTCACAGGCACGCTATAATAAATATTGGTACAAATGTATCGCTGGTTATTTTAATAAACGGTCTCGCGCGTTTATAGAGACGAAAATTTTTTTTAGGACATAGAATAAAAAAACATAAAATGAATAAAAACGGTAGTAAAAAGAATTTTAAAAGTTACAAATCATAATACATTAAACTGGTACAAACATTTCTCGGTCAAATATTGGTCAAAATAGATCCATCTTATGTTTTCTGTAAATGATTTTTACTTGATAGGATGGGTGCAGAGGTGCTCTCGAAACCAAAACCGCAATGACAGGCTTATGTTGGAAAGTTTTATTCCGAGGTTCGCTTCTACATCAAGTTCGCTTCTATACTTTGATTTCATATATACAGAGGCTGTTCGCACATTTTTTAGACTATTTTGGTAAGCGGTAATAAAAAAATCGTTTGCTGCAAAAGAAATAATTGCAATTGTACTATGTTTTTATAAGTCAAAATTATCATCTGCTGCTTGAAAGTTTTGTTTTTATTCAAAATGGCGTTTTTAACAAAGCAGTGGTTTGAAGGCTACATTTATGCTCTTTCCGAAGAGAAATATGCGTACTCCGTTATCCAAAATGATGTGAGAGTCATGGTTTTGTGATATCTAAAGCGTCGATAGGTAATATCGTCAACAAGAAAGGAAAAAAAAACGTCAAATTGGAGCCTCAAGTGGGACAAATTCCAAACAAAAGTATCCGAGGAATAAACGGACATCTTCGACTATTGCAAAGGTACGTTGTTTAATGTTATAAGAAAATCCCCCTAGTCAAAGGACAGTTGTAAAATCATTAAAATGCTCGGTGTCCACCGTAAACAAAATGATAAACGTTGATTTAAATCTTAAGAAAGCGAAAAAACGCAACGTGCATCGTCTTCTTCCAAATCATATCGCTGAACGCAGGACACGCTGCAGAATTCTATATGAGAAATACTTATCCAAAGAAAAATGGAAAACAATTGTCACAATAGATGAATCATGGGTGTATTTAAATGATTGAAACAAAGCCATTTATTATCATAAAAGCGGAGAAAAAAATTTAGTACATGGTTCAAAGAATCGAAAGAAAGTTTTTCTGAGGGATTCGTGATTGTTGCTGGTTTTTCTTATAATGGCAAGTTAAAAATAAAGAGAGTGGAAAAAAATGTCAACTCCAAATACTATCAGGAACATATTTTATCGCCAATTTTTCTGAATGAAATACCATCGCTTTACCCACAGTGCCATCAATCTGTGAGACTCCATCAGGACAAAGCTAGCAGTCACACATCAAAATCCACTGTAAATTTCCTAAAAGAAATGGAACAAAAAACTGGTATCAAAGCCATACCCTTCACTGATATCCCTACTAAATCTCCCGATGTATCACCTGTGGATTTTTGTGCTTTCGGACTTTTAAAATCTGCATTACCCAAACGTCGTCCCAAAACCCTTACGGGACTCTGGAAAGCTGTTCAGGAGGAATGGGATAGAATACCTCTTCTGACACTTCAAAAGGCATTATTATCCTGGAAATTGCGGTGTCGAAAGATAGTTCAGAATAAGGGATCTCGAATAGAACATTTAAAACACAAGAATTTTATGTAATTTAGTTTTGTGAATACAATATACATCGTCTAAAAAATGTGTGAACAGCCTCTGTATATATATATATATATATATATATATATATATATATATGTGTATGTGTATGTGTATGTGTATATAGTTCGAATAGTAGGCCAGGAACGCTGTACCATTATAAAGAATTGTGCAGAATGGAATCAAATGTCGGAGGGCTTCATTTGCAAGTGCAGGGTCATCAGATCTGAGAAATAACCGAAAGATTGAGTTGAGTTTTGTTGAATTGTAGTTTCAAAGAAGTATCGCGTGATAATGCCACGAAAATATCTTGTTCGAGTATAGATTGTTAATGTCAAAATGAACCCCCGGCAGTGGATTCGCGAACCACAGTTTAAGAATCTATGGCTTAGTCATTGAGATGACCGAGGACAAAAGAAAACGGTAAAACATTGAGTGTGAAACTTCAGTATCGATTTCATGATATCTGAATTGAAAAGATGCGAATCTCTTCAATAAATTGAATTGCATAGTTCTAACTGATTAGCCCTATGGTCAGTGACGTAGCTAGAGTCCTCTGGCGGTCCTTCAAAGAAAGAGTGGGGTCAGCGGGTCAAATGGTGTCGAGCGGGGTCGGGGGAGACACCAGATCAAGAGCGGGAAGGGGGGTGGTTCTAAATACCGTGTCTAATATTACCGTGACTAAGTGATGACAGGAGAGTCGGGAAGAGAACTCTGTCCAATGTGAATGCACCATTAGATTTTGAGGAGACGCCATTGTTCTGTGCGAGTGATTTAGTATGACGCCCTCTTTTTCAGGTGTACCTCAGCACCCGCAGAGGAGCCTGGGTGATCCACAGGGTCGGGCCCCGGGGCAGGCCCTTCGACATCTTCATGATGAAACGCTTCTGGAACGTCTTCTTCAACTACCTGCCCTACCCCGTCACATGCGCCATAGCCGAGAACCACATCAACGGCCGCTTCGACCACGAGCTCTACAACATGAAACCGGACCACCGCATTCTCGGACAACACCCGATGGTCAACGACGCACTGCCCAACAGAATACTCAGCGGGACGGTGCAAGTCAAAGGTAAGTCCTAGTTTTGTGTGCATTGCCGTTATTCGAGATGTTCACCGCAGGTACAATCCGCCATCTCGTACCCATGAACCAGCCTCATGCACTCTATGCGACTAGTTTAAGGAAACAAATAAATCGGGAACAAGAAATCATGTCCCGTGCTTTCTGTATAACAGATAAATTGACTCCCGCTCTGGTATTTCAAATTCCTGGTCGGCAATGAGTTTAAAAGGCTGACTTGTTCCAGTTAACCTTAAACCGCAATTGATGGGAATATTTCGCTTAAAGATATTTAGCAGTTTTCAGACACTAGGTATGGAAGGTTGTAAGTATTTCTGCTGTTTTCAAGCATTGCCACGTCGTCTAATTTCTTTTTAATAATGGTCCTACACAGCGAGTCCCTTTTATTCTCTCGATTAGATTGCAAAACTTGTGACATCATAAGTAGGTAGGCTATTCTCTGAGGCTTTACTAAATTCATGGCCGAGAAAGATGGTCCTAATTGTAAATGATAAGCCAACTTTAAAACAAACTTATTTACAAAGAAATTTAACATTCAACAAGTAAAGCATAATTAAATGACTTTATCTTAAGTGCAGATTTAGCCGTATGCTCCGAGACCAGGGTAGTCTCACAACAGGAGCTTAAAAAACGTCTGCCTAGCCGGCCGTTACATGAGGGATCTCCCGAAAATGAGTCTCGCATATATACCATGCTTGAAGCCTTCGCGGCTGGCGTGGCTTCTTCTTAGAAATTGTTTTCCAGAGCGGGTGACGGTTCTTAACGACGAACATTCCTGCAAACTTTATTACGCGATAGTGTCAAACTCGCATTGAGCTATTGCTAAGACAGTTTTAGGGTCAGATGGGAGACGCTTCTGTTTTTCCAACCAGATTTTCTCACAGCTTGCTTGCGAAAACGATATGCCTGGACTTAACTTTCAGGCCAAAAATTCTGGCGGCATTTGTCGGTATCGTTTTTTAATCCGCCCGGAATCCACACACGTGTTCCAAAAACGATGGGAACTCGAAAACGATATTCCGATGAGTTCGCAGCTGTGTTCGTGCACCCTGTGAGGTCCTGGGGGAAAAAATAACCCCCCTGTTTTCATTACGCTACACCATTTTAACCCGCGGTTCCCGAAAACCAACTCGAAAGAATTCTTTTGGGCGGAAGAGATAGACGTGGTAAAATATAACAAAATTCCTCGTGTGTCGGGCACATAGAAACGAATTGATTCCTCGTAAAACTTTCACTCCTGAGCCATATGGCACTAGACCTAGAGGAAGACCAGGACTTGTACGGTATGACAAGGGGGCGTCCATTAATTACGGGAGGCTTTTAGGGGGGGGGGGGCGGAGTCGAGCCGAATCTCACCCAGTCTCACGTGGGGGAGAGGGGGGGGGTCTCGGCAAATATCACGCGATTTTTTTCCGCAAGAAACTGTGTAAAATTGCGAGAAAACAGGGTTATATTAAGTAAAACATGCTTCTACACTAAAATATGGCTAAAATCCTACACGATAGTTCCAGTAGTCACTCTCGAGACCACACGCGAGTCCCCGTGGACTGAATTAGAACGAATATTCTTTTACGAATTTTAGTAGTTCCTATTTAAGTTGTTTAGTGGTTTCCTATTTTAGTTGATTAGTGGTTCCTATTTAAGTATTTTATTGTTGGATTTTCTCACTGTGATTCTAGACTACGCTCTTAGTAGTCTTAAATACTAGTCTCAACTAGAAATAATTAAGCAAATTATGTCTTTTCTAAATAAATCCAACGCAATCGAGCACAGATTAACGTATTGACACTAAAAATACGCAATTTGAAAAATCTCACGACATCTCACCAGGGGGGGGAGGGGGTTCGAAAAATCTCCTCGCGTAATTAATGGACGCCCCCCCAAAGATTTTCGTCATCCATATAAACCCTTTTCCAAACAGAATGTGATTGTTGCAGGTGACGTGAAGCAGTTGACGGCGAAAGGCGTGATCTTCGAAGGTGAGGAGGAGGAGGTTGCCGTGGACGAGGTGGTGCTGGCCACTGGCTACAAGATCCACTTCCCCTACATCAGCAAAGACATCGTCTGGGTGGAGGACAACAAGGTGGAGCTCTTCAAGTTCGCCTTCCCGCCCAAGCTGCGGCACCAGAGCCTCGTGCTGATCGGTCTGGGCCAGCCGGTCGGGCCCCTCATGCCCATCTCCGAACTGCAGTCCAGGGTGTACGCCTTGCACATGAGCGGTCAGTCTTTTCACTCTCGGTTCAGTATGCCTATACCTGCAGTCTACCCGTATTCCCCTTTGAGGTCACTGCCTGCGTTCGAAATACCATTTTTACCATGCGTTTAACTTGCTTTCTTGTTTGTGTGTGTGTCTGTCCGATACAAATCTTGCAATCGCTTTTTAACCAACTTCCCGACTAGCTAGACGTTTGAAACTTTTAGAATAGCTCCTATGACGATGCATTATTTTAAGACTTTTAGCCATCTTTATTCCGTATTTTAAAATCCATTACGTAAAAATAAGAGTAGCGTCTGGAGCCAAAAGTAACTGCGCTACAGGCGCCATCTATTAACGTAATAGTGAACACCAAGCATATTCCATTTTCATTACAATGGGATAATTTTTATTTATGCCTACATGCTATTTGCGATGTTTTCTCTGCGAAATTCATTCATTTTGTCCTTCAAGTTATAGATTATAATTTTGAAATCCATAATTAACTATGGAAGATACGAATTCGTTTGCATCTCATGAAGAAGCTGAATGTAAATTACATTTTTTTTTTTTTTTCAACAGGAAATTTAAAAACATGGTATATAAAGTCTCTATCTTGTAATTATTTGACTATTTTGGTCAATTTTTTATTTTTTGCGAGAATCGTGTCATTCAATCTTTTCTCTTTTCGAAACCGTTTTGATTTTCATTCCACATCAATTAGAAGCAGAGTTGTAGCTATTTTAAAAAAACATCATTTGCTACAAAATTGAAGTGACAACTTTAAATGCTTTTTTCTCAGAATTGTTTTATAGCACAAATCTCTACCGTCATCGTGATATTTCACATAATAGTGCATATAATTTGATAAAATTTTCAGGAAATGTTTTAGATGCTATTGTCAATGAAATGACGCACAATAGATATATAATAGTTTTTTTTTGTTTGGGACTGTTTTTATAAGGAAAGGAATGACGAATCGTGGAAAATTTTCATATTGGAACATAAAATTGTCTGTATTTTTGCATTTTAAAATTTCTCTTCGATTGTGGGTCATTTTGAAGATAACTTGTCATATGTATCATGCGTGATAAGGAAATTAAAATAGTAGCATTAGAATTTTGTGCAGAGCGATAGGCGTTTTAGCTAAATTCCATTTAAAAATAATATATACCATTACCTGTGTGTGTGTATATATATATATATATATATATATATATATATACGATTACCTGTGTGTGTGTGTGTGTGTGTGTGTGTGTGTGTGTATATATAAATATATATATATATATATACGATTACCTATGTGTGTGTATATGTATAAATATACAGGTAGGTAGATATAGTTGTGTGTATATGTATATCACTGTTTTTTCTATTAAACTGTCCAGTACCTATATAATTAAAAACCCATTAAGGGTGGGTGGGATCTGACTTTGTCATAAGGAATGAGCTCCTGATGTACGGACATTTCTAACACAATCTGCCGGGAAAACGTTCCCCTTTTTCGGCAAGACGTTTCTCAGTCCATATATCTAATGCAATATCTCCTTTCCTTAGGCCAGATCCGGCTGCCGTCCGGTGGCGCCATGCTGTCGGACATCCGGCGGAAGGACCTCGAGATGCAGAAGCGGTACTTCTCGGGCCCCCGGCACACCATCCAGGTGGACTGGATCAACTACATGGACGAGCTGGCCGAGCTGGCCGGCGTCAAGCCCAACCTCCTCTCCATGCTGTTCGAGGACCCCCTCCTCTTCTACCAGTGCTTTGCGGGCCCCTGCCTGCCCTACCAGTACCGGCTGGCGGGGCCCGGGGCGTGGCGGGGCGCCCGGGACGCCATCCTCGGCGCCGACGCCCGCATCACCGGGGCGCTGAAGACGCGGGGGCGCTGCACGAAGCGGGCCGCCCCGCACTTCGACATCTTCAGGTTCCTGATCGCGGTGGTGGGCATCACCTTGCTCGCCCTGGCACTCGCCCTCGCCTGAACACCTCCCCTTCCTTTGTATTATAGCTTTCGTTTTTACCAATAAAGTGTACATTTTATCGTGCCGATGCTTTTCCTTCACGACGCCGGAACCACTCCAAACAGGCTATTTCCACCAACGGAAGAAAGGGGGCGTCCATTAATTACGCGAGGCGATTTTTAGACCCCCTCCACCCCTGGTGAGATGTCTCCCCCCTAATCTCACGGGAGATTTTTCCAAAATGCGTATTTTTAGTGTCAATACGTTAATCTGTGCTCGATTGCGTCAGACTTATTTAAAAGAAAAACAATTTGCTTAATTATTTTTATTTAAGACTAGTTAAGACTAGTATTTAAGATTACTGAGAACGTAGTCTAGAATCACAGTGAGAAAATCTAACTATAAAATACTTAAATAGGAACTACTAAAATT